>JAJPUD010001012.1:156963-326384 GCA_023553655.1 Myrmecobius fasciatus | reverse complement strand
GCACAGTTTGATAACTTTTTTGAGCATAGCTCCAAATTGCTCTCCAGAATAGTTGGATCCGTTCACAGCTCCACCAACAATGTATCAGTGTCCCAGTTTTCCCACATCCCCTCCAACATTCATCATTATCTTTTCCTGTCATCTTAGCCAATCTGACAGGTGTGTAGTGGTATCTCAGAGTTATCTTTGCATTTCTCTGATCAATAGTGATTTGGAACACCTTTTCATATGACTAGAAATAGCTTTAATTTCATCCTGTGAAAATTGTTCATATCCTTTGACCATTTATTGATTGGAGAGTGGCTTGAATTCTTATAAATATTAGACAATTCTCTACATATTTTAGAAATGAGGCCTTTATCAGAACCCTTAAATGTAAAGATGATTTCCCAATTTATTTATTGCTTCCCTTCTAATCTTGTCTACATTAGATTTGTTTGTACAAAAACTTTTTAACTTAGTATAATCAAAATTATCTATCTGGTATTCATTTAAGAGTTCCAGTTCTTCTTTGGACACAATTTCCTTCCTTCTCCATTGATCTAAAAGGCAAATTATCCTATGTTCTTCTAATTTGTATATAATATCACTTTTTATGTCTAAATCATGAACCCATTTAGATCTAATCTTGGTGTTAGGTGTGAGTCAAGCCCTAATTTCTTCCATACTAATTTCTAATTTTCCCAGCAATTTTTGTCAAATAGTGAGTTCTTATCCCAAAGGCTGGGGTTTTAGGGTTTGTCAAACACTAGATTTCTGTCCTTATTGTCAATTTTGTCCTGTGATCCTATCCCATTCCACTGATTGACTACTTTATTTCTTAGCCAGTACCAAATGGTTTTGGTGACTGCTCCTTATATAGTTTTAGATCTGGCACAGCTAGGCCATCTTCATCAGCATTTTTTTTTTTCATCAATTGCCTTGAAATCTTGACCTTTTATTCTTCCAGATGAACTTTGCTACTATTTTTTCTAGATCTGTAAAATAATTTCTTGGGAGCTTGATTGGTATGGCACTAAATAAATAGATTAATTTGGGTAATATTGTCATTTTTATCATATTCTCTTTGCACTTGTTATTTTTCAACTGGTTAGGTCTGACTTTATTTGTGTGGAAAGTGTTTTGTATTTAGTTTGTATAGTTCCTGACTTTCCCCTGGCATATAGATTCCCAAATATTTTAAACTATCGACAGTTATTTTGAATGGATTTTCTTTTAGTATCTCCTACTGCTGAACTTTGTTAGTATTATATAAAAATGCTGATGATTTATGTGAATTTATTTTGTGTCCTGCAACTTTGCTAAAGTTGTGAATTGTTTCTAGTAGTTTTTTAGTTGAGTCTCTAAGGTTCTCTAAGTATATCATCATATCATCTGCAAAGAGTGATAGTTTGGTTTCCTCATTACCTACTCTAATTCCTTTAATCTCTTTTTCTTCTCTTTCTGTCAAAGCTAACATTTCTAATACAATATTGAATAGTAATGGTGACAGTGGGCAGCCTTGTTTCACTCCCGATCTTATTGGGATTGGTTCTAGTTTGTCCCCATTACATATGATGCTTGCTGATCATTTTAAGGAAAAGTCCATTTATTCCTATACTCTCTAGTGTTTTTAATAGGAATGGGTGTTGGATTTTATCAAATGCTTCCAAAAAAGAATTCTTGAAAGAGTACAAAAAGGATTTTTAAAATAAAAGAAGAAAAATTGAGAAATGAAATGAAAGTGATGCAAGAAGAAAATACCTTAAAAAAAAGAAGAGGCCAGATAATAAAAGAGGCACAAAAGTCTCCTGAAAAGAATTTTTTAAAAAGCAGAATTAGCCCAATGCAAAAAGATATATAAAATTCTATGAAGAACTTAAAATGCAGAATTGACCAAATGGAAAAGGAAATACAAAAGCTAATTGAAGAAAATAATTCCTCAAAAATTAGAATTGGGCAAGTGGGAGATAATGACTCCATGAGATATTAAGAAAAAATGAAAAAATAAGAGAAAAGGTGAAATACATCGTTGGAAAAAGAACTGACCTGGAAAATAGATCTGGGAGAAACAATTTAAGAATTATTGGACTACCTGAAAACTATGATAAAAATAAGAGCTTAAACATATTCCAAGAAATCATTAAGGGATGTTGCCCTCATATCCTAGAACCAAAGGGTAAAATAGAAATCAAAAAAATCTACCACTCATGTTTTGAAGGAGATTCCAAAATGAAAACTTCTGGGAATACAGTGGTCAAATTCTGAAACTCTTAAATAAAGAAGAAAATGTTGCAAATAACCAGAAAGAAACAAATCAAATATTGTGGAGTTACATTCAGGATAACACAAGATTTAGCAGCTTCTATATTAGTTATATGGAAAAAAAAAAGCTTTAAATCACTATTGATTAAAGAAACACAAATTAAAACAACTCTTGCACCGGTCAGATTGGTTAAAAGGAAAATGAAAAATGTTAGAGGGGATGTGGAAATATTGGAACACTGTTGGTGGAGTTGTGAACTGATCTGTCCATTATGAATAGCAACTTGAAACTATGGCCAAATAGCCATAAAACTGTATACCCTTTGACTTAGAAATACCACTACTAGGTCTGTATTCCCAACATATAAAAAGAGGAAAAGGATCTCTATGTACAAAAATATTTATAGCAGCTCTTTTTGTGGTGGCAAACATTAGATATAGAGGGGATACCTACCAACTGGGGAATAATTGAACAAGTAGCATATGATTGCAATGGAATACTCTCATGCAACAAGAAATGATAAGTAGGATGCTTTTAGAAAAATAACTTATAAAAACTTAAAATGAACTGATGCAAAGTGAAATGAGCAAAATCAAGAAATTGTACACAGTAATAGCAATATTGTACAATGATCAAATGTAAATGACTTAGCTGTTCTCAGCAATACAAAGGTCAAAGATAATTCTGAAGGACTTATGATGAAAAATGCTATCCATTTCTATAGAAAGAATTTATGGAATCTGAATGCAGATCAAAGCATACTAAAATGATAGAAAGTATGATTATGTTGAGTAATTTGGCTTGGATGGGGTGGGGGCCCGGGGGGGGGGGGGGGGTGTTTAGGTGGGGAGAGGATTACATCCTGTTCTTTTAATCCTGCCTAGATCTTCTACCTCTGCAGCCTTCCATTGCCCATCTTAGCCAAGTCATAACCTTCTTGGACCTCAATTTCATCATCTTTTGTAAAATGTGAAAGAAACATTTGACTAATCTAGAATTTTCCCCAAAATCAAAATTAATCTCTCTGAAATACAGTTGGCCAATTCGGTTGGTTTTTGAAAATCAGAACATTTATTCTTCTCTACACTTGAAATAACTACCCGCTTCAGGTTTCCAGAAACTTTCAAATAATACTGACAGTGGTTTAGCAATCACATCTTGCGGTATTTTTGGAATCTGAGAATATGGTTCATCTGGACTAAGTGGCTTGAATTCTTCAGAGGCAACTGTTGACTTTCTTATCTTGGGTGGCAGCTCCTTATTAATATGCTCAACCCTCATTCTCTCTTTTTTTTTAATTTTATTCTATTTGCAAAACATATGTATGGGTAATTTTTCAACATGAACCCTTACATAGCTTTCTGTTGCAGATTTTCCCCCCAACTCCCCACCCCTCCCCTAGATGGCAGGATATCCACTACATGTTAATTATGTTAAAATATTTGGCAAATCAAATATATGTATATATATTTCCAAACTTATCATTGTTGTGCAAGAAAAATCGTATCTACATGAAAGACATATCAGATAAAGGAAACACAATGTAAGCAAACATCAATCAAGAGTCCTCATTCTCTTTGTAAGAGAAAACAAAAACAAAATGAAATTTAAGTCACTTTGCTTTCTCTGTTATTAGTTATAATTGTCCCATCACCCCTTTGCATCATTCCTTTCTTTTTTTGGGTCTCTTCTTTCCTCCACATAACTTTAAAACTTTTTTTTCCTTGGCTTTCTTCACCAGCCTCACCTCATTCAGAGGTTTATTTTTTATAAGACTATAGATATGTGTATGTTCATCCTGTTATTGCCTGGACTAATTTTAATCTTTTTTTTTTTTTTTTTTTTTTTGCTTGCTGAGGCAATTGAGGTTAAGTGACTTGCCCAGGGTCACACAGCTAGGGAAATGTTAAGCGTCTGTGATCAAATTTGAACTCAGGTCTTCCTGACTTCAGGGCTGGTGCTTTATCCACTGCGCCACCTAGCTGCCCCCTAATTTTAATCTTTTAAAAATTTAAGTTGCTTGAAGAATTTCCTTTGTATTTACTTTAGTCTCTTAAGACAACTCCACTTTTCCTCCTTGTTGAAACTGTTTTCTTTTATATCTTTAGAAGTTTGTTCTTTAAGACTTTCCCATGTTTTGTGGACTCATTATCTCCATATATCCTTCTTCTAAACTTTTAAAAATTGACATATCTCACTTTGTATTAGTTCAGTCTTCTTTATGTCTCTCTGATTTTTTCCTATTCATCATTGTATACACTATAGTAAGACATATTATACTACATCCATGTACAACAGTTTGTTTAGTCATTCCCCAATCCATGAACATTTACTTTGTTTCCAGTTCTTTGCTAACATAATGTTCACTGTTAATATTTTATTGTGAATGGGACCTTTTTGTCATTGACCTCAGGGATATATGCCTAGCAGGGGAAGCTAAAGGTCATAAAATATGGACAGTTAAGTCACTTTGTAAGCAAAACTCCCAAGTTATTATGCAGAATAGTTGGCCCAGTTCATAGTTCAGCCATTGTAATATTTATCTGTTCACAAACTTCTCACCTTTGCTTAATAAACTTCTGTCAGCTTTGCCAGGTTGCTAGTTGTGAAGCCAAACCTTAGAAATATTTTGATTTGAACTTTTCTTATAATAACACATCTATCATTTGTATAATGCTTTGAGATTTGTAAAGCACTTTGTATTATCTAGAACAGTATTTCTTTTGATTATTTGCAAGTCTTTTGAGGCCTCTTTGTTCATATCCTTTGACCATTTATTAGTATAGAATGGATTTTGGTTTTATCTTCGTGTTAATTAACTACATTTCTTCAATGTAAAAATGTGATAATGTTACCTCTTCCCCTAAATGTGTTACTTTTATTTTGTACAAAAGATTTCAATTTCATGTAATTAAAATTTTCATTTTTATCTTTTCAGATCTTCTCTCTCTTTTTTGATTTAAAAAATTAAACCACTAAAATAGCCAAACAAGTTTTGATACATGATGTCAGATTTTTTTTTCCATATGTTGGCTAGTTTTTCTGAATTATTGATATTTTTCTCTTTCTTAGTTTTTATAAAAGATGGCTCCCCGAGAAGTGAAGGGAAGTACATTGGAAAGTAGTGGAGGTGACGTAAAAGCACAAGATGAACAACAAAAAATAAGATTAAATTTTATAGCCATAATTGTGAAAGCTAATTGATCTGGCTCTCTTTTAATTTTTCAAAATGACATGGCCTTTAGTATCCAGGTTACATATCTATCTTGAGAGATGTTGATTTTTTTTCCTAATTTCTGTCATTCTAATTTTTAGTTTTCCCAGCATTAACTAGGAATTTCTTCTCCAGTTAATTTATGTTCTTAGATTTATTTTCTTGTCAAGTTTTTGCATTGATCTATTTTCTTGCTTTTTAATTCATACCAGTTCTGAGGATTTCTGCTGAATTCACATAATTTGAGGTCTAGAAATGCTATTCTCCAGTTATTCTCTTTCTCTTGTTGTTGTTGCCCTTGAATTTTAGATCTCTTATTTTTCCAGATGAATTTTTATATTATTTTGTCTGTCTGTTAAGTTCTTAGTAGTTGGGTATAACATTAAATTTGTAAGTTAGTATTAGTTATTGCTATTTTTATTATATGGGCTTGACCCAGCTCTAAGTACTAAATATCCTTCCAGTTATTTTAATCATTCTTTATTACTTTAATTTTATACAGGTCTTGAGTGTGTCTTGAGTAAGTTGACTCAGATTTTTTTTTTCCATTTTATAGTTATTGTGAATGGGCCTTATTTTCCTATTATTCACTCCTCATTTTTGCTGCTGTTATTTATGTATTTATTTTTTGATAAGAATGATGTTGGATTTTGTGGATTTATTTTTATTTTCTATCTTAATGAAGTTCTAGTTTCAGGGTTTTTGTCCATTATTAAAATAGATCATATTATCAGTAAATATGGATAGCTTTGTCTCTTGGGTTATTTTTTTCTCTTTGAATGAAGAAGCATTCTTTGCTTATCTGTGCTTTTGATATCTTTCTCTTGTTTCAGAAAAAAACTGAAACTCCAATAGTTTTGGAACTATTTCAAACAATAGTGATTTACTTCTGTGCTTATTAGAAAAGTTTTTAGTGTTTATTCATTGTATTTAATAATAGCTTTTGGTTTTAGATTGTTGCTTTTTTTAAAAAATTCTTTCTATGACTATGTTTCATTTTTGTTTGTTTTTGTTTTTATTTTCGCATTAGTGATTTGTATTTTCATCAAGGATTTTTTCTGCATTTATTGATCTTATGTTTTTTTAAACTATAACTATGCTAATTAGTATTCTGATGTTAAGCCATCCATGCATTGATGGTATGAATCCAACTTAACTAATTTTTAGATACATTTCCTTTAGCAATTTTATCCAATGCTTTACTTAAATTTTTATGTTCATATTCATTAATGGCATTCATCTACAATTTTTTTTTTTTTTTTTTTTTTTTTTTGCTTTTTGCTTTTCTGGCTTAGTTAGCAGTTCTATATTTTTCTTGTTAAAAAAAAAAAAAGTTTGGTAGAGCATTTTCTTCCTTAACATATAAGAATACTTTGTGTAGAAGAGATATTTTGTCCTTTAAGTTTGATAGGCGATGGTGTCTCTACAGTTGTTTTAAGTAGATACCATTCTCCTGGATGTGTGCTAGCATATCAATATTCTTCCTAAAATGTGGTGCTATTTTATTATAGCAAAGAATGGGAAACAAAGTGGGCACCCATTAATTTTGGAATTATGGTATAGAGATGTGAAGATAGGGGCCAAATGTGTGGTTTCTTTGACATAGGAAGCTCACAGATAAGGAAATGTACGTTGCATGGGGGCACTGAAGTTGAATGTCTTGCCAGGATCATAAAATCTCTCTGGAAGACCAACTATTTATCCTTTCACTTCTCTTCCTCTCAAAGTTCAAATTTGTTTTAGAAAACATAATGGAGACACTTAACACTTCCTAACTGTGTGACCCTAGGCAAATCACTTAACCCCAATTTCCTTAGCCAAAAAAAAAGAAAAAGAAAAAGAAAAACATAATGGAATTATCTATAAGAAATTTGAAGATGAGGAATTCAGAAAAATATGGGAAGAGTGAATGAACAGATGCAGAGTTAAGTAAGCAGAGGTAATAATAAACATGACTGCAACAATATAAATATAAACCAAAGCTGAACACTATAATTACCAATCTTCACCTTGAAAAAAGATTAGGAGATACACTTCTTTCCTTTTGTAGGAGAAGTGAGGGAATATAGTCATGGAATACTGCATGTGGTATGTCCAGCTCAGCATCAGACACCATTATTGCATTTCTGGTTTTGCTCAACTGTTTTTTATTTGGTTCATGGGAGGTAGGTGTTACTGGGGTAAAGAGTGGGCATAGAGAGCTCTGAAAATAATTGGATTGTTTAAAAAAAAAAAAGGTCCAAAAACCTTTTTTTTTTTAAGAATTTTTTTTTTTTTTTTTTTTGCTTTTTGCTGAAGCAATTGGGGTTAAGTGACTTGCCCAGGGTCACACAGCTAGGAAGTGTCTGAGACCAGGTTTGAACTCAGGTCCTTCTGACTTCAGGGCTGGTGCTCTAACCACTGTGCCACCTAGCTGCCCCTTTTAAGAATATTTTTGATAGAACTTTCTACTAAATCTATTTGGATCAGAAGGTATTGTTTTCCCCCATTCAGGTTGTCACGCATATTTTAGATTGGTATGTGCCGTTCTTTTCCTAGCTTTTCTAAACACATCCTCTTTCTTCCCAAGTTTGCATTCTGCTCCTTCTCTCTCTTGTCTTTTGTAGAATGAAGAAGGGATTGAGGCTGGATAGCTACAATTCTTTAGGGGATGTGTAACCCAGACATTCTCAGCTCTAATCTTGAAGTGCTAGGTGGTGGGAGTGGTATTTTTTCTTCTCTTGGAGAGAATAAAGACACCCAGTAGCATGTAAAAATGTCATCTCTTTTCTTATAATTCTCCTTTCCCTCAGCCTCCCACAGCATCCCACTCATTTTAACCTTCCTTTTATGCTTTTTGAATTTCATAATTGAAGAATAAAGACATTTTACCTTTAGATAGTTGAATATTTTTTCACAACCAAGTTAGCAAAACAATACAGATTTTTCATTTTACAGTGAGAATGGCCTCAAAGAAAGAGAGGCCCCAAATGATGTTAAGGTCCCAGAGTTTAATGTACTTCCAGGTTGCTATCACTGTGAGCTTAGTGATAGTGCTTAGAGACATGGAAAAGGAAGTGGGTGAGGGTATCTAATGCCAGTCACTTCTTCAGTGTAAAACATCAATGTTGCAAGGACTAGATGAAAGGAAAACCAATTAGATATTCTCAAATACATTTTTAAAAAAATACATATTTTAAAATTTTTATTTATTTTTCATATTGTATTAAATTTTAATTTATTTTGTTAAATGTTTCCCAGTTGCATTTTTAATAGCTTTTTATTTTTCCAAATACATGCAAAGATAGTTTTCAGTGTTCACCCTTGCAAAACCTTGTGTTCCAAATTTTTCTCCCTCCTACTCCCCACTCCCTCCTATAGACAGCAAGCAATCCAATCTAGGTTAAACATGTGCAGTTATTCAGAAACACCTTTTTATGCTAATTGGAATCCTACTAAGAACAACATTTTAATGTATTCATTAATGTATTTCATTAACATGAAAAGTTATGCATTCCTTAGAAGAGTAATCACCTATCACTCATAAAGCTAAGTTGGTTTTTGAGTCTTTAGATTGTTGAATAGTGGATAAGGTCAAGGGAGCTGCCAACTTGAATCATACCACAAAATGGAATCAGGTACCACATCATCCATATAACTTTCTCCAACCCCTTCAGCCCATAATAATCTCTTCCCTGAACCATCATTAGAGCTCACTATATTGCTCACTTGGCATTGATTAGATGTTGTTAGTTAGCATTTTTACACACACACATATACATACACACCCCTTATTAAAATCCATGAGAGCAAAAATTCCATTTTAATATTAATTTGTATTTCTCATTGCACTCAGCACAGTTTCCTGGATATAACAGTCCTTTTAATTGTTTAATCTTTTAAAAATGGAATTTCAATTTGAAATTTGAATTTGTTTTTGAAATTTCAATTGTAACAAAGAAAAGTAATTTGAAAATTCCCAAATATGACATTTAATACATTGTATTCTGCCCCAGTAGTCCATTAGTCTCCAATTATGTGTTTATCAGGACCTTCATTGGTTGTTCACAGCTATTTAGAAGTCAGCTCTTTTTAATGCTTTAAGGTCTTTGATTTTATCAGTGTAGGGATTCCTATCAATGATTATATTTGACAAATTCTCCATGTCTTAGTCGATAGTTTAATGAGTTGTCATAGTTTATATTTTTAAAAAAAGGATCTTCAAAACCAATTCTCTGATCATGAGTTTTTCCAGAATCACTAGCTTGTCTTTGGGGGATAGAGATGCGTTTGGCAGAGAACTGGTTGGGCCTTTGAGCACCCAGAATCACTGCCAAACTACGATGATACATTTAGTTTGGATTTTTGTAGGGGTGAGATTGTGAAGTAACATTGTGAAAGAATCCTACTTCTCCCTCACCTGAAAAGATGAATGGGGTAGGGAAAATTGTCCTAAAATTAGATATACAGAACACCATAGTAACTCTACTTCTTAGACTTCAAAATGAAAAGTGATCTAAGGCAAGGCTCTTAAGCTTTTTTTCCATTCACAACCCCTTTTCAACTGAGAAATTTTTACATGATCCAGAGTATGTACATATATAAAATACATTACAAATCAAACATTTACTGATAATAAATCATAATTTCACAACCCTCACATTCAATTACGTGACCTCATATGGGGTCAAAACCTACAGTTTAAAAAGCTTTGACCTAAGGAAGAGCCTAGGGAAATGGAACAGCTGCCAAAGTAATATATTATCTTTGGAAGGGGGAAAAAAGTCCATTTCTGAGAATTACCATGCTAGCTATTTGTTTTGAACTGTGTTGAATAGCATAGAATCTGATGATTACTGAAAGCTATGGAGTCTGATCTATATGTCTTGGGGCTGGGGCGTTGGATTTTTCCTCTAATGTAAATCATGAAATAACTCTTTTTTTCCTTTTACTAGTTCAATTCTTTCTTGCCTCTCATTTCCACTTTTATGAATAATTGTTATGCTAATGAACCATTAGATGTTGGAACAGTTCAAGAGTACCTTTTCAAATCTTTTGCTAATTTTTTATTTCTCCCTGTGTTTCATTTGAAGACTCTCTCAACCAAGTTTACACACACACACACACACACACACACACACACGTTTAAATTTAATGTGTTTCTTACCTTGTAATTTAAAATTCTTTTGTTATTATATTACCAAAGATAATTAAAAACATATGAAAGTCACATTCCAAGCATCCCATGACTCTTTAATGAGGAATCTAGGAATTTATAGGAAATATTTTTGTGGTAAACCAAAACCATTGGCCTACACCCTTTTGAATTTTTCAGTCACATTCATGGCAAAGACTGAAGCAGATATATCATTAGCATTTTATTCTAAGAGCTTATCCACTAGGTTGGAGTATAACTTAGAAAAATATCCATGGGATAACTGTAATGATGAAGTGACTGCAAATGAGAGTTGATAAACAATGAAAAAGTGGACTTGTGGGGAATGGAGGAGGAACTGTGGGAACATTCCTCTGTCTAGCCTGTATGTGAAAGGGTTTTGTCAAGAATAACTAGTTATCTGTAATCATCTCTCAGCAAGGTGAAATGTGAGAGGAAGATTAAAATTTAAACATTTTCTGAGAATCTGTGATAATGTGTCCTTTTTCTGAATGCACAAGTATGGATGAAAAATGCTCCTAATCTGCTGTCTGCCATAACTGAATAGATGCCTTCCCTGCTATACAATCAACCATCCATAAAGTAGAAAGATGCTTGATGGATGGATTGTTTTTGTGTTTTCCTGGTGTGTGTGTGTGTGTGTGTGTGTGTGTGTGTGTGTGTGTGTGTGTGTCTTTAGGTGGAAAGAATGAAGGGTTATTAGAAAGGCAGAGATTATAAATATGACTGTGCTCAATGTCTTACTGCAAAATACATATGCATGCACACATAAAATATATTTTAATATATATACACATATGCTGATATATTGGCATAAAGACATACAGGCATATGTTATATGTATAAATACCAACCATACATGCACATGTATATATAGCCATGTTCTGACCTGAATTTATTTCAACTTAATATTTATGTGGTTGCCCAGGCTGGTAATTTAGGTTAAAACTGTGGATAGAGATAATACATGAGATTTATTTTTTCTCTTGCTTGCAGGTCTAAGGGGAGGAGTTATTCATAAAGGCCCTGAAAATAGAAAGCAGTACATTCTGTTTACTGCAACAAATAAAATAACTGACATTCACATATCCCTTCTCACCAATTCTCAGCACCACTACATTTATTTCTGTTTTGCTTGTGTTAGGAAGAGGGGAATGCCATAATAATGCTCTATTGTAAAATCTGAGGCTGTTTAAAAACAACAACTTGCAAAATCAGCTTTGACTTGCCAGTTGGTGGATTTTCCTTGTTCTTTTGCTCTTTTACTCCAATATTAAAGGGGAAGGTTAACCAACACTATCTGTAGGGTACCTATGATGAAGCATGTTTCTCACCTCTTGTTAGAGGGACAGAAGGAGGGAGACATTTCTGGATATGGTCATTGTAGATTTGTTTTGTTTGACTATTGCTTATATGTTGTAGGTTTTTGCTTTTAGTAAATTAGTAAAGAAAAAAGAGGCAGACCACTGAAACATTTAAAAGGTGAATAAGGGAGATTCCAGAGGATTCATGATCAAACATGTTACCCATCTCCTAATAGAAAAATCATGGGCTCACAGTGTATGTAGACTCTTTTTTATCAACCTGACCAATTTGGGGGATTTATTTTATTTGACTATATGTGTTGGTAAAGTGAATTTTAAAAAATATCCTTTCTCAAATTGTACATGTTTAATTGAGTCAGATTGCTTGTTGTCTTGGGTAGGGTAGAAGAAGGGGAAAGAGGAGAAAAATTTGGAACACAGGGTTTGTGGAGATGAATGTTGAAGGCTGTCTTTACCTATATTTGGAGAAATTGAAATACTATTTAATTTAAAGAATTTTAAAAAACAAAACACTGGAAGACCTTTAAAAAAATAAATAGCCTTTGTCATTGTCAGGCATATGGAGATGGGAAAAAGAATGCAGATTGTTGATTAAAGAAAAAAAAAAGGATAACAGAAAGTCCAAAAGGACAGTCAGGACAGTTTTCTATTAGAAGACAGTTATTCTATAGCTATAGATACAGATATATATTTTTAAGAGTGGTGTTGAATATAGAGATGCACAACTTCTGATACAGTCCTTTTTTGAATTCCATTTTGTGTATGGAAATACTTGTATTTTATCAGTTTATTATTGGGTTTTATTGATGGAATTGGGGATGTAATTATTGGAGTAATTTGCCATTTTCTTTTCCAGCCCATGTTATAAATGAGGAAACTGAGACAAACAGGGTTAAGTGACTTGCCCAGGGTTACAGTCTCTGAGTCCAAATTTGAAGTCAGATCTTCCTGACTCCAGACCTGATGAGCTATCCATTGTATTACCTACCTGCCCTTTGTAAAGTTGTAATGTAAAGTTCAGAATAAGAAAAAAAATTAAAGAAAATCAAGGAATTATGGCTGGAAGAAATCTTAGTGGAAACTTAAGATTTTAGAGTTGAAAGGGACCTTTTATTTTTACTGATGAGGAGATTAAGCCGTGAGAGAATGAATGCCCAAGCTCACATATTGAATGAGGGATAGAGCCAGGATTCCATCCTAATTCTGCCAAGTCCATTGCTCTTTTGTCTACACTACTCCACTTCCTTTAGTGGCTGGTTAGCTAAATCAAAATAGTAATATTTTGCTGTTCTTGTCATTTCTACATTATGTCTCTTCTCCTTGGAGATTTAGCTATATTTTATTCAGAAGGAAGGAAGTGTTAGGTGTTAATTATGCTGTTATACTTATTTTATATAAACTGCAAGATAAGATCTATGGGCATAATGATCTGGCTTAAATATCATCAAGCAGCCATGATTTCATCCTGATTGTGCTTCATCTATGTCCCATGTAAAAGTTAACGTCAATTTAATGAAGGTTTGAGAAATCTGGTCAAGGTTACTTGGTACTAATTTGAAGAGCTGTGTCATATAGAAATTCCTATAGGAATTTTCTAAAGGAATTTCTAAAGGAGGTTTAAAATGATGTTTGCCACTTAATATGCTTCAGAAAAATGTGAAACATATCTGAAGTGCTCATAAATTTTTCAGGTGCATAAAACACATGAGCCAGAGTCACAGATGCACAGATGTTCTGAGTCAACCTAGTTTAGAAATGAAAAGCTTGGAGGAGGGGAGGGAGAAGAGGAGGGAAGGTTGGAGTAAAAGAGAAGGACTTGTTCTTTTCTTTCTTTTTTTTTAAATGTGTGGGCTGTGGGTTTGTCTTTATTTTACTTTTTCAGAGACTGATCATATATCCCTTAGAGCATAGAAGTGCCACTGTGTTCTTCGAAAGGGATGGAAGGACATGGGGATTAATAGCAGCAAAGCAGTTGGTTATCATTTCCAGTGATTGATAGAAAGTGGTGGTTTAGGAAGAAACAATCTTGGCTATGCAGCCGAATTTGCTGATTAAAGAATTTTGTGAATGGTATTATATTGACTTGACAATTTTTCTTAAAAAGGAAACACTAAAAAGATGATGTGTGAATAATAATAAAGACAGTAATAATAAGAAGAAGCATTTATATAGTGTTTTAAGACTTGCAAAGCACTTTAAGTATTATTTCATTTTATCCTTATCTGGGAAGCAGATGCTATTATTATCCCAATTCTACAGATGAATAATAAATAAAAGGCAGTGAGAAAACCTTCACTGATGCACTTTTTAAATTATTTCCCTTCTGCTTGCAGCTTTCTTTCATGAAAGATAGATTTGCACTTTGAAGTTAAGGGAAGGAGGGACAGAACTGCCACAAAATCCTACAATAGTGTGACAGCTGGCTCACTTTCTCCTTTTAAAGAGCAGAGGTGAATTTCAAAATATGTCTGCTTCAGATGATTGTGAAATTTAGTATTTGATGTTTAGTATCTTCCCCTAAAAACCTGGAGAGTTTTGACTTCTGCTCTCTCTCCCTAATGTGCCTAATGCCAAAGTGGGCTTTCTTTATAGCAGGCAGCTGTTGAGATAGAGCAGCATCTGTTTCTGATTGGGCTGTGCCTTTGTAAATTCTTCCTGCTTATTTCTCATACTGTGGCCTCTCTCCTTCCCTTTTAACTACAGTGAAGCCTGTATGATACTCTGGAATGCACATATGGTCCTTATCATCCCCAAACTACAGACTTCTTGCTGGTTAGCAGCTTGTGACATCAGACTGCAAATGGTATTAGTCACTTTGACTCATAAAGACTGTGGTTTCTATAAAACTAAGAAAGAAAATGCCTTTTATGTTAATTTGTGGCATCCAGTTAAATCCAAATTCTCAATTTTGCCTGGATTTTTAGCAAAGCACAAATATCTGCCTTGAAGAGAAATGTTTGTTCCCACTCTTTATTATAGGTACTGCATTGTTACATTTTACGGGTCTTTTGCTGAAAATGGTGGCTTTTACAGTGTTCTTTTTGTTCCTCCTATGGATGCAGGGCAAAAATTAGTAGCAGCGATTCTGCTCTTTTGAACTTCAGTTGAACTTCAGCAGTTTGGGCTGCTTCTTTTTATACACCCATTTTCTTATTGTAGTTTCAGAAGGGCTTAATTCCTGATGGTCTCAACACCCAAATAAGATTATATTCATAAACATAAATGAAGCTCAAATTATTGGCATGAGATCACTATTTTTGTTTTATTGAGATTAATGTTTTAAACAACAGAGAAGGGAGAAAAGGCAGGAAAGAATAGCTTCAGAGATTAGTAAGCATCATGCAACAGTAGTTGGTGACATTTTATAACATCTTGTACCCGCCGGTCCATTTTGATTCTTGCCTTTGTTTTTCATCAGTTCAAACAAATATTTATAATTTTCTCAAAATTTTAATTTTTTTGTCATTTCTTATAGTACAGTAATATTCTATTACATTCATACACAGTGCTTACTAGATATATATCAAGGACTTAAAAAATGGTATTCCATTCCATATAACAAGAATTGATTCTTTGCAGTTTAACTCTTGAAGGAAGAAAATGGAGGAAATTTTGGGATCAAGGAAAAGGGCCTGAGTTAGGAACCATATTCTGATAATAGAACCAATTAGTGTTACCACTGGCTCTTGGCTGTCACCATCTTTCATGATGTACTTTTGTTCACCTGTTGTTTTTTTAGTTGTTGAGTCCTGGCTGACTCTTTGTGACCTCATGGACCATAAAACACCACTACTGTGCAGGGAGTTTTCTTGGCAAAGATTGAAGTGGTTTGCCATTTGTTAGTCTAGTAGATTAAGAAAAACAGAGATTAAGGGATTTGCGCAGGGTCACACTAATAAACATCTGAGGCCAGATTTGAATTCAGATCTTCCTGACTCCAGGCCCAGAGATGAGCCATCTCTCTGCCTTTTTGTCCACCTAGGTTTCAGTGATTGAGTCTTTTGTTATTTCTTATAGTACAATGATATTCCCTTACATTCACAATCATAATTTGCTCCAGTCATTCCTTAATTAATGGGCACCTTTTTAGTTTCTACTCCTTAGTCACAACAAAAAACTGCTTTTTTTGTGTGTGTGTATGTGTATGTGTGTGTGTGTGTGTGTGTGTGTGTGTGTGTGTGTGTGTGTGCTTATGGATATTTTTCTTCTTTTTTTGTTCTTTTTTAGAGTACAGGATTAGTGATGATATGATTGGCTCCAAAGGAATGCACAGTGAGATGTCTTTCAGGGACCTAGTTCGAAATTACCTATCAAATGATTGGACCAATTTGTAGCTCTGTGATCAGTAGATTAATTTATTAGTCTTTCCATAGCCTCATCAACAAAGTTATTTTCCCTTTTTGTCATCTATGCCAAACTTATAGGTATGTTTTGGCGCCTCAACATTGCTTCAATTTGCATTTCTATGATTATTAGTATTTTCTTCTTTCTTCTTTGGAAACTGCCTATAGAAATGTTTTGATCAATGTGAAAACTGCCCCATATACCAAAAATGTAAAGATATGCAAAGCAAAGCAAATCATTTGCCATATCTGAAAATGTATATACTTTATTTTGTATTATCTACTACCTCTCTAGAAATAAGCATCTTCTAACCTAATGACTTAGTCTGTGCATTATCAGAGTTCTGAAGTCTTTCATTCAGCATTGTTTTCTTTTACCTAATTGTACTCATCATGCAAATTATTTTCTTGGTTCTGCTTACTTTGTTCCTCATCAGTTCAAACAAATCTTTACAATTTTCTCTAAATTTTCATTTTTTATTTTATTTTCATCCATATAGAGTGCTTGCCAAATATATATGTGGATTTTAAAATGCTATTCCATTTCATATACAACAATCTATTCAGTTATTCTCCAAGAGCTTCTTCAGAACTCCATATTTAAGGAGCTGAGGATAATTGCAGGAAATTTTTGACAGAAAGTTGGTTTTGGATCAGGAGTCTCACGAACTACAATTAGATGTGGGTTTCTCCCAAACCAGGGTTACTCCTATGTTCTGGAATGGGCCTAACATTAACCAATCACCTGGTTGTTTATATTTGATATATTGGAATGAAATAAGATATTAATGGATCACGCAACAGTTAACAAGAAGAGATTTATTTAGCTATAGCAGGGGAAGAATATTCAAAAAGGATATGTTTGAAGAAACCAGGAGTTAATTCAGCCAAGTGAAAGTTCCTTGTCCATGGTACACTACCAACCATATCTGGAACTCTTTGCAGCTGTTTTATTTGGGTCTCCCCTCCCTAACTCAAAACCAGTAAGTGATATAAGTTGCCTAAGCCTCCTAAGTCTTCTGAACTAATTGAATCTCAAGGAAAAGAAAGCCTTTTTTTTTTTTTTTTTCTTTTGCTGGGGCAATTGTGGTTGCCCCAACGTGACTTGCCCAGGATCACGCAGCTAGGAAGTGTTAAGTATCTTGAGGCCAGATTTCAACTCAGGTCCTCCTGACTTCAGGACTATTGCTCTATCTACTGTACCAACTAGCTGCTCCTGAAAAGAAAGTCTTAAAGGAAAAACTAACTTAACTTGCATAAAGATAAATGATTAAGAGATTGTTCCCACCATACCCTAAGACCTTGAGAATATGTAATAGAAGCGGTGACAGCCTGTGCCAGCTCTACTGTCAGCTTGGAAATATCCCATGGACCTGGCATGATGAATAAAGATTGGAATTGAGTGGGCCAGAGCAGATAAAGGGATTTGGATGCCATTTCATATGGTTGTGCCTTTTAATATTCCAACCTATCTTTGTATTTGTTATTGCTTTCATTTTGTTAAATTTTAATTGATAAATTCTCAAAACATCAATAAGAATGTTAAAATATAGGCAAAGAGTAAGGACAAATACATTAATGGGACTCAGAAGCTATAATTTTGAAAGTATAGTCACTCACAAGAGGTAAAAATCTGAGGTGATAGCCACTCCTAGGGTCTACAGTCTGAATCTAGTAGCAGATGGGGAAGGGAGAGATTTGATTTAGAAGAGGGCACTTAAGCTGAATTTTTGAGGAAATCAGGTTTAGAAGAACACTTAAGGACCTCCCCCCCCCCTTTAAAAAGACTAAGAAAGCATTTTTCTCAATATGCTAGTCTTAAGTTTTTTGACTAATCTGAATAACAGATCAGCTATCCATCTTTATTTAACTACCAATTATGAAACAGGGCCCAGCACTAAATCCCTTTTTCTTTTATCAAAAGCTTGACCACTTTCCATGGGAAAACTGGATAAAAGGTCATAGTGGAAAAACAAGAGGAAGAGAGACAGGTTGTAAAAAAATTTAAGTGTTAAACATCAGAATTTATATTTAATCTTTTAGCATAAATTCTTAACCTGGGATCTATCAACAGACCTATATACATTCACATGCATTAGTTTTATATATATTTATATATACATACATACATGTGTTAATGTATATGTAATGCATAGTTGTGTATATATGTATATCTATAATTTTCAATATGATTATTTTCCTTTATAATCCTGTATTAAAATTTTAGTTTCACAACTATTTAATAGCAATTAAAATTTTTATTCTGAGTTAGGGTCCATAAGCTTCACCAAACTGCCAAAAAAAAAGGTCTATGACACACTAAAAAGATAAGAATCATTGTTGAAGTAACAGGGAACCACCAGAATTTATTGAGTAGGGCATGATCCGCTCAGACTTGTACTTTAGGAATATCACTTTAATGATTGTTTGGGGGATATATTGGATAGGAAAGTACCTTGATAAAATTGCAGGCAAAAAAATCAGGCATCAGATGATGAGGGCATGAACTAGATTGATGATTGTGTAAGTAGTGACAAAAGGGCACTGGATAAGGTTGGGATATAAATTTGTGATATTGTGGTGATAAAAATAAAAAAATACCAAGTGATTGACTGGTTGGGTGAGAGTAAGGAGTTTGAGAATAACACTGAGGTTGGGAATTTAGGTGACTAAGAATGAGGATGGAAGTCTGGAGATTTGAAAGAGCAGTAGGTGTGAAGGGCACTAAGTTCTCTTTTGGGTATGTTAAGTCTGAGGTGCCTATGAAACATCTGGTTCAAAATGTCTAATGGGCAGTTGATGTGAGAGAGAAAGTCTGGATTGAGATTGGATAAAGGCCTGAGATTCATCAACATGAAGACAATTGAATCCATGGGATTGATGAGGTCATCAAGTGAGAGAGAGTATAGAAAGAAAAAGGAAGGGGTCCCAGAACAGATTCAGTAAAAGAGAATGAAGAATGATGAGATATTTAGGGGGAATACTAGGAGAGAACACCAACATAAAAACCCATAAAAAAAGAAAGAGTATCTAGCAGGAAAGGGTGATCAATAGTATCAAATGCTGCAGGAAGGTCAAGAAGGATGATGAGTGAAAAGAACTATAAGATTTGACCATTAAGAGGTCTCTGGTAACTTCTGAGAGAGAGAAAATTCAGTTGAATAATGATTTTTGAGACAGGTTATAAAGATCTGAGAAGTTAATTAGAGCAGAGGAAGTAAATAACCTTTTTACAAGAATTTGGCTGAGAAAGGGAGGAGAGATTATAGGATGATAGTAGAGATGTGGGATCTAATGAGAAGGGTGTGTGTGTGTGTGTGTTTTAGCATGGAGATTTTGTAGACAGTAGTAGAGGAGAGATGAGAGACTACAAGGGAGTGGGGTAATCTGCTGAAGAAGATGGAGGGACCAAGTTGCTAAGGGCATAATGAAAAAGGGTGGGTACATTTGGAATTGGACATTACAGGGTGGAGAGGAGGTATGGTCAAGGCAGATATGAATGAAAGAACTGACAGCAGAGATTGGAGAGGAGAGTGTGCTCTTCATATTCATCGGAGATTGTGTCACAGAAATGGAGGATGTAAAAGAAGATAGGAGATTGCTAACTACTGGGAAGTGAGTCCGTAGTGTTAGGAGATAGGGGGAAGCTCTGTTCCCTAAATGCCTAATATAGAACCAGTTGTGTAATGGCAAAAGTGGAAAAAAAATTTTTTTTTTTTAATTGCTGTACTCAATATGCACTTGAGATCTGATAAGCTAGTCTTAAATCCTGGCTCTTTACTGCCTAGATAACCTTCAGGACCTGGGGAAAGGAGAGGGGGAGCTTGACTTGAAGACTTTCCAGCTCTAAATCCATAATATTATTATTGTTAGTTGGTTGGCTTGGTTTTTTAAGGTCAAGTCTTTGTAATTTTTTTTAAATTATAATTTTATTAATTTAATTAAATTTTAAAACAAATCTTTGTGACTTTGCAGTTGGTTGGTCTCACCAACTCCCAAATTAGTCACTATGAATTCTTCTGATTTAGCTTTAGTACTGAGCTACGTGGCTTTCTGCTTCGTTTTTCTTGTCTTTCTTTATGTTTCCTGAACCTTTTCTTTTTGATTTACTTTCTGTTTGAAAGCGTATGCTTGGGGACTTCCTTGCTCTAGTTTAGCATGAAGTTTTGTTACTCAGATGACAGCAGAACAGCAAGTGTGGTCCTTGATGATGATGAAGTGATTCAGAAATTGTATTTTTATTATGGTTACCATTGAAATATGTAGCCTTGAAAACCTCCCAGTATTTGCATCATAACTGTGGTTTTGTTCAATATATTAACATATAAATCTTCCTCCCCATCTTTGGACTGAAATAAATAGAGGGCCCTCTGTCCCACCCCCAGCCTCCAAATAGAGTTTGTAGAACTAATTAAAACATTCTCCAAAATATGTCATGTGAAGAGGTACTTGCAAAACTCACCATTCAAGTGTCTTTGGGTGATCTTTAATTTGGGGATGTTATTCCTAGGCATTGGAAAACAGCAAGACTGGTGGGAGAATGAGAATATGGCACTAGATTTTGCTCACACTTTCTTGTTTCCCCCATCTCTTTTCCACAAATGTATATGTGTAGCATTTTTATATTGAAACAAGACTTTAATTAATTAATGGATTTGAGACAAAGCATATGGAAGGGAAAGATAATTCAAGAAACATATATAAAGCTTCTTTTATGTATAGATGTTCTGGGAAAATTAATATTAAATCATATCCAGTTCTGGACTTTAAAAAGCTGGCAATCTCATATCAATAATAATAATGATGATGGCTTTTAAGTCATGTTTTAAGATTTATAAAGTGCTTCACAAATATTATTTCTTTTCATCCTCGTAGTAACCCTGGAAGGTAGGTGTTATTGTCCCTATTTTACAAAGGAGAAAACTGAGGCATAGAGAAATTAAGTGATTTGCCCAAATCATACAGAGAGGAGGTGTGAATTGAACTTTGAAAGACAGGAATTTCAATAGATGAAAATGGTGTGAGAGAAAATACATTATAGGGATGGGATATGGCATGAGGAAAAGCATGGAGACAGAAAGTTGGAATGAAATAGATTTTGTAAAGAAGAGAAATGAGAATGCTGCTGAGAACAGAGGTTGGAATCAGATAAATAGAAGACTCAAATTGTTGGACTTTCTTCTGTGCTTCAGGCAGCGGAAATCTTCAGAAATGTTGGAACTGAGATCTGCCATTAAGAAGTTTGTCTATGCATATACATACAATGACTACACAAACCCCTTCTTTCTATTACTGATAATTTCTTTTTCCTATCACTCCACATGGCCAGAAATAACTAGGAGGATAGATAGCATTAAAAAAATAGATGTAGAGAAGTTTGAAACAAATTATTTGGATGGGAGAGAAAAGAAGGGGGGAAGTGATTAATTCAATATTAAACAGATTTAATTTTTTCCAGTTTGGATATCCACTTGTAATAGCTTACAAATAAAATTGGAAATATATAACTAGTTATCAGTTCTAAAGTTTGAGTTGGAAATATATAGATTTGAGACATCTACATAGAGGTAAGTTGGAATAATTGAGATCATTAAGAAAGAAGAATGTCAAAAAGAGAACTGGAGGGGAGAAGCATTGGAGGAAACCCAAACTTGAGCAACAGGAGGGGGAAGAGAAGTTAATGGAGGAAAAAGACAAGGGAGATAGAAAGAAGATCCATGTGATGTAGAAAGGGTGGAAAGACTATGAATAACATGGAGGGAGGGGAGCATTGCCCTATTTGAATAAAACTTCATTTAAAAAAGTTATAAATTTAATGCTTTGGAGTGTTTCTTAATCATCACTTTCCTCCAAAAGCAAAGTTCTGCCCTAAGTATTTTTCTATTAATCCTGAGAACGGGTCACAAATTTCAGGACAGTAAACAGGACTCTTTACTGAAATTTGTGACCTGATTCTCAGGATTAATAGGAAAATACTGTAAATTTCCACTAATTTGGGAAAGTTCAAGAAAGGGGGACAGTTAACCATACCTGCAACTTGTTAGCATTTGTGACTTATTTATAATAATGATTTTCCATGCTTTATTTCACAATTATAGAAATATTATTTTGCCAATATCTTATTAACTTGTTCTTGTTCTCTGTCTCTCTCACACACATACACATACACAAAATCAGAAATAATAAAAGTGAGTTAAAATTCAGAATTATCATCAGGTTGCAAGATGACAAAAAAAAAAAGGAAAATCAGAATTATTGAAGAGATAGCAGGAAGATAGGAATTCCATTATACTGATGGTGTACCTGTGAATTAATCTAACTATAAGCAACTTAGAAATATTCCTCAAATGTGCTATTGTGCATACAGTAAAAAGAAAAAGAAAACAAAACCAAACCTCAGTTCTCTGAATTAACCAAAATATCTCAGAGAAAGTTTTAAATATACAAGCATTTCTATTTAGAAAGCATTATTAAATACCTATTGTGTGAAGATACTATTAAAATAGTAGAGATACAAAGAAGGGTAAGTCTGTTCTCAAGGAGTTTACAATGTAATGGGGAGATAACATGTAAATAATTATTTATAAAGGATATTCAAAGGATATACATGATTTGGAAATCATGGACAGAGGGATTGTGTTTTGTCCTTTGTTCTCAAAAAAGACCATGATATCTGAGAGGTAATGCGGTGACATGCAAAGTGAATTGGATTTAAGAGAGGGAGGGCTGTGTAAGATCACCTGCTTCACTTTCCCCTCCAGAGTCATCTAGATCCAATAGCTAGATATAGATCAGGACTACTGGAGATGACCCTGCAATGGGAGACCTTGGCCTTTTTAAGCTAAGGTCTAGCACTAGGATTAAAGTGGATTAGGAAAAGATTCTTACAGAAGATGGGGTTTTAAAAAATTAATAATAGCTTTGTATTTTCAAAATACATACAAAGATATTTTTCAACATTTATCTTTGTAAAACCTTGTGTTCCAAACTTTTCTCTCTCCCTTCTCCTTACCCTTTTCCCCTAGACAGCAAGTAATCCAGTATATGTGAAACACATGCAGTTCTTCTAAACATATTTCCACATTTATCATGCTACACAAGAAAAAATGGATCAAAAAGAGGAAAAATGAGAAGAAGAAAAAAAGCAAGCAAACAACCACAAAAAATGGTGAAAATGCTAAATTGTGATCCATATTCAGTTCCCATAGTCCTCTCTCTGGATGCAGATGGCTCTCTCCATCACAAGTCTATTGAAATTGCCCTGAATCACTTCATTGCTGCAAAGAGCCATATCCATCACAATTGATCATCACATAATCTTGCTGTTGCTGTGAAAAATGTTCTCTTGGTTCTACTCATTTCATTTAGCATCAGTTCGTGTAATTCTCTTCAGGACTTTCTGAAATCATCCTACTGATCCTTTCTTATAGAACAATAATATTCTATATTGAGTGGATGGGCATCCACTCAGTTTCCAGTTCTTTGCCACCACAAAAAGGGCTGCTACAAAAATTTTTGTGCTTGTGGGTCCTTTTCCAGAAGGTGGCATTTTAGCTGGTTTTTAAAGACACTGCATTTTCATTTACTGTCCCCCATGCCTAAAAAATTCTTCCTCCTCAGCTCTGTCTTTTGATTTCTCTGACTTTTTAAAGTTCCAACCAAAATCCTATTATTTACAGGAAGCCTTTCTCTTAATTCTAGTGCTTCCTTCTATTAATTATTTTCCGCTTATTCTGTATATTACTTGTTTTGTATATATTTGTTCTATTGAAGATGTGATCATGATTTTGTTTACTTATTTCTTGAATCTTTTATTTTTCTTTTCTGAATGCTTACAGTATTTTTTTTTTTGATACAGAAGCTCCAAGTTTTGGTAATTTGGGGGTGTATTTTACTTGGAATTTCATTTAGAATGACTTTTTAGCTATTTTTTATCTTGTTTTCTAGTTCTAATAGATCTGGGCAGTTCTATGATTTCTTGGAGGGTAGTATCTGGTATTTTGTTTAATCATGATTTTCAGGGAGTCCAGTGATTCAAAACTATTCTAAACTTTGACCTATTTTCTTTTTTTAATAGTATTTTATTTTCCCAAATATATATAAAGATAATTTTCAACATTCATTTCTGTAAGACTTTGTGCCCTACACATTTCTCTCTTCTTTCTTACTTCTCCATTCCCCAAGACAGCAGGCAATCTGATATAGGTTAAATATGTGCAGTTCTTTTAAACAAATATTTCCATATTTGTCATGTTGTACAAGAAAAAAATGGGGGGGTGAAACCATGAGAAAGAAAGAAATAAACAAAAAAAGGTGAAAATATTATGTTTTGATACACATTAACTCTCCACACTTCTCTCTCTGAATGGGGATGACATTTTTCCATACCAAGTCTTTTGACTATTTTTAAGGGCAGTGGTTTTTGATAGGTAGTTTACATTTCTTCTGTTTGTTTTTAATTTTTTTTTTAAATTTTGTCCTAATATTTTTTATTGTTTCATGGAGTTATTGAATTTTGTTTGTCGTATCCTCATTTTCAGGGACTTGGTTACTTCTGACTTCTAAGCTATTTTCCTTCCAGTTCTTTGCTCCAGAGCTCTTATTTTGCTTATCATTTCATTTTTTAATGTTTTGCTTTATTTCTTCTAACATGGCTTTCTAATTTATGCAGCCATTTGTTTTCAATCTCCTGTGTATAGACTTTGTTGTAATTGCTGTCTTTCTCTAGGTATGATGCTTAGTTCTTACTTGACTCACACTCTTCATATTATTTGTTCTTTTCCATTCAGCATTTGTTTTTTGTTGGATCATTAAAGTATATAGTTAGAAAAACCCTGAATTTTCCATATCAGAAATTACAAAGGAGGACCATCAATGTATGAAGAAACAAGGGAGTTTTAGAAACTATTTTGCTGAATTATATGCCAATAAAACTGATTAGTTGAATGAAATAAGTGTAAATGGGATAAACTCATTTTACATCTGAGGAAACTGAGGCCCAGAGAGATTGTTACTTGTCCAGGATTATACAAATAGTACCAAAGTTCAAATCTGTATGGGATTCTTTGACAATAGAGTCCACCAGAACTACAAGAGTAGGTTGTAATTCATTCCAGATTTTTAAATTACTATTGAATTTCTCCTTCTGCCAGATTAAGTAAAAACTCGAGGCTTTTGTATATAATGTCTTGTACAGGTTTTTTTGTTTTTGTTTTTGTTTTTTTAAAGGACTGCTGAATATAATGTGAATGAATGTGTATTTGAGTAAACTTACTTTACATAATAGTTTTTCACTGTTGTTTTTGCATGCAGTTATCTTTCTGAAAGACAGGCTTGTTATAGATCTCAAGAGATTCTCAATAAAAAGACGAATCCTTGTGTTTCAATAATATTTTCCCTAAATGAACCAAAAACACCATATAGAGGAGGAAAAAATACTGACCTAGCTTTAAATCCCAGCTCCATTTCTAACTATCTCTGTGAACTTAGACAAATAGTTTTCTGTCTGGTCCCAGTTCCCTCATCTGTAAAAGAGGAGATCAAATGAGATGCCCTCTGAGGTCCCTTCCAACCCTAGGATTGTGATCTTAGGAACTTGCTGGAGAGTTGAGATATAGAAATGGTAGGTGAAAAATGGAAGCATTACCTCTGAGTCTTAGAGTTGTATCTTTCCTTGCCCTAAATTTTTCATGACTTTTTCTGTGCCCCTTATTTTGTACTTTTGGAGGTTACTTTCAGTTTTACTATATTTTGTTTTTATATTACATAGATTCCTTATCCTTTAATAGAGGCCTCTTGTAGAACTAATACATGTAGCATTTGTGAGTCCTTTCTTTAAAGGTAGCAATGTAAATGGTATTGTAGTTTCTTAATGGGGGCTAGGAGTGGGGATAAGGGAAAGAATTTGGAACTCAAAAGTTTTAAAAACTAATGTAAAAAAATTGTTTTAAATGTAATTGGATGAAAACATCAAATAAATAGCCATGTAAATGTGAAATAGTTATATTTTTCAAAGGATGAAAAAGTAACAATATAAAATAGTTTGAAGTTTTAAAAACTAAGGTTAAAAATGTAACAATGTGAAATAGTTAAGTAATACTAATAAACAGAATAATCTTATCTGAAAATAGTATGCAACATTTTATCTCCCCTCCACATCCTTTAAAAAAAAAAAGTTAATTGTCTTCATGTCTTTCTCCTTATTGGATTGTAAGCTTCTTACAAATTGGTCTCATTTTCCATGCCTCTTTCCCCATGCCTTTCATGTACTAGGCACTTAATAAATTATCAAATGAATAACTTCTTCAAGTATCATACCAATTGGATAGAGGTGAACCAAACTAACTGTTAAAACTGCATTCCTACTGCAACTTTCGTGAGCATCTCAATGTTTTCCACCTAATAGAATCTAAATTCCTTTTTGGGCAGTGTCTTTAGTTTTTGTTTGTCTATTTGTTTTTTGTCTTTGAATTATTTCCCATGCCTTGCTTAGAAGAGTTTTACTAAGTTAAATTGAGTTGGATCACTCCAATTATCATCTCTTCTTTATTTCAAGTATGTTCCCGAATAAAGAGCAAAATCTTCTCTAAAAAGGAAGGAATACAAAAAACTACCTTCCTTTTCCATGTATGTCTATCCAGTATCCCCTGATACCAAAAAGTAGAATCAGGCTACCAATCCTGGAACATCACTGTAATGCTATTCTTGTGCTTTTATTTAAGGTTTAGGCCTTCATTACCTCTGCCTGGAATATTGCAATAATTTCCTCAGTTATCATCTAGGATGAAACACAGACTTCTTGGTCAGACATGGGAAATTCAAGGCCCTCTATAATGTTGCTCCAACCTAATTTCACAATATTCACCTCCCATACTCTTTGTTCCATTGTGGACAGAGCACTCTGCTAGAGGCTTGGTGGGAGATGTGATTTAATAAAAAAATTTTTATGCCTTGAGAGGACACACAATCATAGGATTGAAGAATTGAAAGAGCCCTCTGTGACCGTCCAGCCTAACTCATATCCAGAATGGATCCCTTTACAGTATGCCCTTAGCAGTGGTCAGCTGGCCCCTTTCTGAACACCTCAAGGAGGAGAGAACTTTCGATTTCCCAAGGCACCCCATTCCACTAATGCATAGTTCTGATTGTTAGGAAATGTTTCCTTGTCTTCAAACTAAATTCTCCTCTTTGCCACTTCTACCCATTGCTTCTAATTCTGTCTCAACAAGTCAGTCTTTCTTCACACAATAATCAGTCTTTGTCTCCACAAAGACAGGTACCATGTCTTCTCCAGATTAGACACACCCAGCTTTTTAGCCAATCCTAATATGTCATTTATCAAGGAAAAATGATATCAATATAAGTAATAAAACACATGAATTTCCATGAATTCAGTAGAGAGGTTTAATACAGTACTATCTGAAGTCTGAAGAAAAAAGTTATTCCTGGAGAAAAATGTGGCATTTAGTTGGATTTCAAAAGATTGTTAGGAATTTTAAAAGCAAAGAGAAGGAAAAGAATAGACAGAGAAGCACAGAATTACAAAGTTAAATCCAGAAGGAACCTTAAAATAATTTTATCCAACTACTAATTTTATAAATGAGGAATCTAAGCTCAAAAGTAGTTAGTTATATAATTTGTCCAAGGTAAAAGCAAATTTGTGAGAGAGCTGGGTCTCTATTTCTCTCCCTATCTCTGTCTCTCTGACTTCCTCTCTGTCAGACTCCCTCCTTTTCTTTCTTTTCCTCTTTTCCTCCTTCTCTTTCTCTCTCCCTCTCTCCCTCCCTCATGCTTTTTTCCCTTCCCCTCTCTCCCAAAGCCTCCTGTCTTCCAAATCCCATGCTTTGTCTATTATTACAGGGTTAGTATTTGTGTGTCTTTTGTGAATCAGCTATGATTATGCCAGGATCACCCCATCTCCATCTTGCTCATGTTTTCCAAGGGAATATTGGGAATTGTATGGCCTCACTGTTGCCTTCCCTTCTGGGCCTTTGAATGATAGCATTCTTGCCTTCTTGTGTGCTATCTTTGCTAGAGTCTGTACACATAGATATGTAAAATAACAGACTATTTCTTAGCTGAAGTCTTTACATAAAGAATGTAAACAAAATGGCCAAATAATGAACTATTTGTTAATGAATAAATAAGAGTCCAAGTATGGGGGAAGGGGGAGAGGGAGAACGGATTAAGAGTTAGAGTAAGATTGAAGGTAGAAAGAGATGGCTGGAAGAGGGACAGGCTGGCTTCAGATAGGTAAAAGAGAGGCATCTAATCCGAGGACTCCAATAAAAGATCATAAATAATACTGTTCAGCTTTAGGTGCTGTAATTATCTATATATTTACAGTTTGTCATGTATCCTCATCATGTTTCTGTTATACTATACTAAAAAGCCTAGTTTCTGTTATACTAAATAAGGCTTGTCAAGAAAATGTGCTGTGTCCATGACGGCTCTTTAAGGGAAACCTTTTTGGGGAGAAGGCTGCCTCAGTCTAAGGTTGGAGTAACAACATGAAGGAAGGAATCTTGAAGGGGCAGAGACAGCAAATTATAGAAGCTGCCTAAAGGAGGAAGTAGCATCCCTTTATTCTCATAGTGAAATAAATGAAAGGATACTGGAGCTTTCCCCTTCCCACCTATCTCCCAGGTTTATAACTCTGGACTTTTCTTTCTTTCTTTTTTTTATTATTGTTATTTTTTTAAAGGTAAAAGTCTAGTAGCTATTCTTTTGTCAAAATTTCAAGCCCAAAGCATTCTGTAGCCCTTCATTTTGTTTGTGGTTTTCAATGGATTTAAAAATACTTAGTGGGTATGTGGGTGGATTCTCTTATTTTGGAAACAGCATGGATATGAAATACTGAGCATCGGGTTCTGAGATGAGAATTTGCGCAACATTGTAATGACTAACTCTTCTTGTCTTCCCTCCCTCCCTGCCCCCCTGAATAGGTGGATTGGGGCTATCTAAAATTATAATGATTTAAAATCTAGAATAAAAAATCTCCTTTACTTTTGGAAATGGCAAAGGGGCAGTTGGTAGAAGTAGGAAAAGGAGGGGAGATACTGATGACACATCTTCCCTGCCTTGTTGGATTTTATCTGAGAATCCATTTTCAAGTCCATGATGTAGCAAAAATAATGATTTGCATGATTGCTTATTCAGGACTGATGTAAAACAGCTACTGCACAGCTCTGATGAAAAGAGTTTGAAATGCAAGACTGGACTTGGCTCCAACCCTCTGCCCTGTGTCTTGGACAGTATACTAAGTAGTCTAAAATTACCTGTTGTATAGACATTTGAGATACCTAAGGAGGTAGAGGTGGGCGGCATCAGAAATAGATGGAGAGGAAGTCAACCGCTTGGGGACTTTGCCAGCTGTGGGGTGAAGAACAATAATAGCATTCTCATAGGGTGTGCCCCTGAGGCTGTTTTTTATGCCAATTTAGTCCAGTGATAATTGCCCTACTTTTGCTTCTCATATTGACTTTTGGCAGGCTTTGATGTTGTCTGTCCCATTGACCCTGAGTCTGCAAAGATGAAGGGCACCAGGAGGACTCTAGCTGCCCATGTGTTTTCATGTGATGTGTTCCTTTTCACTTTTTTCATGGAATCATAGAATTTTAGAGATCATTGTTCATAAAAAGGACCTATTGCTACTAAGCAAACTTTGCTTAATAGAACTGCATATATAATTTTTATTTATCTGTAGTCTCTATGCAAACAGATAAATAGAACCAACCTTCTTTATAGAAGAGGTAACAAAAAAAAATTAATCAATGGGTTTTTCCCCCAGTTTTTTTTAAAGCAACCAAAAATGGGCAGCTCTCAGGTTCACTTTGCCACCCTTATTTCAGTCTTTCAAAGAAAATGCAGTTTGACATTTTGCCAAGGGGAAATATCAGGATTAACTCTTAGGACAGGGGGAACTTGATGGAAAATGACAGGAAACCCAAACCTATTGTAAATGGTCAGTCAGTCAATAAACATTTATTAAAAATCTACTCTGTGTTGGCTACTTTGCTAAATGCTTGTAGCAATACTGATAACTGTCATGGGCATCAGGTTTTGTGGCTGAAAAATCTATATGCTGGAGATCTCCAGAAGTGACAGGCCATTCCTCTATAGTGGTACCAATCTATGGCCAGTGGTATAATTCATGTTACATTAATTAAATGATATTTCTTTGCGCCCAGTATGTACTGAATGTTGTGCTATGGGAGAAAGAAAAAAATACAAAAAGATTATTATATTTATCTATGAATACAAATTTTCCTTATAGAATACCTGCATTTTGAAGGCAGGTATTCTGTTTTTGTATTCCATTCTCAGCCCAGTATTTCCTTGGGTATAAAGGAACTCTTTATAAAGAATTCATTTCCCCTATCCAGATGAGCTACTGTTGCAGTTTTTAGCCTTGAGGAATTGTATGTCCCACTGAAAGGGTAAGTCATTTGTTCAAAGTCTTACCACCAGACTTGAACCCATTTCTTCTCTGTAGTTTATCTGCTGTGCTACAGACTCTGTTTCTCATCCTGCATGTAGTAGATGCATATTAAAAGTTCATTGACAGTTTCCAGCCCTAGAATGGAGGAAAGAAGTCTAGGCTGTGAATAAATATTGATAATAGCAAATAAATATTGATTAATAAGACTCCATAGGAAACTTATAGTAATGTTGCCTTTGGTCTTTAGGCTTTATAAAGGAAGAATCATCTTGCAGTCTTGTGTTAGGACTTGAAAGAGCTAGGGCACCTACAACAGCAGCTGCATTGGTCAAATAGCTAGATGGTACAGTGGGTGGAGCACTAGATCTAGAGTAAAGCAAAGCTGTGTTCAAATGTGACCTCAGATGTTGCTAGCTGTGTGACCTTGTAATCAGTTAGCCTAAATTTCCCCATCTGTACAATGGGGTAATAATACCTACCTTCCAGTGTGGTTATGAGGATAAAATGAGATTATTAAGTAATTTGCAAACCTTAGAAGTGGTATAGAAATTCTAGTTATTATTATTATTATTTTTGCTGAGGCAATTGGGGTTAAGTAACTTGACCAAGGTCACACAACTAAGAAGTATTAAGTGTTTGAGGCAGGATTTGAATTCAGGTCCCTTCTTATTTCAGGGCCAGTACTCTATCCATTGCCCCAGTTATTATTATTATTTATAATAATTGTTAGTATTATTTTTCTACCCACATATCCTTATGCCAGCATACCAGTGGATTTTTTAAAAAACAGATTGCTAGATTTAAAAAGTTTGGAGGCTTTTGAGAACAGCTGTGGCAAATCACTAGGGTGAGTAAATGGTCATGAGCAGGGCTGTGTGGAATTGACATCAATCTTCTATGCAGCTGTTTATGCTGCTTCCATGGGTATTTAGAATTACCACAATTTAAAGGACCAGTAGCTATCAATCAATTCTGACAAGAACTGAGTTTTATCTTTAGAAAAACATGTGAATGTTTTTTGAACTTGAGAATATGAACTGGTTCCAATGGGAATCCAGTGGGAATGTCTATCCCAGGACCAGTGAGGAAGGTATAAGTTTGGACGTTTGTGGCCACCCTTCAAAGAGGAATATTGCCATTTATATTGATCACTACAGGGATGTTCTAAGATCTCATAAAATTCAGAAAATAACATGTTGGTGATGATTTTTTTTTCTTTAGAAATATATAATGGGCATTTATTGTATATTTCCTTTTTGTTATTGCAGAATGAAGACCTTCGAAACTTATCGCTCTCTGGTCATGTTGGATTTGACAGTCTTCCTGACCAATTGGTCAACAAGTCCACATCCCAAGGGTTCTGCTTTAACATCCTCTGTGTTGGTAAGTGAAATTATATATTGAGCAATGAACCAGTTGGGTCTTCACTAAAGTCCTTCTCCAATGTTTCATCAGCTTCTTGTAGGAGTGGAATACAAGCTATGTCTGGCAAGTCCTAACAAGATGAAAAAGCATAGAGCATGCCTCTGTATATAAACTCTGCTGTCCAAAAACCAGCCTCATTAACTTTGCAGACTTTAGTCACCAGACTTTGGTTACCATGTGTTCATGACCAAAATGATGTCTTTAGGCACGAGATAATGACAGGCACTAAAAGTTGGGGTTCAGTTATGTGAAGAATTCACAATGGCCATGTTCTTTTGTTAAAGATTTATGTAGGGAAGAGGTTACAGACAAAATGAAGGAATACAATAGACACTGGAAATGGTAAATATGAAAGAGTTGGGAGAGCTTATGAAAGACAAGTTCCTCAGTGGAACTCACAACTATCCAGGAGAAATGGAGCACCCTATGAGGTTGGGGCATGCCCTTGCTGGCAGGTTAAATCCTGAAAGGGACTTGATATCCTAAAAGAGTTAGTTAGCTGTAAGGAGGAAAAGTGAGGCTGGGAAATATAGTGGGAGATACCACATGACATGGGGGAGGGCTAAAGAGAAAGACATTTATGAGGCAGAGTGATGTGATAGACTGACCCAAAGGAAGGCAGCAGCCATGGGATGGTCCATAAGTAGATTTTATAGGGAAAATTTAACCTCTGGGATATGATTAGGATTTCTGAAAAGGTATAGCAAGGTGATAGAGACTCTATAGAGGGTGGGTTATGTTAAGTTATGTCAGATGGATTTCAGACAGGACTACCTCCCCAAAGGATGGGACCATGAAGCTAAACTGATCTCTGCCAGAGCCTTTTCCCTGCCTATCTCAGCGATTAATTTTTATCAATTCCTATGCTAATTATAACCAGCATTGAAGACTCATCAGTCACCAAATGGTTTTGTTTTTTCTTTAATGATAGCAATTCACAGAAACAATCCATCAAAGAACTCAATATGTTCTGCATCTAATGAAGGAGTTAGTTGAGCCCCATTTTTCAAAGTTTTAACTGTCAAGAAAGTGAGCTGCTAAGATCTAAACTTAAGTGTTTCTTCATTAATGGAAATCCATATCTATTTGTAAATTAGATTTTTACTTTTGTTTCATGTATGAAGAATCAGGTATGAGAATATGTGATGAGAGATATGACCAAAGTAAGCAACGGTCACACTTCTTCTCACTACACAGAGCCTTTTTTTGTGATTCAACGTGATGAGTAGCTGGAGCAATGGCCTAATGATACGTAGCTATCTTTTTCTTGTTGTAACTGTTCAATATAGAAGAAGGTACAGTTCTTCATAAGTTCACTATGGTGCTAGCTGAGTGTAGGTCTAAGTCAAGAATTCTTCAGGTTCCTCTTTCCAACCTCACTCCCCAACCCTTAAATAATGTGTTTAAAGTAAACCTTCAAATGAACTATGTCTTAGTAAAAGGCCTGAGGCCACAAGGCAGAGAATTCAGGAGTATATGTTGGCTCAGCCAAAGACCAGGAGAAAGCTTCATTGCACAATAATGTTGCTAGTTAACATTCCTCATAAGCTACAATGACATTGACTTTTTTATTATTATAGTGCTCCTTTAAGATAAGAAGTCTCTATTTTATGATGATTTTAATTTTCTTATAGACTTAGATTTATTTATAATACAAGCACTTCTTTAACTTCCTCACTTATTGACAAGGTCAGTGAACCAAAGCAAAATATATTTATTAAGTACTTCCTATGTAGTAAGTAGGGCACTGTCTTAAGCATTGGGTGTATATAAATACAATTAAAAAAAAAAAAGACAGTTGCTGTCCTCAGAGAGCTTATATTCATAATGAGAAGACTACACAGAATGGGGAACTGGGAAGGAAAGAGATGAGTTGGCCATAGTGTTGAAGTTCAGATATAAAGAAGCACAGTCACAAGGGGAATGAAGCATGCTAATCAGGTCTGAAAATGGAGGCCTCCAAAAGGAACTGGACAATAGGTGAAAGGGTCCAGAGTGGTGGAGGGATGGACAAGGGTAAGAAGAGAACTAATTCATGGTGGCAAAGTCAATAGAGTCAGAAGCAAAATCAAGAATTTTTATATTAATTCATTTTTAAACCTTATGTTTTAAATGGATGTTGCTAGGAAAGACTTAGGGAAGTTAGATTATAAAGTTGATAGATATTGGGTCTCAACATTTGAAATATTAGAGGATTATCATAATTTTTCATAACAAAATTTCTGTAAACAAAAGACTTAAATTTAAAACATGGTGTCCTGAAACTTTTGTACAGACAGACCTATTGGCAGAGCACATAATCCTCAGAGTTATACTCACGGCATAAACTAACCTGATTTCATAATGTCAAAAGTCACAAGTTGTCCCCAGTTGTAAGGAGAGTGAGTTTTGACTTGAGAAATGCTAATACTAATATTTACATCAGGTAATGGAGGAGGCCAGGTCTGCCTCAGGCCAATCTGAGATACTCAGGGTCCATCTAACACAATGAAAGGAAATTTACTTAGTCATGATATGAAACTGATATTCAGCAGAGATCCAGTATTGATTCAGCTGGGCACAGACAATTTCCTGCCTCCTCAATCTGTTTTGGTAGGGCACTGGTCTGAAGAAGGATTCCTGATTCCTTGGGCTCTGATTCTTTGTGCATTGACTTTTGTCCTGTGGCCATAACAAGATACATTTGATCCAGTTAATTCTTTTTTCTAAATCTTTATTCTGAACTTAAACACCCCAAAAATGTGTTTCCATGCTGTTCCAACAGAACATAAAAAAAGAGGATTTTATTTGAAACCAGGAATCTATTTCATACTACTTTTCTTTAAAGATACATAGTAAATTCTCCACATTACTTTCAAAACCATCCTGCTTGTCTGAACTCCCTTCTGAGCCTTTACAAAGTATCATTTGCTGTAGTCATCCTTTAACTTAACTCAAGAGAAATGAGTTTTAAAAATAGAAATATCTGCCTTTATCAGATTTTCTAAAGTTGTTTTTATATTTCAACCATAAAATATTTCAGTTTTCTGTCTGGGGTTAAGAGAAGACGTAGAGAAGTGGGACATTGAAAAAGTGAAGAGTCATTCATGCAGTTGAAGTCTGCTTAGAAAACCACGTAGGTTTAAATAATTGGGGAATTTCAGCCTTTCCAAAGTTAGTTTAGATCTGCCCAAACACCATCTGGTGTTTAGCAGAATTGCAGGTGAATTACATAGACATTACATGGATATGGATAGTTTATGATATGGTAAATGGGTTTACTTTCCTTCTTAGAATTTATGTAAAAAAGGCCCCTGGAAAAGAACCAGGTTTGCAAACCTTTCCAGTGTGACTTCCCTTTACTAACAGGAAGTGGGAAATGTAGGTCCTGTGGTCCAGTTGTTCTCTTAAACTTCCATTTACTAACATCCCAAAGTTTAATCAGCTGTGTTTGAATTGAATAAATAATATAAACTTGAAAGAATAGCAAAGATATAGAGTTTCTTTGTATAAATTTCTACTCTAAGGGGGAAGAGAAGGGAATAAACATTTATGTAACTTACTAGGTGCCAAGTCCCGTGCTAGGCATTTTTACAAATATTGTCTCATTTGATCCTCACAACATCTCTGTAGGTAGGTGCTATTATTATCTCTATTTTAAAATGGTTGAATAAATTGAAGCAAATGGGTTAAATGACTTGCTCAGGATCATAACAGCACTCAATCTACTACATCAACACCAGCTGCCAATATATATACTATTCATAGGACACATATATTACATATGCCATATACATATATACAATTATAATTATAAAATATTAAGGTATTACTCTTTGTGATCCCTTAATATTTTGTAATTATAATTGTATATATGTATATATAGTATGGATATATATGTATATATATACATATATATACTATAGTATATAGTATAATAGATACATTACATATGCTATATACATATATACAGTTATAAAATATTAAGGGATTATTTTTGTATTCTATGAAATGCTGTTTTTATTATTTGTATTTATTTGCAATAGAACTTACACCTTGGAAGACTTCTTGACTAGATAGAAAATTTGTTTTTGTTTTTGTTTTTTAGGTCCAAAAATGTGCAAGGTTTGTCAGGGTATGGAAAGAACTTTCATTGAAAAAATGTCTGAAAAGTTAGATTGCTTTTCTACAAACTGCTATTCTATACGGTTTTCTTTTAACCAATGTGGTATATCTAATTTAATGATGCAGATGATGGAAACACAGTGCAAGTAGCTTAGAAGTTGAAAGGAAAACTGAACCCAAGTAGTTTTTCCAATGCAGTTATTTACTTATGTATCAGTAAGTAATGACCAGATTGCTCTTTGTTCTCCATTTACTTTTTAATACAATGACTATGCTTCTGTGTTCTTCACACTTTAAAAAAAGTTATCTTGTTTGCCAAGTATTTTAACATAATTAACATACAGTGGATATCCTGCCATCCAGGGGAGGTGTGGGGAATTGGGGGGAAAAATTTGTAACAGAAAGCTATGTAAGGGTTAATGTTGAAGAATTACCCACACATATGTTATGCAAATAAAATTTTTTTTAAAAGTAAAAAAAAATGTTATCTTGCCTTTTAAAGTTTGATATTCTTTGACTCAAATTTTTCCACATAGATAATTGCTTTAGAAAGCGATTCCTTCATGAAATGAGAGGATGAATTCAGTCCCTACATTTCTTAGGCAAAGATGGAGGGCATTGGGTTCATTTAGTAGTTATATTAGGCAGAATTGTTGACATAACAGAGTTGTCATCATTGCTTGTTTATTTCTATCTATCTCTAACTATGTGTTTAGGGTGACACGGATTAAGAGAAAGGGAAGAAGGTAGGATTGTAGGGTTATGGCAGCAGCAGTTGCTACTATTTCCATTGGGGAAAAAATAGCACAATGGAACAGATGACAGACTGGCAAAATTGAGGTGCAACCAACATATAACCCAGGAGCACTATAGGTATCCTAATGATATCAGAACTGGAGGTCCCCCAGTATGTTAAGATTCTCCTCTGTTTCTCTTCTGGAGAGCACATAAGAACACATGGAAAAAATCATATGCATGTGACTAAATTATGTTCATGTGATCTAAGTCACTAAAAGGACTATCCAAATTCATTGATATAACAGCCTAAGATCCTTATGACTTGATGTGTTCTGATTAAAATTTTATTGGCAAATGATGTTAGCTGTCCAATTAGAAACCTAACTTCAGTTTCACTTTAGGTTATTGAAATTGGAAAACAGTGAGTAACATGGGCATTCTAATCATTTGGAGGATTTTTTCACTGAGTGAATATTTTCTTAAATCAATCTGATATTATTTTGCCATAAATTTTGTCATCCCCTTAAAATAATTATACCACTTATTCATTCCCACTAGAATTTCCTGAAGAGCTATATTGACATGTGTTGCCTCAAAAGAACAGTCTGTTTAGGCAGTTTTCAGGGTTCATTTTATTAACATGCTTAGGATTTTTTTCCTTATTAGACTGCCTGACGTTTTTTTCCTATCCATTAGTGTCCTTGTTCTTGTAGGAGAGGAAGAGTCTCCAGAAATTTCTGGGATGCTTTTTGAAGATTTCCTCATGTTCTTCATCTATTGCCCTTAATCCACAATTATTTGGTTCTTTGGGTTGGAGCAAGACACTATATAACCATTTACTGTGCTTTGTGTATAAGCTTCATAGGGATTGGGATCAGACCTGTGATTTTATTGGTATAAGAGAATTTTAATATGAAGAAACTCTGTTTTAAGTTAAGTTGGCACCTTCTTTGCAATTCATAGTGCTGGAAATGTGCCTAGAGCATTGAGAAGTTAAGTGAAAACAGTCAGTAAGTGTCAGAGATAGGATTTTCATTTGCTGACACCCAAGGCTAGTTCTCTCTCCATTATGCCAATTATATCACCTCTCTTGCATATAGGTGATTCTTAATAAATTCCTGTTATATTAAATTGGTTTTAGTTCAATTAATGAGGCAAAGGTTGTCGGTTCAAACTTTTCCTCATAAGTCAGATGACTCAACAATGAAATTAAACAAGGAAGAGCAACCAACATTAAGCACTCATTGCATGTCTTGAGTTGTGCTCAGCACTGGGAAATAGACATCTGTTCTTTATTGCTATATTCAGTACCCTAGGTACCAGAGCTCTGGACCTGAAGTGTGGAAAAACTGAGTTCAAGTCCAGCCTTATATGCTTACTGTGTGAGCCTGGACAAGTCACTTAACCTGTATTGGTTTCCTCATGCATAAAATTGGCATAATAATATCTTCTGGGGTTATTGTGAAAAAGTAAAACATTTCACAAAACTTAAAGTGCTACATAAAATCTAGCTGTTATTGTTATTATTACTCGTACTACCACTACTGCTTCTAGTAGCAAACTTAAACAGATACACATTACTGGTTGTCAGAAGTTTGAGCAAAAGAGTGTGTGGGGGAGAACAACTCAAAGTATATGCTCTATTGATGGTAAACTATGTAAGCTTCTTAAAGATAGAGTCCTTTTCCCATTTATGATTTGTTTTTGTATCCTCATTGTGTAACAAGTATGTAGGCAAACCATGTTCTACTGAGGAAAGCAAGTTGTTGCCAGACCTGAAGCTAAGAATGATGTTTACTTGCTTTAAAAACATAATTTATTTATTTTAAAAATTTTTAAAAAATTTTACCTTTACATTTAAGAGTTCTGATAAAGGCCTCATTTCTAAAATATATAGAGAATTGTCTCATATTTATAAGAATTCAAGCCACTCTCCAGTCGATAAATGTTCAAAGGATATGAACAGACAATTTTCACATGATGAAATTAAAGCTTTTTCTAGTCATATGAAAAGGTGTTCCAAATCACTATTGATCAGAGAAATGCAAATTAAGATAACTCTGAGATACCACTACACACCTGTCAGATTGGCTAAGATGATAGGAAAAGATAATGATGAATGTTGGAGGGGATGTGGGAAAACTGGGACACTGATACATTGTTGGTGGAACTGTGAACGGATCCAACCATTCTGGAGAACAATTTGGAACTATGCTCAAAAAGTTATCAAACTGTGCATACCATTTGACCCAGCAGTGTTTCTATTGGGCTTATATCCTTAAAGGAAGGAAAGGGACCCACATGTGCAAAAATGTTTGTGGCAGCCCTTTTTGTAGTGGCTAGAAACTGGAAATTGAATGGATGCCCATCAGTTGGAGAATGGTTGAATAAATTATGGTATATGAATGTCATGGAATATTATTGTTCTGTAAGAAACAACCAGCAGGATGATTTCAGAAAGGCCTGGAGAGACTTGCATGATGAAGAAAGCCCTATACACCCAGAGAGAGGGATATGAATGTGGAATACAACATGACATTTTCATGCTCTCTATTGATGTTTGTTTGCATTATATTTCCCTTCTCAGATTTTTTTTCTTGTACACACGATTTTTCCTGCACAGCAAGATAACTGTAAAAATATGTATACACATATTCTATTTGTCAAGTATTTTAACATAATTAGCATGTAGTAGACTTCTTGCCATCTAGGGGAGGGGAGAGGAGTGGGGGGGGGAATTTGTAACGGAAAGCTTTGTAAGGATCAGTGTTGAAGAACTACCCATACATATGTTTTGCAAATAAAAAGCTTTAATAAAAAAAATAAAATAACACAATAGTACTCATCATAATCACATGCAACAACTTATTTATCTATTCCTTAATTGATGAGCATCCTCTCAATATCCATTTCTTTGCCATCACAAAAAAAAGCTAATATAAATAAATTTTTGTATTTATAGGTCATTTTTCTTTTTCTTTGATCTCTTTACGGAACAGACCTAGTAGTGGTATTGCCGTACCAAAGGATATAGTCCTTTGAGCATAGTTCCAAATTATTCTTCAAAATGGTTGGACCAATTCATTAATTCCACCAATAGTTTATCAGTGTAACTATCTACTTTCCTTCCTCTCCAGCATTTATCATTTCTGATAGGTGTGAGATGGTACTTCAAAGCAATAATTTTGCTTTGAGAGAGAACATTTTAAAAATTATTTTGAATAGATTTTATTTCTTCTTTTGAAACTGACCTATTCATATCACTTCACCACTTATCAATTGGGGAATGCATCTTATTTTTATAAATTTGACCCAATTTCCTATATATTTGAGAAAAGAAACCTTTACCAGACAAAGTTGTTATTTAAAGAAAAAAAAAACTTGCTTTTACTAGTCGCTTAATTGAAAGTGGGGCATCACAAAATTATGGTTTATTATCAGTAAATGTTTGATTTATATGCATATTTTAAATACCTATATACTTTGGGCAAAAAGGGATCACTCATGGAAAAAGTTTAAGAAGCCCTGATCTATTGTGTCTCTTAGCAAAACGTAGTTTCCTTGATTATTTCTTTAATTAGATCTCTTTTTCCTTTTGCTTTCTCTATTAATTTTTACTCCTGTCTTTTTTACTTAAGCTAAATTCTAACAGAATCTTTTCCAGTCCTTTATTTTAATTCTACATGTATCTTTCTGTTTCAAGGGTATTTCTTGTCAACAATATATTGTTGGATTCTGATTTCTTATGCATTCTGCTCTCTACTTCCATTTTTTGGGTGAGCTCATCCCATTCACATTCAGAATTATGATAATGTCCTTCCATCCATGTCCATTCCAAACAGAATTTTCTTCTATTGATCCTTCCCTGTTTTTATCCTGACCCTCTTCAAAAAGCCTGTTTTGCTTTTGATCACTGCTACCCTTAATCTGTTCTCCCTTTTATCATCTTCCTCCACAATCCTGTATCTTTTAACCCTTTATCTTCCTTTTTCCCACTGATAGATTTCTTTACCCAACTGAGTGTGTGTGTGTGTGTGTGTGTGTATGTGTGTGTGTGTGTGTGTGTGTGTGTGTGTGTGTGTGTGTGTTCTTCTACCTTTGATCCAATTACAGTGAGAATGAACTTCATGAATTGCCTGCTACTCATACTTAGGCCTTTTCTTTACATAGACACCTTCTAACTGCCCTAATGATGATAAAAGTTCTTAGTGTTGCATGTGTTATCTGCCCATATAGGAATGTAAACAGTTTAACTTTATTGAGTCTCTTATGATTACACCTTCATGTTTGCCTTTTTAATGTTTCTCTTGAATATTGTGTTTAAATGTCTAATTTTCATTCAGCTCTAGTCTTTTAATCAGGAAAGCTTGAAAGTCCTCTATTTCATTAAATATCCATTTTCCTCTGAAAGATTATATTCATTTTTGCCATATAGTTGATTCTTGATTATAATTCTAACTCTTTTGCCTTATGGAATATCATATTCAAAGTCCTTTAGTCCTTTCTGGAAGCTAATAAGTCTTATATGATACTGTGATTCCATGATATTTGAATTGTTTCTTTCTAGCTGCTTGCACTATTTTCTCCTTGATCTGGGAGTTCTGAAATTTGGCTATAATATTCTTAGGAGTTTTTATTTTGGAATCTCATTTAAGAGATGATTAATGGATTCTATCAATTTCTATTTTAACTCTGGACCTAAGATATCAGGCAGTTTTCCTAAAGAATTATTTTCTTGGGGCAGCTAGGTGGCGCAGTGGATAGAGCACCAGCCCTGAAGTCAGAAGGACCTGAGTTCAAATTTGGTCTCAGACACTTAATATTCCCTAGCTGTGTGACCCTGGGCAAGTCACTTAACCCCAATTACCTCAGCAAAAAGAAAAAAAAAAAAAAGAATTATTTTCTTTAGTGAGCTTTTATATTTCCTTTTCTATTTGTTAAGGAGTTCTTCTCTTCAGTGGATTTTTTTTGTGTTTTTTTTTTTTTTTTTTTTTAACCATCAGACCAATTCTGTTTTTTAAGCTTGTTATTTTCTTCAGTATTTTTTGGTGCTTCTTTTACTGTTAATTCTCTTTTCATAATTTTTTTGATTCATTCTCATATATTTTCCCACTTTTTCCTCTCCCAATCTTTGTTGTCATTTTCTTCTTTGTGACTTTTTACAATCTCTTTTGGAATTTTCTTGGCAAAGATAATTAGTGTGGTTTGCCCTTTTTTTCTCCACCTCATTTTAACAATGAGAAAACTGAAGCAAATAAGGTTAAGTGACTTGCCTAGGGTCACACAACTAGCAAGTATATGAGGTTGGATTTCAACTTATGTTTTCCTGATTCCAGGCCCAACATTCTTTCCACTTTATTTACCTGCTCTTATCTAACTCTTCTAGGAATTCTGATTGGGCTTGGGTCAAATTGGCCTGTTTCTCTGATGTTTGTTCATAGCTATTTTCACATTATTGTCTTCTTTCTGAGTTTATTTAATTTAATTTTAAGCTTAATTTTCCCTACCATTGTAGTAGCTTTTTATGGTCAATTCTTTTTTGTTGTTGTTTGCTTATTTTTCCAGCCTATTCCTTGACTTTGAACTTCATGTTAAAGTTGGGCTCTGCTATCTTGGAGATAGGGAATCCCTGTTCCAAGTTTTAGGTATGTTCTGTACTGCTATTTTCAGAATTAGTTCTAAGGGCCTGCAAGTTTTTAGTGCTTCCAAGGTGGCATGATCCAAGGAGAGGTGGTCATTGCTCTCTTGGTCTGCACTCTGGTCTTTAACCAGAAAGGTCCTTGCTTCCCTACAGATGAAAGTATTAGTACTCCTCTTGGTCCTGGAACTGTAACCAGGGCCCCTGTTCTCCTGAAATTGCCTTGCTTATTTTACCCACTATCCTGGAACTGAGACACATAACTGCATGGGTAATAGAAATGCCCATCAGCACCAGCTTAACCCAGTCCCAGCAAAGGTTCCTTCTCTTCCTGACCAGTTATCTACCTTTTTTCCCCACCTCCTCCTTCCACTATCTCTGAGGTAAGAGCTCCTACAGACACTGTTGCTGCTGGGGTTGCTACTGTGCTCTGGGCAGGCCCATACCCTGCTGTCACTGACCTCTTCTGCCAACCTCCTAAGTTGTTTTATGATGGAAAAATGTCTCATTCTGACCTTTTGTTAGTCCTGCTGCTCCAGAATTTGATTTGAAGAGTTATTTCAAAGATATTTGGAGGGCAATAATGGGAGAATTTAACTGGTTGCTGTCTGTACTCTGCCATCTTGACTCCACTCCCAATTTTTATGTTTTTAAATAACATTTTATTGTATTTTAATATATGATAGCAATTCTCAGTTCATGGAACTGTACAACTGATACATGGAGGCCCCTGGTGTAGAACATCCTAATTTCTTTCATAAATACTTTGAAACACCTACTTTTTCAATTGAATTAATATTCACCTTTAAAGCTCTGCACATATTTTAATTTTGAAAAATATCATTCCACTTTACTATACTAGGTGGTATCAGAAAATATTTAAATATAATATGATGGCCCACATTTTAAAAAAAATGACAGAAACATAGTATTTTATAGCAGTGCATAGAAGAGGGAAGTGAAATTCGAAGCCAAAGAACATGGAGGTCAATGTGTCTGACATTTAGCCAGAGCTTGAGTTTATTTATCTATGAAATGAAGGGTTTACCCTTAATCCTCTAAGCCCCATCTTCCAGCTCTAAATACTGTAATCCTATGATTTTGAATGTGGTAAAGAGTGGTAAAGTGTAAATATTCTTTAAAGACCATCTTATGAGTACACAGTATTTCTCCAGAGCTAATGAGTCTTTACTGTTTAAAATCCTAGGATCAGTAACCTACCTGAAAGTAACGTGAGTGTCCAATGACTAATCTAATAAATTAGGGTAAATGCAAAGTCAATGAGGTATTTGAGATCTGATTCTATTTTGTTTGTGTGTGCAGGTGAGACGGGCATTGGTAAGTCAACCTTAATGGATACATTATTCAACACCAAGTTTGAAAGTGACCCAGCTACTCACAATGAGCCAGGAGTTCGGTTAAAAGCCAGGAGTTATGAGCTTCAGGAGAGCAATGTACGTCTGAAACTGACCATCGTTGATACTGTAGGATTTGGAGACCAGATAAACAAAGATGACAGGTAAATTTCTGAATCTTTTTTGATTGATCTAGGGTTTCTGGAGTGTTGTGGGTAGTATAGTCCTGTGTTCTAGAGACTCTGACTATGGTACTTGAGCCTCTGAAGAGTTTATAAGACATGGTGGATTATTATCCTGTGTGATTGTCTTCCCTTAAGAATAGGGTTATATTCTGAGATTCCTCAACTCTGCTGTTGTGAAGGGCACCTAAAGCATTGGCTTTATTCTACAGATCAGAAATCACAGCACTGGACTGGGATTCAGAAATCGTGGATTCTAGTATTTCTACCACTCAGTAGCAAGTGTCTAGTAATTTGTTCAAGTTACTATTCTTTTTCTTTTCTTAGCTCTAAAATTTGCTTTTGAATTATATTATCTCTAAGTCATTTCACAAGCTTTCATAGTGTGGAAGAGAAGCCCCCAGGAGAGTTTTAACTAAACTAAACTTCCAAATGTCAGCATTGTTGGTATACATCTCCTGGTATTCCTATTGTGAAGACAGTTTTGTAATAGACCTTTTGAGTGAATTGTATGCTTCTCTGGATCCAAGTTTATGGCATGATTTATCATATTGCTTTTTGGTCTCTTCTTATTCTTTTTAGTGAGGATTGCTGTCTGGGTCCTTGTTGATGTATCTAAAAAATGAGTGAATGTCCATATATGTTGGATTGGGATTTACCTTTTTGATATTTGTAAAGAAAAACTTTGTGGAGCAAATTATGTCATGAGTTGAACTTCTTGAATATTTCCTAGGACATGGCACACTGTAAATGGTTAATAAGTGATTGTTGGCTGACTCCATGTAGAATCACCATTGCCTCCTTTCTTGTCTGTAGGATACAGTATAAACTCCACTGTTTGGATTTCAGCCAAATTGGTGATGAATCTCCATCCTGAGCTGTGATGGAGAGCAGATGTTCCTATGATTCTACCTGAAGCTTTTCCCTTGTAGTACAGAGTTTAGCTCTTCAGGGTCACCTGCATATGGGGAGGTGACAGCTGCAGCAGAATTTTCTCTGATGTAATTGTTAACAGTCTGCTGAGAAATAAGTCTTTAAAAATATATGCTGGGCAAATTAACCTATTTTCTGTAAAGTAAATTATTTTAAGAACTGGAGAATTGATTTATATGTAAATGGGAGCTGTTAATCTCACCCTAATCTCTACTTCTCAAAACAGATTCTTGAAGAAATTTCTTTTTAGAATCACATTCTTATCAATTATCTCATTATAAAATAAGATGTGACTATCAAACAATGAAACCTGATTTTAAAAATTTAACGATTCAGCTCAGATCAGTGATTTTAGAAGCTTTGCATACCTCACCAAGTCACAGTATTAGTTATCTTATTATTAGGAAAACAGGTTAAGAACCAAAACAAAACTCAGCTGTTTTGTATTATAGGAAATGAAGAATTTAGTCTGAAGTTGATTGCCATAACTACTAAAAAGTCTCTTTAAAGTTAATGCTGTGTAACTTTGGACAATTTGATTTACCCCTAGTCTTCACCTTTCTCATATGTAAAATCCTGGAGTCAAACTATTAAACCTGGAAGGAACCTTAGAAATGATCAAACCTAGTCTTATTTGAAGATGAAGAAATAGAATCCCAGTGAGGGCAAGTACTTTTCTTTTTTTTTTTTTCTTTTTCTTTTTCTTTTTTTTAATTAATACTTTTTATTTGCAAAACATATGTATGGGTAATTACTAAACATTAACCCTTACAAAGGTTTCTGTTACAAATTTTCCCCCCTACTCCCTACCCCTCCCCTAGATAGCAGGATATCCACTACATGATAATTATGTTAGAATACTTAAGTCGAATATATGTATAGTTATTGCCACACATCATTTTTTTTGTTCAGGAGAAATCATATCTATAAGAGAGAATAATCCAATAAAGGAAATACAATGCAAGCAAACATCAATAGAGAACATGAAAATGTTATGTTGTGGTCCACATTTCACATCCCTCACTCTGAGTGTATATGGCCTTCTTCACTGCACAATTGTAATTGGTTTGAAGCATTTCAATGTTGAAGAGAGTCATGTCCATTAGAACTGATCCTCATATAGTACTGTTGTTGCCGTGTACAACGATCTCCTGGTTCTGCTCATCTCACTCAGCATCAGTTCATGCAAGTCTCTCCAGGCCGCTCTGAAATCGTCCTGTTGGTCGTTTCTTACAGAGCAATAATATTCCATACTATTCATATACCATAATTTATTCAGCCACTCTCCAATTGATGGGCATCTACTCAGTTTCCAGTTTTTAGCCACCACAAAAAGAGCTGCCACAAACATTCTTGCACATGTGGGGGAGGACAAGTACTTTTCACCCAATATCACTAGAAGGCATTTGGCCAGGGACGAGATCCATGGATCCTGATTCAAGTGATCCTTAAGGCCTTTTAAAATTGCATATGTCTCTGATTGTAATGGGTTATACTTTTTTAAGCCACTCTTTTTCTCTAGGAACATTCATTGGGTATCTTAAATTATGATATGAGCTCTGATTTGAAACCATACACATGATCCTGTCTAATTTCAGTTCGGAAGGGACTTTCTAGAAGGTTAAACTTCTTTTCAGACATCCTTTATCTCTTTAATACCCCTCCCCTCCAACTTAATGCCTTTGGGAGAAATTACTTAAAGCTTAAGTTTTGGCTCATGTCTAGGATCTCTTTTGAAGGTGAGAAATAGAAAGATATTCATTATGTAGTGTAAATCAGATAGAGCAGGTATATTAAAAACATATTAAACACCTTGGCTTTCCTTTTACTTTTTGTTGGTGATTATCTCAAGATTGGCATTTGTTTGGTCACCTGAGGTAACTCAAAGAAACACAGAAGTAGCAGCCAAAAATCCAGATTCAAGCTCATCTAAACAAGACATGTGCTTTAGCTGCCATATACTTGGCAATTCAGCATTTTTGTTGGGGCAGAACAGTGGTCCTTGGGGACAGGCATTTACTATGTTAAGAGTACAAGGAAGAAGAAAGTCCCCAGAATAGATTAACTACTAATAGATCAACTAAATGGTCTACTCTTATGAGCTCTTCTCAGTGACCAATATATAGGGATTGCCTCACTATCTCAAGACATCAAGCCCCCTAAGCATCCAGAAATTTCATTATCTTCAAAGCCTAGATACTGAACTAGCTCATGTAATTGGCTGGAATCCATAAGGACACTTTTGCACATGCTCTGTCCTTCACCCAGTTACAAAATGAAAGGGAAAAACAACGTTTAGGGAAAATGTATAGGGGTAAGTGAACAGACTGTTGCTTGGTCTTTTTTTTTTTTTTTTTAATAAAGCTTTTTATTTGCAAAACACATGAGTGACTTTTCAACATTGACCTTTGCAAAAAAAACACTTTTTTTTTCCAAAGCTTTTCCTTTCCCTCCCCCCGCCCCCCACCCCTAGATGACAGGTAATCTAATACATGCTAGATAGGATAAATTATATGACAAATACAATACATGTATACATATCTATACAGTTATCTTACTGCACAAGAAACATCAGATCTAGAAAGAGAAGAAGAAAAAAAACAACCTAAGAAGGAAAACAGAATGCATGGAAATATTCACAGAAAGCGTTAAAATGCTGTGTTGTGGTTCACTCTCAGTTCCCACAGGCCTCTCTCTGGATGTATATGACTATCTTCATCGCAGCACAACTGGTTTGAATCACATCATTGTTGAAGAGAACCATGTCCATCAAAATTGATCATCGTATAGTCTTGTTGCTGTGTATAATGTTCTCCTGGTTCTGCTGATTTCACTCAGCATCAGTTCATGCAAGTCTCTCCAATCCTCTCTGAAATCCTCCTGTTGGTCATTTCTTACAGAACAATAGTATTCCATAACATTCATATACCATAATTTATTCAGCCACTCTCCAATCGATGGGCACCCCCTCAATTTCCAGTTTCCTGCCACTACAAAAAGGGCTGCCACAAACACCCCCGCACATGTGGGTCCCTTTCCCTCCTTAAAAATCTCTTTGGGATATAGGCCCAGTAGAAACACTGCTGGGTCAAAGGGTATGCACTGTCTGATAACTCTTTGAGCATAGCTCCAAATTGCTCTCCAGAATGGTTGGATCCATTCACAGTTCCACCAACAATGCATCAGTGTCCCAGTTTTCCCACATCCCCTCCAACAGCCATCATTATCATTTCCTGTCATTTTAGCCAATCCGACAGGTGTGTAGTGGTATCTCAGAGTTGTCTTAATTTGCATTTCTCTGATCAATAGTGACTTGGAGCACCTTTCATGTGACCGGAAATAGTTTCAATTTCTTCGTCTGAAAATTGTCTGTTCATATCTTTTGACCATTTATCCATTGGAGAATGGCTTGAATTCTTATATATTTGAGTCAATTCTCTATATATTTTAGAAATTAGGCCTTTATCAGAACCTTTGGATGTAAAAATATTTTCCCAGTTTACTGCTACCCTTCTAATCTTGTCTGCATTCATTTTGTTTGTACAAAAACTTTTCAACTTGATATAGTCAAACTTATCTATTTTGTGATTAATGATGACCTCTAGTTCTTCTTTGGTCACAAATTCCTTCCCCCTCCACAGGTCTGAGAGGTAAACCATCCTACATTGTTCTAATTTGTTTATAATATCATTCTTTATGCCTAGATCATGAATCCATTTTGACCTTATCTTGGTATATGGTGTTAGGTGTGGGTCAATTCCTAATTTCTTCCAGACTAGTTTCCAATTATCCCAGCAGTTTTTGTCAAATAGTGAGTTTTTATCCCAAAAACTGGGGTCTTTGGGTTTATCGAACACTAGATTACAATTGTCATTGAGTATTTTGTTCTGTGAACCTAACCTATTCCACTGATCCACTACTCTATTTCTTATCCAGTACCAAATGGTTTTGGTGACCACTGCTTTATAATATAGTTTTAGATCTGGTGCAGCTAGGCCACCCTCATTTGCATTTTTTTTCATTAATTCCCTTGAAATTCTTGACCTTTTGTTTTTCCAGATGAATTTTGTCGTTATTTTTTCTAGTTCAGTTAAATAATCTCTTGGGAGTTTGATTGGTATAGCACTAAATAGATAGATTAGTTTAGGTAGTATTGCCATCTTTATTATATTCGCTCGACCTATCCAAGAGCACTTGATGTTTTTCCAATTGTTTAGATCTGACTTTATTTGTGTGGAGAGTGTTTTGTAGTTTTGCTCATATAGATCCTGACTTTCCCTTGGCAGATATATTCCCAAATATTTTATACTATCGATAGTTATTTTGAATGGAATTTCTCTTTCTATCTCTTGCTGTTGCATTTTGTTGGTGATGTATAAAAATGCTGATGATTTATGTGGATTTATTTTGTATCCTGCAACTTTGCTAAAGTTGTGGATTAATTCTAATAGTTTTTTAGTTGATTCTCTAGGGTTCTCTAAGTAGACCATCATATCATCTGCAAAGAGTGATAATTTCGTTTCCTCATGACCTACTCTAATTCCTTTAATCTCTTTTTCTTGTCTTATTGCCAAGGCTGTTGCTTGGTCTTACAAAGTCACTTTCCTATCTCCCAAGTACATACAGACTCTTTCTTGCATTCAGTGTGCTGTTTTCTTTTTCTAATCATATTGCTAAGAAGTAATTGCTAATAATTTTCATAGGAGCATGAATCTAGACCTGAAAGGAAACTTAGAAGTCATTCACAGCAATCTCCTCATTTTACAGATAAGAAACTGAAGATCACAGGTTAAGGACTTGCCTCCAGTCACACAGATAGTAGATAAGACTCACAAGTTAAGCTAAAATGCAGCACTCTTTTCATGCTCTCTTTCTATAAAGAAGAGAAGAAACTTTAGCAGAGTTTTTCCTTAAAGTGGAATGTAGTCTGAATTTTTTTTCCGTAGCAGAGCCCTAGAAATGAATTGCTACCCAGGGAAATTCCTCATCTGAAAGCTTTCTCCCATGGCTAGGTAGTTGGTCAGAGCAGATGACCACATTTTTGGCTGAAGAATTCTTTAAGAGAGTATCTGACTCACTGGGATCAAATAATGCATCGTTTCCATGGAGATCCAAAACAGGAAGTGTGATGGTAACCTAGATACCAAATGTTTCTGAGTTTAATTTTTTACACTTAAATTTCTTGACATACTGTGTAATTTCCTTCATGTACCTCAAATGACTTTTTTCTCATTGTTGACTACCAACCCAAATTCTTGGATTAGTCTAACAATTAAATAATATTTTAGAGATTTGTTGTTCAATCATTCAATTGTGTCCAATGCATTGTGACCCCATTGACCATAATACTCATAGGGTTTTCTTAGCAAAGATGCTAAAGTGATTTGCTATTTCCTTCCCTAGTGAATTAAGGTAAACAGATTAAGTGACTTACCCAGGGTCACATAGTTTCGAGTGTCTGAGGCTGGATTTGAACTCAGATTTTCTTGACTCCAGGTCCAGTACTCTATCCACTGAATCATCTAGCTGCTTCTGTTTTATTATCTATTTTAGGGTTGTTTTTTTTTTTAATCAAACTCTGCCTCAGAAGCTATTTATGTACTTTTTGTGTTGGATCATTTAGAGAGATATGTGTTGCTTTCCTAAATGTTTTATACAGAGCAGAAAGAAAAGCAAAAGAAGAAAGAAGAGCAAAAAACCAAAATGGTTATCTGATGAGACTTTACAAATAGCTAACAAAAAAAAGAAAGAAAGCAAAAGAGAAAGGAGAAGGGAAAGATATACCCAATTGAATGAAGAATTTCAGAGAATAGCAGAGAGATGAAGATTTTCTTAAATGAACAATGCAGAGAAATAGAAGAAAACAATAAAATGGGAAAGATAAAGGATCACTTCAAAAAAATTAGAAATATCAAGAGAAAGTTTCGTGCAGAAATGATAGGGATTTAACAGAAGCAGATGAGAATACAAAGAGGTAGCAAGAATATACAAAATAACTATACAAGAAACATTTTAGAATCAGTGATAACTATGATGGTGTGTTACTGATTTAGAGTCAGACAACCTAGACAATGAAGTCAAATTGGACAACATTGCTAACAATAAAGTTAGTGAAGGTGATAGAATTTCAGCTAAGCTATTGAAAACCTTAAACACTGATGCTATTTAAGTGCTGAACTCAATGTGCCAACAGATTTGGAAAACTCAACAGTGGCTACTGTTTATATCAGTTTATATCCCAATCCTTAAGAAGGGCGAGAAATGTTCAAATTATCGAACAATTGCAAACCAGCAAAGATTATGTTGAAGACTCTACAAGCTAGGCTTCAGTAATATGTGAACTGAGAATTGCCAGTAAATCAGGCTGGTTTTTGAAGAGGCAGAGGAGCCAGAGACCAAATTGCCAACATTTGCTGGATTTTGGAGAAAGCAAAGAAGTTCCAGAAAAGTACTTCTGCTTTATTGGGTACACCAAAGTCTTTGACTGTGTGGATAACAACAAAATGTTTTAAGTCTTCAAAGAGATAGTAGTGGTTATTCTACTTGTCTCCTGAGGAAGGTGTATGCAGACCAAGAAACAACAGTTAAAAGTGAATATGGAACAACCGATTAATTTAAGATTGGAAAAGAAGTAGAACAAAGTTATATATTCTCACCTTATTAATTTAACTTATATGCAGAGTAGTACATCATGCAAAATGCCAGGTTGGATGAATCAAAATCTGGAATTAAGGTTGCTGGGAAGAATATCAACAGTTTCAGATATGCAGATGCCATGCTTCTGATGGCAGAAAATGAAGAGGAATTGAAAAGCCTCTTGAAAAGTGAGGAAAAGGATAGTGTAAAAAAGCTGACATAATAAAAAACCTAAGATTTTTGGCAATTGACTCCATCACTTCCTGACAAATAAAGGGAGAAGAAATGGAAGTAGTTATCAGAAATAGAAATTATATTTTTGGGCTCTAAGATCACTGCAGATGGCAACTGTAGCCATGAAAGTAAAAAATGCTTGCTCTCTGGAAGGAAAGCTATGGCAAATCTGGACGGCATAGTAAAAAGCAGGCAATACCTTGCCAACAAAAGTTTATATAGTCAAAGCTATGATTTTTCCAGTAATAAAGTTTGGCTGCAAGAATTGACCTATAAAGAAAACTGAGCACCACAGAATCAATACTTTTGAGTTGTGGTGCTGGAAAAGACTTTTGAGAGTTCTTTGGACAGTAAGGAGATCAAATAAGTCAGTACTTAAGAAATTAATTCATACTGTTCACCAGAAGGCCAAATACTAAAGTTGAAATTTAAATATTTTGGCTACATAATGAGAAGACAGGATTCATTGGAAAAGACCCTGATGTTGGGAAAGAAAAGAGGATGGCAGAGAATGAGATGGATAGGTAAGTGTCATGGAATCCATGAATATAAACTTGAACAGAATTCAAGAAATAGTGGAGGATAGAAGGGCCGGGCAAGCTTTGGGCCATGGAGTCACAAAGAGTTGGACATGATTGAACAATAACAATATTTAAAGATACTCTGCAAATCTGAATAATATGTCAGAGTTGTAGGAAAAAAATTTTTTTAGTATATTTATATATTATTCAGTGAATAAAAATTTCTTAATAAACTTCTTTAAGATTCTCAAGGTATTTGCAAGTATCTCATTTTTTCCTCATTAAAAACTATGGGAAGTAGGAGCTATTGTCATCTCTTTTTTACACATGATGAAAGAGTCTAAGAGAAGTTAAATGACTTCTCCAGGCTCATATATCCTGTCTAAAGCAGGATTTGAACTCAGCCCATTCTGACTCTCTAGTGCAACATTTTATACACTACTATGCAGCATGTCCCTATTGGGGGGGAACCCCAAACTCTGGTGACATGTGTAAAGTTTTTAAAAGTTGTTTATCTTGGGGCAGCTAGGTGGTGCAGTGGATAGAGCACCAGCCCTGAAATCAGGAGGACCTGAGTTCAAATTTGGTCTCAGACACTTAACATTCCCTAGCTGTTTGACCCTGGGCAAGTCACTTAACCTCAATTGCCTCAGCAAAAAGCAAAAAAAAAAAAGTTGTTTGTCTTTATACACATGCAATGTGGTTTGTATAAATTCTTCTCCTGGTTCTGCTCATTTCATTCCGCATAAGTTCAAATCTTCCCAAGTAATTCTGAAGCAGTCCCTTTTAGCATTTTTTATAATACAATTACATTCTACTAATTCACATACTATAATTTCCTCTGCCATTTCCCAACTGGTGGGCATATTTCTTTATTTTCCAGGGTGGTTTTTTTTGTCACTATAAAAGAATTTCTATAAGTATTGGTGATGTTTTTAACTGTTCCAAGGCCCTACCTAGTTTCTGGTGGACGTGACCAAGGAGTGGTGAAATTGTCTCTTTCTAAGAGGAATTTTAGGAAGCTGGAGACAAAGAAGATGGCTAGGACTTGATGTTGTACACAGTGGAGAATCCGTTCCTAGATAATATTTTACAAGCAACTTTTACATTTTTGCTTTATCTTATCTGGTTTAAATATCAGTTTGCCTTGGAAAGGGAGAAGGGGGCAGGGAAAAGTCATTTCTTCTTTATTACTTTTTCTAGGGCTGGGGCATATGTGAGAAATGTAAATTCAAGAGAAAGTTAATAGGAGGAGGGGATGCAAAAATAGTTTTAGATTAGATGATTTATTTGAAGTTCCCTATCTTCCCTCTCTGAGATTATTTGTGATACAAAGAATTTAGATATTAGGTGGGGTTATGTAGGAAGGGCTGCCAAAGGTCACAGCCTTTATTAAATTGCTTTCTTTATAACTGGAGTTGCAGAGAACCAGAAATCAAACTGGGATTCTAGTAAGGTCTAGAGAAATAATGAAAGGCTCTAGGGGACTGAGCCCTGGCAATATGACTCCTTAATAAAAGAAAAACATTTTAGTAGGTTCCTTGAAATTTCCTATACATGAAATTATATATTGGAAAACAATTGTCCCAAACTACTTTTTTTTTTTTTTTTTGGTTATGAATTCTGGGAATTTGTGATCACAGTATTATTTGGGCAGAATCTTTGGGTGGGTATCAAGAATTACTAAGCCAGCCCCTAGGATTATAGCACTCTTTAAAAGAGAATGTTGAAGAACTGTGTTATCAATTAAACTTCACCACACAAACCTATGTGAAAAAAATGATTTGTGCCATTCCCAAAAATGAAAGTATGGACTCAGTTGCAGGGTAAGAGCTATTTATTTCAGTCATAAAATCTGAGAGCTGGAAAGGGTCATCTGGTCTTTTCCTTCAAGGTTATATAGAAATAAAAAGGCAGAGCCCAGATTCAAGGTTTCTTTTCTTTGGGAAAATGCTCTTATCACAGTATGAAGCTACCCTCCCTTGGATGAATAGATCCTTTTGAAAGGTTTTGATATCTGGCTTTGAGGCTGACAAGCTATGGGAATTTTGTCCTTTGTCATGGAATCTTTTGCAGGACATATAAAAAAGGGAATAGACTTGTGCTGGTTGATATCAAAGGGCAAAAGTAGGAGCAATGAGTGGACATTGCAAGTAAATAGATTGAAATATAATGTAACTAAGCTTCTAATTCTTAAGAATTAGAGCTAGTCATTTTGGAAGTAGCTAGGTGGAATAGTAGGTAGAGTTAGACCTGCATCTAAATCCAGCTTCAGATACTTACTAGTGATATAATCGGGGAAAGTAATTTAACTTCTCCCTCAATTCACTCATTTGTAAAGTGGAGATAATAATAGCACCTATTTTCCAAGGTTGCTAGAAGTTCAAATAACATGTGAAAAGTGCTTTATAAACCATAAAGTGCTATATAAATGCTAGTTAATATTATTATTAGTGGGTTCTGCTTCTTTGAAGATATTTAAAAGTTTTATTGATGTCATTTTAAATTCTCTTTGACTTCCAATTGACTTTCCCTACCATCTTAGACCTTTCAATAGAACCATCTTGTGCAACGAAGTTTTAAGTTCAACAAATTAACACCATTAGGCACATCTGGTAATGTATAGTTCATTCTGCCCCTGTAGTTCACCGTCTCTCTGGCAAGAGGTAGGAGGTTTTCATTGCAGGACTTCAAGAAGTATCTGAAGACCCACTTGTTAGGAAAGTTGTTGATATTGGGGAGGGTGAATATAGAGGATTTATTGTAACGGTTTGCTCTGAGGTCCCTTTCAATAAGGACATTTTTTGATTCAAGGCAATCATTGAAGAATCATTTTGTTTACGTGTGCTTATATCTATGAATTGTAATAAATATTGAGTAAAAATAACATCAAGCAGCATTTGGATTTAAATTTGTTTTTTCCTCCTTGCTTATACCTATAACTTTCCTCCCATAGTGTTTAGTGTACTTTCCTCCTTTTCATTTTAAAGCTATATTCCTTCCCAGGATGCTGTTGAATCAATAGGCTTTTTTTCCCCCTTAGGGCTTGGATTGTTGTTGCACAATAGCTTTTGCTTTCATGGTACTTAGGATGTTCACTAGTATGATGGTAAATTAAATGTTTGGGGAAATGAGTAAACCCTTCTCATTTGGCATACAAGTGCAAATAACCACAGCTACATTTGTTATGGTATTTTCATGGGTAGTTACCCTGAAAAGAGTTTTTGTATGTCCCTAAATCCTTAACAGTAAAGACCGACTTAGTTCCTGAAGGAAATTTGGGCCATTAAATATTTGTAGCATTATTGCTGGGGTGGGCATTGCTATCATAATTGTGCTTATAGTCAGCTTTTTATACTTTGTATTATATGGCACTGATGCTCCCAAGTAAATAGTAACAGTTATGAAAAATGACAGCAGATTTGGAATATATCATGTCATGCATGGGGAGGAGGAAAGGCACAAATTTTACTTTTTCTTGAACTAAAATTAAAGCTTATTTTTATTTTCTTAACCTTTTCTGATAATGAAAGTGTAGATAGAAAATGTAGTGTGTGGCAAGGGAAACCAGCTTCTCAGAAGTATCCATGTTGTGTGGTGGGATTAGTTTACTTACCATCATCTATCCAGATTTATTTAAGATTATGTAAGAAAGGGAAAGACTACCATAAAACATAATATTTGCTTTCAGGTTTTCTGATGTAGTTGAGAGAAAAAAGATTGTAACAGATGCTAAATAAGATAGACATATAATAAAGAAGGATTCTGGCTCAAATAAGTAAGCAGGTTTGAAGTAAAAATATAGTTTTAAAGCTGTATAGAAATTGTGTTTTTGTTTTATTGTTTTTATTATTGTTATTTTATTATTATAGCTACAAACCAATAGTAGAGTATATTGATGCACAATTTGAAGCTTACCTGCAAGAGGAATTGAAGATCAAGCGTTCTCTGTTCAATTATCATGACACCCGGATCCATGCTTGCCTTTACTTCATTGCACCCACTGGGCATTCTTTGAAGTCCCTTGACCTTGTCACCATGAAGAAACTGGACAGCAAGGTACTCACCCTGCACAAAACTGCCTTCTTTCTAGGTCATCTCAGTCCTGACATAGTTGTTCACATCTGTGACTTCAGGGCAATTTGGATATTTCATCTACAAGCTGTTGATTGTTATTTGGTATCTGAGAAAAATCCCTTAAAATTCCTTTAAAGTTTTATCATGTAATTTGTATTGTTTGGTTCAATTTTAATACCCAGCATGTAAAAGCATTGTTTTACTAGTATGGAGTCATCCAATTCTGTCTCTGAGAAAGTTGAAGAGAAAGATATAAGGAATACTTGTAGAAATTCAGGCAATTAGAAGAATTAAAATCAGATATTTGAAATACAGACAGGGTTGGCGGTTTTAAAAAAAATCTCTAAAGATGGTTAGTATGTATGTGTATATATTTTATGCATTTATGTATATTCATATATGTGCATACAAACACACATGTGTATGTGTATATATGTTGAAGGGGTTTTTTATTATTTCAAAGTTTAGGATAAATTATTTTTTTTAAGGGTTTCCTATCTGATAAGATCATATACTGCCATCTACTCATATGTGTGGGAGGCTGCATGGTATAGAATTCTCCCCACCACTGCAGAAAGCCACCCTTATATATCTTATATAGTCAGTGGTTTTCATGAATTGTGGCTAAAAAAAATTAACCACTTGCTTCATGAGGAGAGAACCGTACTTGAATTTGAAGTCTCTTCTTTTTGGTAAGACCTGATAGAATTTGTAACACCTAGGAGCATTTCCTGATCAAGATGTAAAGAGTACTGGATTTGGAGTCAGAAGGCCTGATTTCAAATCTTGATTCTGCCATACAATTACCTCTGTGTGACTTAAAGCAAGACACCTAATCCTTACGGGCCATCAAGGTGCTTATCTTTAAGAATGAGGAAGATAAACTAGACAGCTTTTCAAATTCCCTTCAGTGACTTTAATGGAAAAGTTTGGAACACAGTAGGAAAGTGATAATACTCTGGAGATCACCATACTAGGATGGCTTCTTATCTGTGAGCTGACCTAGAAATGGTCCCAAAAATCAGAATAGGAGTCCTCAGATTTCCCCAGTTCATTGAATCAAAGGATTTTCTGTTGTCCTGAAAGAATTAACCCAGCTTCCATAGTTCATAACTCTTGGGAGAGTTTGACTCACTTTTAATAAAATTTAAAACTGAAGCGCAATTTCATCCCTATGTGGGTTCAAATAAACAAAGCTGTTTATTTCTTATAGCTTCTTATTGTATGATATCAGAGCAAAAATCTCTATAATAGAGTAGGAATGGAGAATTTATTTTGCAAAGCACTCAACTCAGATCAAAATCTCATCCACAAAACATAGCACACTCCCACAGAAATAGTGTTAAACCAGAAAAATGAAGTGGATTATCAAACATAGCAAAAAAAACAAAACAAAAGCAATCTAAAGGTTAGCTTTTTTCTGACTCAGTTTCACCCTCCATTCCACAATCCTTCCATCTGCTTCCCCTTCTCCCCCCCAAAAAACCTACCTAATAATGACTACAACAAAAATGATTCTATATAGCAAAGTTGAGAAGCCAGCATCCTGACTTTCAGGTTAATGTGGCATACTGGAAGGAACCCTGGATTTAGATCCATAAGTCCTCTGAGATCACCTCTGCTCTGTGATCTTGAGGAAGCTACTGAACCTTTTGGGGCCTCAGTTTCCTTATGTATAAAGTGAAGGGGATAAGCTTTTTTCTTCAAACTTCTGTTTTGAGGAAAAAGAGAGGGCTTTGATCTGAATTATTAATATTAACTCTCCATTCCAATAAAATCAACAGGTCATTAACTCAACTCTTTTTACTTTTTCTCTCACCAAAAGGATCTTTTTAGCGTATTCCTTTTTTTGGGAGGCAATCAGAATTAAGTGACTTGCACAGGCTCACACAGCTAGTAAATATGAGGCTAGATTTAAATTCAGATCCTCTAGACTGTGGGGCAAGTGTTCTATCCACTAAGTCACTTAGCTGTCCCATTGGAGTATTTTTGCTAAAAACATCCTGACTAGAAATTTCTTGCTGCAAAGTTGAGGCTGCTTTTTTTTCCTTATTCTGCAACATGTCCATGGAAGACGGTGAAAGATTAGTTTATGAATAGTCAAAATGTTATTATTATTATTAATATAGTAACGTAATAACATAACAAATAAAACAACACAATAAATGTCACAATATAATACAATGCTATTATGTTATAAAACATACTTATATAAGTTAATATTATTATGTTAACAGTATTATTTATTAGCATGCCTGCCTCCTCATTGCAGCTGACCAGCAGCTTGCAAATAGTGCTCCTTAAAAAATAATAGATTTTGATCAGGAAGATCCTTAGAGGAAGGACTTCTGCTCCACTGCTTTATTTTATAGAAGAGGAAACTGATACTACCCAAGAGATTAACTTGCCCAAAATGACACAAGAAATATATGCAGATTTGGGATTCAAATCCAGGTTTGCTCACTTCCAATTTAGAATCCTTTCCATTGTGTCACACTGCCTCCCTCAGGATAAAAAGAGAATCAAAATGAATTCCAAATAAATAAAGCTTTGCTCCTTGTTATGTTATTATCCTCTGATTTTCCACTGGAATTGTAAAAAAGATAAATGGCTAACTGTCAGTAACAGATCCCAGGTTGAATCTCTTTTCTGCCAATAGGTGAAAGAAAATGCAACATTAACTTTGGAAAGTGAGCATTAGAAAGCTGTTTGTTGTCAGTAGCCTGTGGGACAAATATATTGCTTGTGTTTTAGGACTTTATACAGAAAAAATACAGATGAAGGTCTTTTTTCTTCACCTCTTGTTATATCTGTCAAATTTTGAATGAAATTTTGTGAAATTCAAGAGAATTTTCCCTTTGTTCTGTTTTGGACAGTATAAAGCATCTTCCTTCCCTCCCCTCCCCCCTTTGATTTCTTTTGTTTTTACATCATTTTGGTATCCAAATATCTTCCTAGTTCTTTGCTTCCCTAGATTTTTAACAAAGAATAAAAGGAGAGGGAAGGTAGTTAAAACAAAAATAACTAACATATAGATTAGATCTGATAAGAATGTCTATACCCATAGTGGTCTATACCTACAGTCCATCATCTTAAAAAAAAAAAAAAAAAAAAAAAGAGGGGGTTGCATTTTCTCCTTTCCTAGCTTGATTATTTTGATTGCACTCTTCAGTTTCTGAGGCATCTTATCTTTTTTCCTATTTACATCATTGGAATCATTCTTTATGTTGTTTTGCTGTTTTTGCTTCTCTCACTTCACATCAATTCATAACTCTTCCAATGTCAAAAAAAATTGTGTAAGTTGCTGAAACTATTTTCATTCTGATGAATGTTTGTTCTTTCTAGCGTTTTTAGACAATCAGAAAAGAGAATTTATTGCTCAGTCTTTAGTAGGTTGTTAACTAAAAGTTCCCTTAAACTGGGCGCCTGCAGTGCTGCTATAATTCTCACTTCACACTGCAAAGATACCCAAGAACAGATGGCCAGCGTTCCCTTTTGAAGGTGGGATGGAGCGCTCATTTGCCAGCACAGGTCTAAAGAGTGGGTGGTTTCTTTCCTGTGTTACAGTTGTTTGTCATTGACTGAATGACAAACTTCCTTTCTAGCTTTTCGGGGGGAAAATGACTTGCACCAGGGAGGAAATGGCAAGTCATTCAAATATATCACACTATAATTCTCTGAAGCCAAAGAATCTTAACCCTTTTCTTAGAGGAAGGAATGAAGGAGTTAAATTAGAAGGAGAGGATAGGAAATAATAGATCAAATGCCTTATTTGCCTTCCAGGATATGACTTGATATTTACTTGGCATTTATTTTCAAGGTTAGTTTTTTTGTTTGTTTGTTTTGTTTTGTTGTTATTGTCCATTTGTGTGTGTGTTGTTCTTTAGTATGTTTTACCACTTTTCATTCGTCTGTCTATTGCTTTCATATCTTTTTAAACCTATTGCAGTCTAAAATGAATTTTTCTTCTAACTTGTAGGTGAATATCATCCCCATAATAGCAAAAGCAGATACCATTGCCAAAAATGAGCTGCACAAATTCAAGAGTAAAATCATGAGTGAACTCGTCAGTAATGGTGTTCAGATATATCAGTTTCCTACAGATGAAGAGACGGTGGCAGAGATTAACGCAACAATGAGTGTAAGTTGGCCCGGGACAATGAATGCTTGTACTAGTGAGTATCCTGAGAAGCAAACAGCTTGGTGTGGATGACAGACAAAGCATTCAATATCTGATCAAAACCGATTTCTTTACCCTGCACTGAAATAAATTTGCTTTATGATGTTGGACAAACCACTTAGCACTTGTGCCTCAGTTTTCTCATATGGAAAATGGAGTTGGATAAACTGAGTCCCATATTGAATGTTTTATGATGTCTATGACTCACTTGGAAAAAATAAAAGGAAACAAGCAAGCCCAATGTTCTATAAACCTCCTATCTGTCGCCTTTGTTGGATCTTCCTCTAGATCATATCCACTAACTGTGGATATAACCCAAGGCTCTGTCCTGTCATTCCTCTGTGCTATCTCACTTGAAAATCTTGATGATCAGCTTCCACAGGGTCACTTTTTTTTTTTTTTTTGCTTTTTTGCTGAGGCAATTGGGGTTAAGTGACTTGCTCAGGGTCACACAGCTAGGAAGTGTCTGAGACCAGATTTGAACTCAGGTCCTCCTGACTTCAGGGCTGGTGCTCTAACCACTGCGCCACCTAGCTGCCCCTCACAGGGTCACTTCTTATCTTTATAGATGATTGTTGGATCTACTTTTCCTTTCTCTTGACCTCCTTCTTGCACCTTCAATTGCCTCTTGTACCTCTTAAACTGGATGTTATACATAACTTCTGAAATACATGTCCTAAGTGGAACTTGTCATATTCCTGTTAAGGCCTCCCCCTTTTCCTAACTTCCATAGTAATTATTACCACCAGCCTCCCAGTCACTCAGACAGATCTGGACTCAGAAGCTCAGTGTCATCCTAAACTCCTTACTTTCATTCACCCCACATATCCAGTCTGTTGTCAAGTCTTATAGTTTCTCCCTTTCTTATATATTCCCTTCTCTTTCCTCACATATCTGTCACCCTGGTATAAACCCTCAGGAACCTGCTGGTTTGTCTCCCTGCTACAAATCTCTCCCCATTCCAGTCCATCCCCCATTTAGTTGCCAGAGTGAGAGGTCTAATTATGGCACACACATTCAATAAACTCTCCATGGCTCCTTTTTAATTCCAGGATCAAAGATAAAATCATTTGTTTGACTTTTCAAGCCATTCATCACCTGGTCCCTTCCTACCTTAATCTTTCCTCTTAAGTCCTTAGCTCTTTTCAACAATGAAGTGATTCAGGCCAATTCCAACAGACTTGTGATGGAGAGATCCATCTAAATGTACCCAGAAAGAGAACTGTGGGAACTGTGTGGATCACAACAGTATTTTCACCTTTTTTTGTTGTTGTTTGCTTGATTTTTTTTTAAATTTTCCCTTTTTGACCTGATTTTTCTTGTGCAACATGATAAATGTGGAAATATATTTAAAAGAATTGCACATGTTTAACCTATATTGGATCATTTGCTGTCTAGGTGAGGAGGAATGTGGGGAAGGCCGGGAGAAAAATTTGGAATACAAGATTTTGCAAAAGTGAATGTTAAAAACTATCTTTGCATGTATTTTGAAAATGAAAAGGTATTACCAAAAGAAATTTTTTTTTTAAAAAAAGAGCTTAAGTCTATCATAAATATTCCTGTTACTGTGTATAATATTTTCCTGCTTCTGCTTACTTCACTCAGCATCAGTTCATGTAGGTTTCTCTGGGCTTTTATGAAATCAGCCAGCTCATCCTTTTTTATAGGACAATGATATTCTAGTATATTCCTATACCATGACTTATTCAGCCATTTCCCCTATTGATGGGCATCCACTCAGTTTCCAGTTCCTTGCCACTACAAAAAGGGCTGTTACCAACATTTTTGCACATATAGCTCCTTTTCCTTCTTTTATCATTTTTTTTTGAGGATACAGGCCCAGTAGAAACACTGCTTGGTCAAAGGGTATGTAGAGTTTTATTATAGCCTTTTGGGCATAGTCCAAATTGCTCTCCAGAATGTCTTAGGACTTTACTTCTTCAACTTGTATGCTTTAATAATATAATTTCAGAATTCTTTATTATTTTAAGTGAATTATAACTGGGTGCTTTTGGTGAATTTTATCAGTGATGAAAATTTTGAAGCAAGCCTCTTTGTAATTTAGTGAGTTGCCCAGGGTCTCTACTAAAATGAATCATGAGTGGGACTTGAATCAAAGTCTTTCTGCCTTTTGAGTCTGACTCTCTATCCATTGCAACATTCTAGGAATTATGATATGAAACTGAATTTAGGCTGTACTTTTCTCCTAAATCTGACTTATAGAAAACCCAAGTGTGTTCTATAATTCATATTATGAAGCATGTACCCCCAAAATTGGATGGGATAGTTTCACATCTATTAAGTGCTGAAAGAATGATGGTAGCCTTGAAAGCATTAAGAAAGTTTGGAAGAGAGATGAATTTTGGGAGAAAGATAGTGAGTTTTATTTTGAATACATTGAGCTGAGGTGAGATATTTATAGAATGTCCAGTTCAAAATGTCCACTGAGTAGTTAGTAATGCATAAATGGTATTCATTTGGGGCTAAGGCTAGTTATTTAGGATCTGTGAGTCACCTATATAGATGTAATCATTAAACCCTATTTTTCCTTCTATAGCATCTACTAAACTAAGTATTTTAGACTGAACCCATTAGATTTTATGTGGGATTTGATGTGTCAACTTGACAGAACTGACCTCTGACCTGTGGGTGATCAGAACCAAACAGAGCAGGTAGGAGAGTCAGAAATTTAATTTCAAAGTGAGGAAAATAGTTTGCAAGCAAGGACATAAGTGCCAGCGCCTAGCCCCTGGGAGAGTGAGAGAACCCACTTTAGTGTAGGCAGATCTCAATACTTATAGCTAGCTACTCAGCTGTAGTTTTGACACTGAGGGGTAACAGCAACAGTATGACAAGTTTGATTCATAGCAGGCCTTAAACAAGTCTAGGATTTTACTGTGATTGAGGTTATTCAGAGATATTTTTGTGTCAAGTTTAGGACACTGTTTGCTGGGTTTTAGATCTAGAAAATAGGGTGTCTCTTAATAATATATATATTTTTTAGCTTTTTATTTTCAAAACATGCATAGATAATTTTCAACATTCATCCTTGCAAAACTTTATGTTCCAACTTTTTTTCCTTCCTTTCCCCCCACCTTCTCCCTTAGACAGTAAGTAATCCAATATATGTTAAACATGTACAATTCTGCTATACATATTTCCACAATTATCATGCTGCACAAGAAAAATCAGATCAAAAGGAAAAAATGAGAAAGAAAATGAAAACAAAAAACAAGCCAACAACAACAAAGGTGAAAATACTATGTCATAATTCACATACAATCCCCACAGCCCTCTCTCTGGATGCAGATGACTCTCTCCATCACAAGTCTATTGAAATTGGTCTGAATTGCCTTATTGTGGAAAAGAGCCAAGTCCATCAGAATTGATCATCACATCTTGTTGCTGTGTACAGTCTTCTCTTGGTTCTGCTCACTTCACTGAGCATCAGTTCATCTAAGTCTCTCCAGGCCTTTCTGAAATCAGCCTGCTGATTATTTTTTATAGAATAATAATATTCCATTACATCCATATACTATAACTTATTCAGCCATTCTTCAACTCATGGGCATCTATTCAGTTTCCAATTCCTTGCTACTACAAAAAGGGTTAGTACAGGATACTTTTCTCTTTTTTATGATCTCTTTGGGATACAGGCCCTTTAGTGTCTCTTAATATCATGAAAGATGTCAGCAAGTGAGAATAGGTAAAGAGAAAAAAAAGATGGTCAGTTCATAGCATTGTGATACATACAAAGTTAGAGGATTGGATCAGGATGATGAGGTAGCAGAAGGAGCAGTGAGACAAGCAGAAAAAGCACCATCAGAAAGCAGCATCATGTCACTGAAATGAGTGCATTCCAAGTGTGACAAGAGAGGAAGTGGAAGCATTGAATGTAGATGGCTTTTCCTAGGAGTTTGACTGTAAAAGGGAGAAGAGATTTGGAACTTGAGAGGATAGCCAGATTTAGTGAGTATTATTGATATAAGCAAAAGGAGCCAGTTGATAGTGAGGGATTAATGATTTCAGGAGAAAGAATCAATAGTGGAAGCTATGTGGAGGAGAAAGAAGGGGAAAAAATCCAAAGGTTGTAGAGAGATTGGCCTTGGCCATTTTTTCTCAGAGACTGGGAAACTGGGGGATAGAATGGAGATGATGCCGAGATGTTTTAAGATGTAGAAAAGGGTAAAAGAGAAAATTCACCAAGAATAGTCTTTTTTCAATAGAGTTTGAGTCAAACTCTAGGGTGGAAAGGGTTGTAGAGAGGATGAAGAGTGGAAATGTGAAAGACTCAAGGAGAAAAAAGTTCTTAAATGGCCTTTGTGGGGAATGAGATACAAAATCAAATAGGGAAGAATAAAATTATGTAAGAAGGATGCAGTTAAGATTAGATAACAAAATTGTGGTGGATCCAGTTATTTCAATTGTGGATTTTCTCTACACTATTCAGCAGCCTGGGAGGAGGAGCCTAAGTGGAGGATAGTGATGGTATCCAGCGTTATGGTTGGAGCAAGGCAAGTTGAACGGAAAACTATAATATGATTGCATTGACCCACTAGGGCTTGTTTACACATATGTTTTCTTGTAAAAATTGATTTTAAATGCATGGATTGCATTCAGAACAAGCCTGATACTGACTATGGAAACTGCTTGCAGGATTGTGGAATCTTTTAGGGTTGGAGGGGATTCATCAGGTTATTTTGTCTTGCCCCCTGTGTAATGAAAGCTCCTTCTGGAATCATTTGGTTTTCATCTTCCAATTTTTAGCTCTTAGCACAGAGCCTGACTCATATAGCTGTTTAAGAAATGCTAGTTTATTGATCCATTGATTAGGTACGCCTTGAAATTAATTTTTTGTCTCATTTCTCGATCAACCAAAAGCATTTCCAGTAAGTAGGGCCCAATGACACACAATTAATTTTTCTTTTGAAGATGTGAGAAATGAAATATCAGCATCCCTTACATGGCCCCCACACTACTGTGGATATAAAACAAATGAAGGTCATCTTTGTGCCTAAGTTCATTTTGGTCCTTAGCAAAGACATTCCCCCCTGGAAGGATCTTGTGATAAGAGCCCACATGAAATGAAAAAGTCATCTTAGAATGTTGATTTTTTTTTTAGGGATTGTTTTTGTTAGTAACATTTTAATAAAAAGAATGTGGAGGATTGGGAAGGGGATAAAAGGTCCCCTCAGGCATCTGGGCTAAACTGTTTAACAGAAACAGTTCTGTTGTCTGGAAGGCTAAATTGTTCTTTAGAAAAAAGTTTTTAAAGATTCAATTTGGAATATGCAAGAAAGTTTCCTTTATTTTGTTCCTATGATTTGAGTTTCTGTGATCTGTATTAAATATTTGGGAAAACTGAAGGTTACTCAGTGTTAAATTGTGAGTTATTCTGGGAAAATTGTGACTTAGATATACCTGTTCTTCAGGAAGCACTGCCAGGTAATGAAAATGCTAAATAATGAATGGTTTATCTGAGAAGGGCATATTTAAGTTCCTATTTGAAGGCAAATTATCTTCAATTTATCATTGCTCTTATTGTTTGAATCTTTTAATTGCTTTAGGACTACTAACTTTTTTCTTAGGTCTAAGGACTTTCTTGCTAGTACCCAGATAAAAAAGGGAAAAAAAGTGGTACTTAGAATAGATTTATATTTAATGATTTTCAAAATTTTTGTCATTCTCTACCTCAGCAAATGTTAGTTAACATAAGTATATTCTCATATAAAGAACATAACTGATTTTATATGAACTTGCAAATCTCTACTACAATCAGCTTACAACTTTTAAATATATATATATTTATATTATACACACACACACACACACACACACACACACACACACACACACACATATATATATATAATAAATTCATCGTGTTAGTTTCAAAGCTGTCTGGTTTGTTTGTAACCCCTCTGAATGTATCTCTGTTCTCTTTTGTGTTTTTTAAAAAATGCTTTATCACTCTCACTCTTGTTATCCCCCATTTAAAAATTAAATTAAAAACCCAAACCTCTGTGTTAAATAAATCCCATCATGTAAAACTAATCCATGCAATATCCATGACCAGAAGTATATTTCTCATCCTGCTCCTTCTCTTACTTCTCTGCCAGGAAGCACATAGAGAATTTTGTTGTTGGACCTCTGGACTCATAATTGTTCATTGCAATGATCAGAGTTTTGCAGTCTTCTGGTTCTTTTTTCATTAGATTACACTCACTAGTTCTCCTAGTTCTGTTCATCCCTCTTCCTTGGTTTATATATGCCTGTTTCTCTGAAACCATCCCTTTCAACATTTATTATGACATCATGTTCTGTTATAGTTCATAGGCCATTTGTTCAGCCATTATCCAATTGATGAATATCCCTTTTCACGCCTTTCAATTCTTTATTACCACCAAAAAAAAAAAAGTATAAATCTTTTTGTTTTTGATATCTTTGGGAGTATATGCCCAGAAGCAGTGTCACTGAGTCAAATGCTGTTTTATTTTTAAAATTAAAGTTGAAATTAGTCATATTTTGAGTTGTTTTTATGAACTTCACAATACCCTCTTAAGATAGTTCAAGAAACCCTAGGGGCATGGGAAGGGGGCAGAACTGAATTCATTATCGCAATTACTAAAGAATAGCTTTTAAAACCATTTTGGATTATTTATAGTTAAGGGTGAAAAAGGTCAAAGGATACAGTGATTCAGTAAATATAACATAGGGTAGATGCCCTTCAGAAAAATTCAGGAAAAAATTATCAGCTTGATCAAATGGTTTGGAATGGAAACTAGATTATAATGAATTTACTATTCTGAAAAACCTTTCTTCAGTTTTAGCTTTCTTTATTGTCATGAAGAAAGGATCCCCAAAATTATTACTATTAGTGCTCTGTATGTGATACACAAGAACTGATATTAAATTACAAAACATTCTAAAAACCAAGTTAAATTGCAATGTATTATAGTGCCTTCCCTCCCTTCCTAACTCTTTCAGATAACCCAGTTTGCTTTCTGTGTAATGAGGAAAGATTGCCTGACTTAAGCTGGAATATTAGCTTAATTTGGCTTTACTGGGCTGTCACTGTTTACCTTCTTCTAGCCTTGGGTTCTTTATCTGTAAAATGCTGATAATACCTGTAATGTCTACCTCACAATATGCTCTAGGTTACTCTAGTAAGAAAAATCAGTTTGCTAATCCTTAAGAGTTCTTTGAAAACTAGAGACATAATTATCTTGTGTGGGAATAATAATAATAATTATTATATATATATAGGGGAGTTGTAGAAGGATCACTTATGAAGATGGTAATGATGATAAAATGAAGGCATCTCTTACACATCCTCTCTTTTTTTTTTTTTCAGGTCCATCTTCCATTTGCTGTGGTTGGAAGTACTGAAGAAGTGAAGATTGGAAATAAGATGGCAAAGGCCAGGCAGTACCCTTGGGGTGTGGTGCAAGGTATGCCCTGGGAAGGAGGGAGGGAATTTTCCCCATTACATTCAAAATTTTTTTTTTACATTTGTTTTTAAATTTTTGAGTTGTAGATACTCTCCCTTATCCCCACCCACAATTTAAAAGCCACTTGTGAAGTTATACAGAACATTTCCATAAAAGCCAAGTTGTGGAAAAAAAAAAAAAAAAAAAAGATCTCTCACTCTAATGAAAATAGAAAGAAAATTAAGTTAATGTTTCTTTTCATATATGATGTATTTGTTTACTGTACTTAATTTAAAGTAGTCTATTCCTGAAGGCAAAAAGTTAATTTATACAAAGTTAGTGAAGGCAAGATTGCTTCTGTAAGATTTTTTTCCCCTTTCTCCTATTCCTTCCTTACAGTCAAAAGTTTCCAAACTCATAAGTAAAATTAGAATATTCAGAATGAACTAGATAAAATGACTGAAAGTACTTTTTTTAAAAAATATTTTATTTGTAAAAAAGAGAAACATTCATTTTTGTAAAATTTTGAGTTCCAAGACAGCAAAAATTTGATATATTGATATTACAATCATTATAAACATATTTTCATATTAGTCATGTTGTGAAAGAAAAATCAGAACAAAAAGGAACCATGAGAAAGAAAAAGCAAACTTTAAAAAAGGTGAAAATGGTATGCTTCAGTCCACATTCAGGTTCCATAGTTCTCTCTCTAAATGTGACATTTTTTTCCCAAATAAACTGTCTTAGATCCCTATATTTGCTAGGAAGGGTGAGTCTGTCATTAATTGATCATCACATAATCTTGCTGTTACTGTGTACAATGTTCTTCTGGTTCTGCTCACTTCACTCAGCATCAGTTTATGTAAGTTTCTCCAAGCTTTTCTGAAATCAGCCTGCTCATCATTTCTTATAGGACAGTAATATTCCATTACATTCATATGCCATGATTTATTCAGTCATTCCCCAATTGATGAGCATTTACTCAATTTCCAATTCCTTACCACCACAAAAAGAGCTGCTACAAACATTTTTGTATATTTGGGTCTTTTTCCTCTCTTTTATGATCTTTGGGGATATAGAACTAGTAATGGCACTGCTGGATTAAAGGGTATGTACAATTTGATAGCTCTTTGGACATTGCTCTCCAGAATAGCTGGATCAGGTCACAATTCCACCAACAATGCATTAATGTAAGGATTTTTTTTTTTTTTTTTGCTGGGGCAAAGGAATGGTAAGTAATAGAAGATGCTTGTTAATTGAAAAAATAAAATTTTAAAGAAAAATTACAGTGCTACTATGACAGTTCCTCTTTTCATGTAGTTCAACTTGGTCATATGATGTTTCACTTTTTTATTGTAAGTGACTGTTTTGATAAAGGGAATGTGGAAATGCTACATCATGGCAGATTATCTCCCACAATTATCTGAATGCCTCAAGTAATATCCTTTGATTAAGATCTCTTCTTTCCTTTGATCTACTTAAAAACAGTTTTTGGATAAGAGAAAATCAAATATTTGGAAACACTGAATTAAGAGTCTTCGATCTTAATTTATGAGTGTTTTTGGCAGTAGAGTAACATTCCCCAATTCTAACTATGATTTTTGGGTTTTGAGTGAAAACACTGTTAACTCTTTTTTTGTTTTAATATCTTATAGTTGAGAATGAAAACCACTGTGACTTTGTAAAACTCCGGGAGATGCTGATCCGAGTAAACATGGAAGATTTGAGAGAACAAACTCATACTCGTCACTATGAATTGTACCGACGTTGTAAACTAGAAGAAATGGGATTCAAAGACACAGATCCTGATAGCAAACCCTTCAGGTACCATGGCTATTAGATTCTTGGGAAACTTTCCCAACCACTGTTCGGGAACAACAGTTTGGTGTATTTCAGAAATCTTGCTATATTAAAAAGTTCTAGTATTAATTAGGATGTGGGAATGGAAGCCTACCCAGTGGAAGGCTTAGGTAGGGGAAAGTTTCCAAAAGTAGTTCACAAGTATGTCATATACTGAGAAAGATTAGGGAAGCACTTATTTAATACTTAGTATGAACTCTGTACCAATAAGATTTGTCATTCTCACATTGGATTGGTTGGTGGACCATACATCCTGTATTTGCTAATGTAAGCTCTATTTCCCTATGCAAAAATTTATAGTTCTTTTTGGTTTGGTGGCAACAAAGGTTTGGTTTTTTTTGACACCTCCACTATTATAGTTTTATTATCTACTTATCATGATTTGCTTTTCCTTTAAATATTTAGATACTGTACTATTTAGTACAATATATCTTCATAATGATTCATCACATATGCACCTTTAAGTATAACATAGTTTCTCTATTTGTCTGTTTTCATTAAGTTTATTTTTACTGTTGCCTTCTCTGGGAGAGGGATGCTACCATTACTTTTTTTTGTTTGTTTGTTTCCTTGAGGCATAATAGATATTGATCCAGCATTTTATTTGAACTCTGTGTTAATCTTTCTGTTTCACGTTTATTTCTGAAAACAACATATTATTGGATTCTGTTTTCTGTTCTTCTTTTCCATTTTATGTATAAGTTTATCCCATCCAGTTTCACAGTTCTGACTACTAAATTACATATTTATTCTCCCCTATGTTTCCATTTCATTTCTCCATTCCTCTCTCTTTACAAAGAAGAGCGTGATGAAATTGTAATATACTCAATACTGTTGATTTATGTTTGATTAATCTGCTTCCATTTCACTGCTTTTCTCTCACTTTGCCCAGTACCTAACCACAGGTTCTTATCCTTCCTTTTTTTTCTTATATGTCATTATTTTTCCCTTCAAGATCTACTCTATGAAGTTGTAATTTGTTTTGTTTATGATTAATCATTCCCCAAATCCATTTCCTCTCTAAATCCCACTTTCCTGTCATTGTTTTTTATTTCACATTTTCTACATCAGATTCTGTGTGTGTGTGTGTGTGTGTGTGTGTGTGTGTGTGTGTGTGTGTGTGTGTGTGTGTACACATGCATACGTGCATTAAAATCTCCTTTTTCTGGTTTACATGAAAATGAGGCTTATGTGACTTCATTCCTCCCACCTTTCCCTGTTTATTAATCTATTCTTCTGTGCCCCAATTATATAAAATAAGTCCTATCCCCTTCACCTTCTCTATTATATTTTTTTCCTTCCTTAAGAGAAGATCATAAAACATAAACATAATTCTAACAGATCCACTAGTCTATCTTTATGATAACCCTTAAAAATCCTTTATAATTCTGAGAGGATACTTGTTTCTTCTTCCTTATTAAAATTTAAACATTTAATCATTGAACAAACTTTTCATTTGCTTTAATTTATTTGTTTCTATTGACTACTGTATTTGCATAGCAAAGTTTCCACTCAGCTTTAGTATTTTCATCAGGAATATTTGGAAATCCTCTTTAATTAATTTCTTCCTATGGGGAAAATTGATCAGTTTTTTATGGTAAGTTTTTCTTGGCTATAAGCTTTTATCTTTTGCTTTTTGTAATTTTTTTTTTCCAGGCCCTACTCTCTTTATAGTGGTAGCTAATAGGTCTTATGTAATTCTATTTTTTTTAAAGCTTTTTATTTACAAAACATATGAGTGATTTTTCTACATTGACCTTTGCAAAAACTTTTTTTTTTCCCCAAGCTTTTCTCCTCCTTCCCCCCACCCCCCCACCCCTAGATGACAGGTAATCTAATACATGCTAAATAGGATAAATTATATGACAAATACAATACATGTATACATATCTATACAGTTATCTTACTGCACAAGAAACATCAGATCTAGAAAGAGAAGAAGAAAAAACAACCTAAGAAGGAAAACAAAATGCATGGAAATATTCACAGAAAGCGTTAAAATGCTGTGTTGTGGTTCACACTCAGTTCCCTCAGGCCTCTCTCTGGATGTATATGACTATCTTCATCGCTGAACAACTGGTTTGAATCACATCATTGTTGAAGAGAACCATGTCCATCAAAATTGATCATCGTATAGTCCTGTTGCTGTGTATAATGTTCTCCTGGTTCTCTGATTTCACTCAGTATCAGTTCATGCAAGTCTCTCCAGGCCTCTCTGAAATCCTCCTGTTGGTTGTTTCTTACAGAACAATAATATTCCATAACATTCATATACCACAATTTATTCAGCCATTCTCCAATTGATGGGCATCCTTTCAATTTCCAGTTTTATGCCACTACAAAAAGGGCTGCCACAAACATTAGTCTTATGTAATTCTAACAGTGTCTGTATTTGAACCCTTATTTTTTGTAAGTTTACATCATTTTTTTCTTTGACGATCTGGAAGCTACAACAGAGTTTTCATTTACTGGTTTCTTTTAGAATGTAACTAGCAGAATCTTTCTATTTTGTTTTATTTTCCCTAGGGATCTAATAAGATTGGAGGATGACCTCAAGGTTGTTTTGTTGTTGTAATTGGTGGGGTTGTTTCATGTACATGGTTAGAGCAGATGAAATTTACAAAAAGACAGTTTTCCTATGTTTTTTTTTTTTTCTAGAGCCTCTGTAGGGAATAGAGGCAATAGAACTTCCAGAAAATCTGATTCAGAACCTTGGCTTCCTGAGGCTTTGTCAGAAAATCAGGTTAATCTTTCACTCTTTCCCATTTGACATTTTTCTTGTATGATCAAGAGTATGTTTTAATGTAGTAGACTTCCTGCCATCTAGGAGGGGTGAAGGCTAGGGAGGAAAAATTTGTAACAGAAAGCTTTGCAAAGGTCAATGTTGAAAAATTACCCATACATATGTTTTGCAAATAAAAAGCTTTAATAAAATGGAAAATAAAATTAAATAAATAAATTCAATTTCCATGGATCTTGAGATTTAGAGGTAGAAGAGTCCTTTTAGGCCATCAAATCCAATCGCTTCGTTTTACAGATGAGGAAACTGAGTCATAGAGGCTGTGACTTGTCCAGCCTGTATACAGATATTGTACGCCACATTCTTTGATGTCAAGATCAAGAGGATATAGTACCACTTAATTGTTCTTAGGGTTAGTGAGAGTTCAACCTTAGGGATAAGAGAAGTTTGGCATGGACAGCTCTGGAGGGAAAGCTTAGTGAAAGTAAAAGGGGGAAAATACTCACAAATATAAGAGAGTTTTTGTTTGTTTTAAAGCAAACAATGTGATGGTTCCCTGAAGAAGTATAGAATTAGTGTAATATGCATTGTTGGGGAAGGTTTGAAGTGGATGTTAATAAGAAAGCTGACATTAGGGTTTAAGTCCAGAGGATTGCTGTTCTATAGTCTTAAGATTTAGAATCACAAGGATGAAGTTAGAAGGAGTGGGAGTCCATGAGAATGGATGCCTTTTATAAAGACAGATGAATAGAATATTATCTATTTAGTTCTGCTTCATAGTTTCCTCCTCTCAATCTTCTCTTAAAGTGGGCATGATGTTTTAGGCATCAGGAGAAGTGCATATGTCCTAAAGACTAGCTCATCCCCTTACCTGTATTAAGTCTGGTATCTTATGAAGAGATGGTCCTTCTCTGTTTAAAACCCACCCCACCTGTGCCCTCTTTTACATACATCCTTAATGCTATCCCTTACCACTTTTTCCAGCAAACTGCTCCCATCCTCATTCCCTCTCTAATCATCAATCTCTCCCTATTGGTCCTTTCCCTGACACTTTTCCTTTTCCTATATTATACACAGATAATTACTCTTCTGCTTTTGCAATTAATTGGATCATAGGGATAAGGTTAAGGACTGAATCTGTGATTACATTGGTATAAAGAACATTCAGATGAGAAAGCTCCCTACCAATGTATTTTCACCCTTTCCTGGCAATTTATAGACTTAGAAAGTTTCCTAAAACAATGAGAGGTTATACAACTGGCATTTGTCAGACTCAACACTTGCACTTAGATCTTCCTGGCTCCAAGAACAGCTTACAGTGTCTATACTTTCTCACAGCTGCTTCTAAGGATTTCTTCCTGTTTTAACTTATATAAATTAGATCATATTCTCTTTGAAATTTTGGAAACATTGCTCTTCTTGATGGGGAGACCTGAAACATCCTGATAATCTTAATACCTCTTTGGATGGTTTGTTCCTGTGGCTAGTTCATCTCATTTAACTCGGGTTGGTCCATACTGGTTTAACCTTTACATTCTGACCTCATTCCTCAAGGTTTTGCAAGCACAGGATCCCTATGTACCATCCATCACACCATCCTTGTTTTTTGGTCTTTTAATAGCCTTCAAGAGACATATGAAGCAAAGAGAAACGAGTTCTTGGGAGAACTTCAGAAGAAAGAGGAGGAAATGAGACAAATGTTTGTCATGAGGGTGAAAGAAAAAGAAGCTGAACTTAAAGAGGCAGAAAAAGATGTAAGCAATATTCCTATTTTTTTTAAAATGATCCTGTTTATGATACTGTGCCACATGTTCTTCATATTATTCCAAGGACTTTCTCAGGTACTTAAACCTTAAAATAACTGCGAGAGGCATGTAGGACAGAAATTTTTGTGTCCACTTGATAGAAAAGTTTATTGAAGCGCCCTGGGTAGTTAAATGAATCACCCAAAGTCACACCTAGCATTTAGCATGGTAATTGGGGGAAAGAATCCAGGTCTCTTGAGTCCTAATCAGCTATCTTTTCTAATGGCTTGGGAAAATTAATTCCTGTTCTCATTAATCAAGTATCAGGAGCTCATTCACTAGCACTGGGAAAATCCAGGATCTTAGAACCATCAAACTGTGACTTTGGCATATTTGCTGCCACTTGGCAAAAGCTATGGAAGGACACTTGATTATTCCTCAAGGGCTAATAATTGCATATGTTGGAATCTTACTTCTTAATTCCTAAAACATCTTCCAATCCCAAAGCTAGGGGCCTTTAAATTCTTAACTAGCACTTATATATACAAAAAGAAATTAACAAGTTTAGAAAGAATACTGGTTAGGGAACCAAGCAGCTTGGATTCTAGTCCCCCTCTGCCAAAAGCCTTGACTTTTTGACTTCGTTTCTCATCAGAATGAAGAGTTTGGACAAGAAGATTTCTAAGACTTGAAATGATTTCACTATTCCTTCTTCTTCTCACATATTAAGTGTCTGAGGCCGAATTTGGACTCAGGTCCTCTTGACTTCAGAGCCGGTGCCCTATCCACTGTGCCATCTAGCTGCCCCTTCAATATTCCCTCACATGAAACAAACCCCATTCCCCCCTTAATAAAGGTGAAATTTTAAAATATTCTCTATAGCTTTAATTATACTTTATTTTGCTTTTGTAGCCTTGGCTCAAAAATTCATAGCTTTAGAGGTGGCAGATTTGACAAGTCCAACCTGCTTGTTTTAAAGATGATGAAACTGAGACCAAGATGATACAGGTAGTGTCAGAGCTGAATTTCAAAATAAGTTTCTCACATTCCAAATCTAGCATTCTTATTCATGAATTGAAAGTATGTAATGGATCTCCTAAGGATACCAGTTAAGAAAAACAGGTTTTAAAAGAGAAAGAAAAATTTGCTTTTCACAGATCTAGAATATGCAGTATTAGGATAACAAACTTGACTATCTTTAAGTTCATTGGGCAGTGAACTTCTAGCAACCTTATGTTTAGACCTATAGATTCCCGTGTCACATACCTCAGAGCCCTCTAATCCAACCTACAAATGAAATTCTCACTATATGATACTTGACAGTGGTTACCCAGCCTTTGTTTGAAGATGTCCAAGAAGGGCAAACCATTCCCCATTGGACATAACTAGTTGTCTAACCTTGAGCTTCAGTTATTCTTTTTATACCTCCACGTATTACTCTTGGATAACCCGGCCGGGCCAAAGAGAACCAGTCCAAACCTTGCTCCATATGAGAGTCCTTTACATACACAGCTATCATTTTATCCAAGTTAAAAGTGTCTAGTTCTTTCTGCTGATCCTCCTATGTCAGGAACTCAGGACCCTTCATTCTCCAGCTGACCCTCTGCTAAACACTATCTTATCCTTATACCTTCTTTAGCCATACCTAGGACAGAACATAAAAGCCCAGATGAGACTTGGCTAAGGTAGAGTACAGTGAGATCATCACCTTTCTGTTTCTCTCCTAATGCAGCTCCAAACTGCATTTATCTTTATGGCTCTCATATACTGCTAACTTTCTCAGATTGAACTTGTGGCCCATTTCAGAAGAAAACAGAAGAAACCTGCCTTTCCCAACTTCTTTTTGTAAAGTTGATTTTTTTTTGTACCCAAGTACCAGACTTTATCCCTACTGAATTTCATCTTATTTGATTTAGATTCTTTCCTGAAAGATCTTTTTGAATCCTGTTCCTTCCATTATGTCATCTGATAAACATATCATCTATGCCTTCATCTAAGTCTGTGACAAAAATACGATTTAAGTAAAAAAGACTTTTTAATTCCCAAAAGGCCTCAAATAAGTAAAGATGCTCTTTAACTTGACATATAAATAAATTTAATAAATATATGAAAAGGAAACCTATAATAAATATGAGAATCAAACTTGAGAAAAATATTGCACTGTCAGTGAGTCTGTTTATCTTTGAAAACAAAGCATTATTTGCACCAGCTAGCACTCATTCCCTCAAACCCATTGTTATCTCCCCGTTTCTTGTCCAGCTTCATGAAAAGTTTGACCTTCTAAAGCGGACGCACCAGGAAGAGAAAAAGAAAGTAGAAGACAAGAAGAAGGAGCTTGAGGAGGAGGTCAACAACTTTCAGAAGAAGAAAGCAGCAGCTCAGCTCTTACAGTCGCAGGCGCAGCAGGCTGGTGCCCAACAAACCAAGAAAGACAAAGACAAGAAAAAGTAAGCAGGGTCATCCCTACAGCCTCTTGGGGCCAGTCCAGTTTTTTTTTTTCCTTTGCATGTCTGTACTTGCCTTGTCTTATTTTCAGACTGGAAACTGGTGTTTTGACCAGTCTGCCTAAAGAAAGTACTTCCTCTCTGGAAGAGGGAAGACAAATTGAGGTTTTTACATTTTTTAGGGTACATAAAATTAATTTATGAAATTTGTGCTCTGCAGCAGAAACTTCCACATCAACTTTATGATCCTCTGGAATGACATTCAATGTTCTGTCTTTAGCAACAACAAAAAATGTCTGGTGACTGTCTTTATAACAAACGTTCTAAAAATTATGATTGCTACTATTATTTTCCTATTCTCATTCATGCAGTTCTCAATAAGCTAATTACTACAGATATTACTGTCAGATAGAGATGTTGGGAAGAGTTTCCAGAGGAGCTACTTGTTGTCTCAATTTAAGATGATATATTGTTCTATTTTCAAGACTAGATAAAAATGTAATATGGCTTTAATTTGTTAAAGAGGCCTAATTCTGCTCTTGGGTTGTTTGAGGACATAATAAGAAATTGGCCCCCATCCAAGAGACCATTTTGGGGTCTTCCCTGAAAACGTATTGGAATTGGAAGCAACTAACTCAATAACCCTGGATGAAGATTAAGAAATTAAGAATTAAATTAAGAAATCCAGTATTTTAATTAAAAGTGAACATTGCAGTAGCCATGGCAAATACCAGGATACTTGATGAGCCATAGCTAACAAAAATAATTGTGTATGCAAGCTTACTTTATTAGTAAGTGTGTCGTGACTGGTAGGTACCTTTTTGTGAAATGAGAACCAATATCAGAATTTTACTCTGCTGGTCCACATTCTCAGCACAGAATTGGGCTTTTAGGAGAACCTCTGTGCCCATAACCAATGATTTTTTTTTTTTAAAGCCAAGACTCAGTATGGGATAGCATTGCCCTCTTACCAACAGTTTAAAGGAGGCAGAATCTCTTTCAGTTATAACAATTACAGGGAGATTGGTAACAGTAGCAGTGTTGAGCTTAGTTAATTTAACATTGAGTAGCTTTAAACTTTGCTAGTTTGTTCTCCCTGGCTTGTATGTGCAAAACTGTAGCACCACAATGGATAAACCCAATCCAGTGAAAAGAATATTCATTTTCAAGACTGTATATTAAAACTGACTTTGTATTTTCATGCTCTGAGTCAACAGAAATGGTACAGAAAGAACAAGAGAGAGATGGAGAGAGAGAATAACTGAGATCCTGTGGAAAGGGGGATGGGAGTGGCTATAGAGCATGTGTGTGTGTGTGAGTGTGAGTGGGTGGGTAGTGTGGGGGGATGTGGACTTGGGAGGGGGGATGTGGACGTGGGAGGGGGGATGTGTTTTGGAGGACATGACAATGTGCCAGAGCTGTGCTGAACAGAATAGTCCAAAGGACCTGTTTTTAGTGCGAGTCATCTCAGGAGTGAAAGCACAGCAAATTTTAATCCATTCCAAGGAAACACATTGCTTTTGAGCATAAGAGCTGAGCATCTGGTTCTCATTGGGGTAGCTAATGAAGATGGCTTCCAGTTGAAAATACTACAACTCTTCCAACGAGATAAATGCATTGGGTGTTCCACCTTAACTTATGAGAAGGAACACGTATGTTCACTGATGTGTGCATGCATGTTAGAAAGAGGCAGTTGCTGATGCTAAGAAAATCCAGATTTGAGGTTCGGTTTTTTGTTTGTTTTGCCCCTGAAACACATAAGTGCACAAAAAGATGTGTTTTAAATATGAATTTGAAACAAAGAATATGAATTGAATGTGTTTTAAATATGAATTTAAATACAAAGACCAGCAGTGTGTGAAAAGAGCTTTTTTTGATTTTCATATGTACTTTGGTGTGCCTTTAAGCAATAAAAATTCCAAAAGCTGAACAGTACTGTGCTTCCATTTAAAAAAGTAAATTCTACCCAGGAGCAAACTTTACATCATATGAAAAACTATTCTTTAATCTATGTGCACAATGCATTATTGGGGGAGTTTCCCTACTTATTGGCCCAAATGATTTAGAATGCTTTTTCTTTAATGATTATGTAAAGTGTGTAATATAGCAATTCCCCCTCCCCCACTTATAGATTATAATTTAGAATTAGTATGATTTAATTAATTCATTTTATAGTATGTGTTGGTTTGTGCCTTTCAGTGGGCAAGCATGTTACTATGTAATAGCTTCCAGGTTCGCACTGGCGTTCATGTGCTTAGCACCTTTTCCATTTTGATAAAATGACTGCCAGCAGAGGCTTGAACCATGAATAAAAAACATAATAAAAACCCAAACTAGAGTATTACCAATGGCTACAGCCATTTGGAGACTTTGAAAAGCAGACTCTGGAGTTAAGCATAGCACTTGGTAAATGCTTCAAAACCCAGCTGATTTTAGAATGCCCACTCTTGTCAAGGACTAGCTAGCTTTGCTTTAAATAACACACCAAAAAGAAAATTATTTTTCTGCAGAAAAATGTTATAGCCTGTCTTGATTTTTCTAAAAGTTTTTAATTTTGTTTTTCTACTCTAATGAAATGCTCCCTTTTTGTGTAGGTAAGGCTTTTTTTTTTCCACTTATCTGTAATTTTAGTAGCATGACTTCTTAACATTCTGTAAGATTATTGCAAAAGTAGAACTAATCTGGGCACTGCCATTAGCTGGATCCCACAGCATCCCCAGGCACAGACACCCATTTCTGTTTGACACTGAGCTGACAGTGACAAGCATTATCTACGCATGGGGTCATGGAACAGAGATCTCTGTTCCTTTATGGATCAGCAGGCATTAGCTGATTAGCATGGATCCCAGAATCAGGCTTTTTTAATCTGTTTCTTGAAACCTTGTCTTATGGTGATGATATCTGAGAACCACACTCTGCAACAGCCTGCAATTCACATTTGTGAAAAATAACTGTTTAATTCCTGGCCAAGGAAGGAATAAGGATGCATGCCTCGACCTGTCTTTAAAAAAATGGAAACTTTGCCAATATATATTTTTAGTTTTGCATTGCTTCATACTTAAATGTGGATGAAAGCTCTTGGCATTGCTGTAGCTATAACATGACCAGTGATCATCTTTTTTTCCCTTTTCCCTGGGGGAAAAAAAGGATATATGTGTATGTGTGAGAGCGCACCCATGTGCGCGTGTGTGTGTGTGGTCGCAATAGATTAATAGCATGCTTTCCCTTCTTGTCTGTTCCTATCTATGTTTTCCTCATCCCTAAGTCTACAGTGTTAGGCCTTTCCCACAAGGAATGCTGCCATTTTAAGATAGTTATTATGCCTTTGTCCTTTGACTTTTTGGTGGGCCTTGAAAGTGTTGCTTATGTGCGGTGCACAGTTGTTACTATCAAAGATTCCCTTTAGAAATAGATGAGGGGTCCTCTTGCAGTCATTTGAAAAAAGGTTGAGCAGTGGAATCCTTCCACTGGAATTTGTAGCAAATTCAGCAAGACATTTGTGAAATCTAAGCTTCATGCCAATGAAAACTAACCATGTGTTTCTTAATTCATTTTTTTTTTTGAATTTTGCTTTTGCCTGTCACATAGAATAGACTACTCAAATTTTGACCATTTTAATTTCTGTCAAATTCATCATTGTTGCATGAGCAGCCACCATCGCTCTGACGCTGGTGTTTACGCTCCTAACTTTTTTTTTTTCCTTTTTGGTTTTATTATTATTTCTAACTTTTTTGTTTTGTTTTTTAACTTGCAGTGCAAGCTTCACATAAAGCCTGGCAAGCCAAGGATGTTCCCGCATTCACCTGCTTTTGCAGTAACGTGTCCCTGCCATCTGTGTTCTGTTTTTTTCTTTTATCCGCCCACCCCTCTCCCCCAAGCACCAATAACTCTTTTAACTCATTTCACTGGAGGTGGGTGGTGGGAGAAGGTAGAAAAGGGAAATGATGGTAACTGCTATGTTCACCTGGATTTCGTCTCTGGAAAGTAAATGGTTTGCCTTTTATGTCAATTCAGAACAGTTGCAGTTGAGCACACCTGTTACTTGTATGTTGCTTTGGAATGAAAAAGTAGTGTACATTGTGCCATTGTGTCTGAAATGGAAACTGTTCTCACCGCCTTACCAGCTGAACTAAAACCTGAATGATCATGAAAGCTAGTATTTCCTTGATTTGTACCCATGACTGCCTGATGCCCACATCCACTCTGCCTCTTCTTTTTCCACACCCTTCTTTCTACTCCAGTAGCTTTTTGCTTAGATAACATAATAGATAAACAAAGCATGACTTGGATTGAATTTTTCATTATCGTGCAGATTTCTTGTCAGCCTCTCCAGAGTGTCAGACTGCCTCAATTCACTGTTTTTAAAATGAAGCTGGATTCATGATTCACAAACATGGGGAAGATTATTCTAAGAGCTTTGAGCATTTAACTCTCCATCACCAGTATCCCCTAGTTTTTCAGGAAAATTACAAACCACTGATCAAATGCCATCTTTCAGTGAAAGAACATACAAAATCAAAAAAATTTCCCCATCCTTTCAGCTTAAATGAACTCCATATTTTAGTGTGTTTTTCCATAGGAAGACCAGCATTTTCTCGCAGTGGCAGAAAAACCATAACTACTTCTGGCCCTATCTACAAGACTTCCAAAAAAATTTTTTTTGTTTTTAGTCACTTCACATAGTACTACTCCAGATAAAATTAACTCTAGCTTTTGAACTTCTATATTTCAGTGGACCTTTTGACATACATATTAGATATATAGGGCCAAGGAAAAAGCCAGTTTAAATCAAGAAATAAAAACTGAACTTTCCATTCCTCCAGCTTCCATTTATACCATTTAGTTTGTCAAAAAAAAAACAAAGAGAACAGATGCTTCTTGGAACCTAGATGGCTTCAGGGAGGTCCCCTTGGTCTATCACTATAGTCGATCAGACAAAGCATTTATATCTCTTAAGACCATAGATACAGTGCCAAAGGGTCTCAAGCAGGGGAGTCAGAGACAACATGAGGGTTCCAGAGTCTTTAAACATATACTTTTCTGTCCCAATTGATATTTAAAAAAAAAAAAAAAAAAAAAAGCAAATTTAACTACTTTAGATCTTTACTGTACTTTTCGACATTGGAGCCTTGCTGCCTCTGGAAATAACATGAAATAGCTTCCCATGTTGATTCTCCTAAGTTTTTGGTGAAGAGATGTCAGCTTTCCCTTTGCTTCTTGCTTAGTCTCCTTTTTCTCACTTTTACATATTTTTCTTTAGAACTCAAATCCTCCATCTCTTCTTGTCTTTCCTCCTAGTGCCTTGCCAGGGTAGAATGGCTAATTTTGTTGTTGTTGTTGTTTAAACTGCCTCTCCAGGCTGAAGTGAAAAACTTTTTTTTTGGCCCCTTCTCTCTTTTCCCAACCCCCACCAACCAATTTTCATAGAACTTTTTAGGGCAAGAAGAATTTTCAGGAACTGATTTGGGATCAGAGGGGTAAAGCTTTCCTGGGAAAGCATTTTGAAGTTCAAAAATACATTAAAAACGTGAGCTTCAAATCTAGAAGCAGCAGCAGTAATGGAACCAAGGCAGGTTTAACTGGATCTCCATGGGATGTTTCTGCAGTTCTATTATAAACTAAGCTGTGGAGCAGTTAAATTCTAGGAATTTTTCTTGGCATGATGAAACCAGTTTCCTAACCATGGGCTGCATTTTCTCATGCATTATACTAAAAGTCAAAAACTCAACCGCTTTTGTGACGTGCTTGCACCAGCTGCTTTGTGTGTCTGCGTCTTTTAAAGTAGCCCTTTTTGTGCCTCAGTATAGGAATTAAAAATTTTTAATTGCTTCCTTGTATCACTAAAGCTTTTTAAAGGTAATTCAGCAGTGAAAAGGCATCCAATCTTAAGACATTGACTTTTTGACCCAAAGCTATTACTACATTTGTGTTCAGAACCTCATTAGGTTTTGGGATTTTTAAAAAATTATTTTTTTAGTATTTTAATGCTGCCACTAACTTAATTTTTACTGCCATCCCTCCCCTGGCCTCCTTGAGCTTGTTACTGCTGCTCTTCTCTTTTCTTTCTGTATTTATGCCTTTTTTCACAGTAGTCCTTGGCTCTGCACGGAATAAATGATACCCTCAAATCTAATTGGATGTACTTTCACCTCTGCATGTAAGTATGGGAATAAGAAGCCTCTTTGACCTCTCAGCCTTTTAAAAATATTAATGGGACAGATGGGATGGGGGTCGGGGATTTGTTTCATTTTGTTAACGAGCAGCACCAGAAAGATAGCCACCATCATTAATTCCTCACAGTAATCCCATAAATTCAGATTCTCCTTAAAATCAATGTGGAAGTCTTCAGTGGCTTGTCACATAGTGAGACTGTACAGGGAGCATTATCTGACATCACAAAGGGCTTTAGGTGGTACAACCATTCCTTACTGCCAAAGAAAGTGACATTTCTGGACAACCTCCATTGAGCAGTATCTTTGGCATAAAGTATTACAGTGCCCTTTTCCTGGATCACTCGTTTTAGCAGCTGGCAGTGACTACCAAGATTTTGCTCCCTCTAGGACTTTGATACCAAGAATTCAATAGCAAGTACTACACAGAGTGGTTAGGAACATCAAGATGTTTTGCAATCCAGAATCTTTATATATACATTTGTAAAAACAGTAGATTGTGATACCTGGACCAAGGGAGCTCTAGAATTAGCTCATTAGTTTAGGGGTACGAGTTACCTGTTTTTCTTCTTTCCCCGCTTTGTAATCTCATAAACTGATGACATTTGCTTAAACTCATTGCCTTTAACCCCCATCAATAATAGATTTGGTTCCTTCCCTTCCTCTCCTTTCCACCCACTGCCCTCCCAACCCCCACCAACATTTTGTAGACTGTTCGGTCAGGTTTTTCTACTGTGACTTACTCAAGCCCACTTGTCTCCATGTGGTCCTACCAATCCTGTCCATTCAAGTCACTCGACCTTGCCGTGCTTCTTCATCGGAAATAGTTATGTTTCCTAATCTAAGGAACGTGGTTCCACTGGCAGGTCACCTACAAGAGGGATTTGTCTGAATAGCGGGATTGGGATCGCCAAAGCCTGGCATATGAAATAATATGAAGGGAATTTTTTTTTATGAACCGAAAATAAAGCTGTGAAGAGCAGTAGAACTGTTTCCTAATTTTTAAATTTATGCTGATATGCCTTAAACTGTAGCAGTAGACTCTTGCCACTTTGCTGTTTAAAAAAGTCAATGTTTTCCCAAACCTTGTGTAATCTCCATCAATGTTGATACAGTATTGTTTGACATGTACACAGCATGTTCAACACTTGTAAATTTAAAAAAAAAACAAAAACAAAAACAAAACTAAAGTTTGTATTGATGTCAAACATTTCACTTTGAAGTACTGATCGCTTTACAATTTTATTAGGCTAAGGGGATAGTGGAAAGGTAACCTATGCATATATATCCATAGTGCCAAGACATGAAGGGGGGAAAATATATTTTTACCCAAACGTTGTTTTGTGTGCCCTCTGTGATTTCTTTATGTAGCCTTGTGCATCAGAGTTGGAAACTGAGGTGTGGGAGTAGTCTTCTTCTCCTTCCTTGCTGTCTGGCTCATCTGTCGTAACCATTTTGGTTCCCTTGCCTTCTCAGCTGTCGGCTTCCGTGGTGTCCCGTCCTTTGCACACCATCTTGCCACCCTCCCTCCTGGCTCCTCTCCCCATTCCCTCTACTGACCAGAGTCCCTATCCCACCCCACAGCCACTTCTCATGGCCACAACATCCTCTTCCTCCCTAGTCCCTGACATTTCGAACTCAGTCACACTCCAGCCATGCTTGATGAAAATCCCTTTAATTGATGCTTTGATTCCTTCACAGCTTAAAAAGTAGAAAAGCTACTTTTTAAAAGCATTTGAATCTGAACCTCTCTTTTTTCTCTTCTGTAGCTTCTTCTTTATGTAATCATCATGTTGACAAGCCCTACTCTCTCCTAATGGACAGTAGCGCATTAGAAGAGCAGGAGTTTATGTACACACCTGTTGGGGAAGAGTTACCTCATTTCCACCATCGCCTTTCCTTTTATACTGTGGGTCAGATATCGCACTGCTGTGTCTATTTGTCAGTGTCTGTTTGCACATCACTGGTTACAGTGTGTACTCAACTAAATTATCACCTTCAAAACAAAAATTAAAGAAAGTCAAGTGGAACACAACTTGGGTCAAGAACCACGGTATCACACTGAAATACTCATTAAACTGTAAAATGCAGAGTTTTGTTAATCTGAGAACCAGAAGTTTATAGACTGGGGGCAGTATACCCAAATGAGAAGCGGCCACAGACTGGTAATATCCCTACAAACTGAAAGCTAATTCTCACTTTAGACCTGAGAGCAATCATACCCAGGACTCTCAGTAATCAGGTGCTTAAATCTGGGAAGCTTTCTTTTTTCTTGTTAGTTTTGGGGGAGGCTTGGTGTTTGGTTTGGGGTTTTTAAAAATTGATTAAATATTGCATGAATAGAGATGCATTTTCTATACAAAGTATTGTATTGACAAAGTTTTATTTTTCCTCTAACGCTCTAAGAGAGTGAAATGGGCATCTTTCTTGTACATTCAAGACCCACTTGTTGCTACTTGATTTAGAATATTTTTATGTTACCTGGAACCCTGTAATAAGTTATTTGGGTGTTTTTCCTTTAACTTCAAGTAAGCCATGTGTGACTTCACCAACATAATGTTCAAAGTATAGGTCTGGTATCTTTACATTCAACTAGGAGGTGGTTTATTAAGTGAAGGAGTGCCAAAAGTTTTTAAGATGGGTATGATCTTTTTGTATCCATCCCTTATTCTGCCAGATATCACAGAGCCTTTATGTGTTAATAGATCATTGACCTATAGCCTGTTTACCACAGCTAGTAAATTGGGACCTACTGTCACCTGGCCAGTCCATTTTTCCTTCTGGTTCCAAAGGAGCGATCGCCCAAAGGCCCACATTAGGCTCCTCTGCTGCAAAGCTCTCTTCCCCATTCCAAGGCGCCCTTCTTGAACTCCATGGGTAGGCCTCTCACCTCCATCTTCTTATGAGGTAGATTACATTGCTTCCTCTATGTGACTCAGTTCACCTTTTGGTGAAAAAGCCACACCAGTTTTCTAGCATTTTGTTTGCTTCTTTGGGATTCTTACTTTACTCTGGCTTCTTTAAGGGTACTTCTGGATTCTCTATCTGAAGAAAGGCACTTCTACTATCTGGGTTCTGTAAGACATTCCAAAGTTTCTTCTTCTTGCTAAGTCTAAAGATGGACAAACTTATTGCAGGATGCCAAAGTATACAGGGGATAGTTAAATATATAGTTGATTTTACATAAAATCAACCATAACAAACTATTTCCTTAAACCCACTGACTTTTAAACAGTGCTGTTTGGGATAGACCAGAACTGTGTCCTGGTAGTTGTATGAAAATTCCAATTTTAAGTTGTCAGATAACTAAAACCTTTGACCTTCATATCAAGTTAAGTTCTTCATGGATATATCCATTCATCTCATGATTTTTTTTTTAATATTGCCTCATTCCTACTTTATTAGTAGTCAGCATCCCCATGCTCTTCAGAAGCATGAGAATTTAAGTTGTTGTCCTTTCACTTACACTCAGAAGTAGCCTCAAGCTAAATCCTACAAAGGAATAAGGAAGAATGTGCCTTCTTTTTCCTCAAACCCATGAACATTTCATTTTCAAGTTGGTTCTCTTATCTTCAACACCATTTGAGTCCCTGAATGGTTATTCAGAACAATTATGTGAGCATACTGAAAAAAGTCTTACCTTTATTTTCTTTTTTTATAAATAAGTTCATCTGAGTTACAAAATTTTTTGTCATTATAATGGCACAAACTCCATTTGCCTATAATAATCTGTTGTTCAAATCAAAGTCTCCCAGATGGGATAAGAAAGTTGGCTGGAAGAGGAATTTGTTGGTTAAGGCCAAAGCTTAATAGAGCTTCAGTTCATAAAGTAACACATCCATTTTTTTTTGTGAAATACCATACTCTCCAAAATACTTTGGCTAGCCCAGCTTCACTTTTAAAACACACAAGTTCCCTTGTTTCAAAATCTTTACACGAAGTGTGACTATCCAAGAAGTTATTTTCAGAAAATTTACTAAACTCCTATTATCCAAGTATCATAGGCACATAATCCATTCCTATTACTGACTATACGTAAACACAAATTAAGCCATCTATCATGACTGAAAGGCTCCATGATACTACATAATACCAATATTATTATTCAATTGAAACTGGCATAAACCCAACACAGGTTTTACTGGTAAACATACTACAATGTATTATTAGGGGAAAAACCTTGCAGGTATTTATATATGGATTCCCAAGTTATATAAATTGTTGAATATCAAGCATATAATTAAAAGAATTTTTGCTAATAATTATTCATCAAAATATATAGAATGATTGCTCCTGAACTGACACACACAATAAGAGTATCTTTTCTTTTGTACACGGAATTGAAGCAGCTGAGAACAGATCACAATTACTTTGAAGCCAAGTTTGACTAAAAGTTTATTTATTTATTTTTTTAAGTTTGATCAGTTTTAACATCCATGAAAAATTGCATTGGGTTCTCTCAATCATTTCTCTATATCTACCATATTGTTGACTCACTGTGGGCAAAAGTATTAAGTATTTTTAAAAAGTAAGTGTGAAGTTAGTTTAAATAGTGTCCTCCCTGAAACTTTTGTTTCCATCATATGTTCATCTAATGAATGTGAACTCTCTCCAACTGGATTGGCCCTGACGCTTGTTCCCCTCAAATATCCTGTCTGAATTCTTCACACCTCTTTCTTGTCAAGACTTTTGGACTTAAATGAACTCTTGGTCAAGCAACAAGGTGGAAAAACCATCTTTACTAGAGAATCCTTTATGTTAAATTAGCATGATCTAAATAAGTCACTGAGATCACTGTCCGATGAGAAATGAAGGCAGGTAGAGGCTCAGTGGAGAGCAGCACCAGGGCTGGAGTCAGAAGACCCAAGTTCAAATCCAGCCATAAATACTAGCTATATGAGCCTGGGCAAATCACTAAACCCTGTTTGCCTCAGTTCCCTCATCTGTAAAATGAGCGTGAGTAGGAAACTACTCCAGTATCTTTGCCAAGAAAATTCAATGAGGTCACACAGTGTCAGACATGACTGAAATGAAAAGAAAAAAAACTAAACTAATGAAAAAATGATCAACTATTGATTCTTTTATGGAATCTCCTTTGAGATAAAAGTAAAACTAACTCAACTTGGAACAAATTCTTTTTGAATCTGAATGCTGGTGGTACACTGAGATTTTTGATCCATTGTGTTATTTTCCTTTCTCAAATCAGGCATCTATTCAGAATTATTCTCACCTGGAAAACAAGAGGAAAGTCACTGCACACTGAAATGTCCTACCTTTTGCCCAAATGTTGTGGATAGCCACTGCAAATGGTAAAATATAATAATACAAGAAAAATAATACATTATGGTTGTGTTAATTTAACTGTGCTGAAAACCCTCCCCTCCCCACCATTTTGCGCTTTTTCAATTTTCAAGGCTTTCACTGGAATTTTCCTACTGAAGAACCTAAGAGAATCTTACAAATCCTCACTCTTGTCCTCCTGAAACACAGGAAATTAGCTACTTAATCATTTTATGTGCCATAAAATGCATTTAACTGGATTCATGACTAGGAATGATTAATCTCGGACAAGTATGTGGACCATATTGAAAAATATATATAAATATGTATATTTATATTTATATATTTAAATCCAAGCCTTAAAACAGAATGAGCTGGTTTAATAATAGGCTTTGATAAGCAAAACAAGCCTCCTGAGAGATGAGAAATTATTATGTAAGCAAACAAGATCTGCTTTTTAAAAATTAAGTTCCAAGAAGAATAAATGGGACAGCAATGCAAGAAACTTGAGGCTTATCCAGAATGCTTTGCTATTTCCTTTCAACAATCCCTTCTGCCCCGTTTTAGCCTAATTTAACATCATCCAATCAAGAATTTCTTTTGAGACCTGAGTAGTCTGGCATTTATCCTACAGTGCTAGAGGAGTTCAATTTTAAGGGTCAAGAGTTAAGGACAGTCTAGACACTTTTTGTATTTCCATTTTCAGGGGTGTATGGGAAGGAAGGAAAGAAGCATTTTGTTTTCCACTGTCATTATAAATAAGGGGAATAGCAACATTAAAGATGGTAATTTTTAATGTTTTCTCCCTTTCTTGGAAGATGATAGGAAACCAAACTTTGTTTATCCCACTTCCATAACATCTTCTAGCAAGTTGTCCCAAGAACCTTTATTGACTTGTTTTGTTTAGGAAAGATAAGAAGAGAGGGAGAAGAGGACACTTTAGAAATATCCCTTACACACTGGGTTTCTCTAGCATGCACACAAATGACCAAATCAGTTTAATAAACATTCTGGTCAGAAAGACCACAACAAAAGAGACTAAACTAGTCTAGGGGGTCAGATAAAGGTTTCAGTTGAGAGAATGTACTGAAGTTATGTTATACATCTCCCCATATCCATGGTTTTGCTTTGAGGTCACTTTCAAAATAAAATAAGGGTTACTTTGTTGGACTATACAATGGTACGTTTCTCCATAAAAGTATACAAATTCTTATTTGTATAGCTCTGGTTTGGAACTCTGAGCTAAAAATGGCAAGTAGTCATTACTTGCCACTGTTTGAATGTGTTAATATGGTTTCTGGCTGTCAGTATGCATACCACAATCTTCCTGAACTTTAGAGTATAAATAACACTTATATTCAGTTGTCTTTGCATTGAAAAGAAATGAGATAACATTCCCTAAGGCAGATGGAAGCACTGCACAAGAGCTAAGAAAACAAGCAAATAGTTATGTACTTTTAAGGTTGACTAAAGTGTAACTTTCCTAATGTTCAGAAAAAAAAAATGTTTTTTTTTCCCAAAAATTTGGTACCTAAAACAATCAGGCTCAGAATTGTTCCATCTTATTTTCCTCAGGTTATTTTCTCTGAAAGCTGTTCTAGTTAAAATTATATTTGACAAATCTCTACTGTATTTAATCAAGAACACATTGGACCAAAGCTTGAGGAGCTTAAATCTAAAGAGAAAAAATTCATGGGCCACAAACAGACAATATGGCAGCTACAGAGAAAACACAAAAGGGCTGAAAAATTGAAAAATTCCAAAGCCTGCATTAAAAATGGCTCCTTGAGTTAAGGTGCTTAGTCCAAGAAGTATTGAAGGAATGACTCTGACAATGAAAGTGGCTGAAAGATGAGGCAGGATAACATGCAGAACAGGAAATACAGTTTCAAGCCTTCAAAGTGGCTGATATAAAGGGTCCTCTTTTCACATAAAATAGAATGATCTAGCAATCCACCAAAAGAACATCTAAGCAAAAGGGAGTAGACAACCTAAAATTTAGTAAGACTAGTCAAGACAACTGAATTAAAAAGGTGAGGGTGGGGGAAAAATGATTTTAAATTAAAGGGTTCCTTGTGAGCAATGCATTATGAATTGGTTTTTAGAGGATTCTTCAGCACTTTGCCTGTATGAACAATTTTCTTATAATAGATTCCTCCCTTCTGAGTTTCCTCTTGATTCTATATTGTTTTAGTCCTCTTTCCTTGAGACAAATGTTGCATACTGTACTAGCAAGGAAAAAACAAAACAAAACAAAAAAACAATAACAAAACAAATAAAACACCAAGACAGCACCCAGGGTTTGGGATTTCTAAGTGTACAAGAGCTTAATCCTTCCTGAGCAGGGCAGGTTGCTTTCAGGCAGACTGCCTCTTTGGACAGTATTGCTTAAAGATTTTACTGACTTCCCTGTTCAGCAAAGCTTATTTAAAAAAAAAAAAACTTTCCTGTTAAGTCATCAAACTGAACTAGAATGGTAGGGTTTAGGAAACCAATAAACAATGTTATTTTCCATGCCTTCAACCAAAAAATTTAAGGTGACCTTCAAACAGCTAGCTATTGTTTTTTGGTTTTTTTCCCCTGAGGCAATTGGGGTTAAGTGATTTGACCAGGGTCACATAGCTAGGAAGTATTAAGTGTCTTGAGACCAGATTTGAACTTGGGTCCTCCTGACTTCAGGGCTGGTGCTCTATCCACTGTACCAACTAGCTGCCCCTTGGCTATTGCTCTTTCACTGAAGGAAGTTCTAAGTGAACAACAACAACAAAAAAAAAGCATATGGTTTTCTGATTTCTAACTCCCTTAACCACCAAAGGCTAGAGGTTGAGTTCACTAGTCACTTTTATAAGCTCCATTAGTCATTATTAAATAAAATTGTATTTGCATTGACTTCAGAGATGTTAATTAAAATTTTAAGGCAGTCTGAAATCACTAGATATAAAATATGAGTTATTAAATCTGTCTAACTATCCCCTTTTCAAAGAAACTTGCAAACAACTTCTCTCATTTTGAGGATTATTGAAAAACAAAAAAAACTTGGACCATACCAAATGACATTACACTGTCATTGGCATATTCCAAGATATAAAAAACTTAAAAGATTCTTTGAATAATGAAGTTTTCATAATTGTCCAAAATTCTTTCATATCATATCATTAGATAAGTGCTTTTTTCTGGCAAGAAAAGACTGGATCACAATAGTGTTATTTCTTCCATAAAAAGGAGCAGAATTTTAATTCTAATTCATTTACTCATTTATCTTTAGGTTATGTGAAGCTAAAAAAATAATGGTTTGGATTATATTGCCAAAATATTCCATAAAAGACAATTTCAGTTTAAAACTTCATAGTGTGAAGAAAATTACTAATATAAGAGTATAGATATTTGGAGAATATTTGTGAACCTATGAATAAGCAGTATTTTTGAAATTTTGGGTAAGCCTAGGAACAATAAAGGGAGGTGACTGCTTTGCCTGGACAATTTAGTTTGCTAATTATATCCTTTGTTTAGGTGTGACCAAATGTCTGTATTTGTGAATGAAAAGAGTAATATTTCCAGTTACCAGGATTAAATTAAAAGGTGAGCCAGTATTCCTTGACCATATAGTTTTAAAATAATTGTAATACAATGTAGAATGTCCAAAGATAGGAAATGATCCTCAAGAATGCCAGAAACATATGGTAAAATTAGTATTTGGAAAATCAAAGACCACAAACACAAGGGAAGGAATTCATTATCCAATAAGACCTTGTCAAAGAGGTTAGTCAAAAGAAAAAATTATTTTACACCATCTGTCTCAAACTGCAAATGAACTATCAAAAGTTTAAAATAAAAAAAAATGCTCTATACATAGAAAGGAATATTTTAGCTACTCAACAAGAAATGATGGGAGACAATTGTTTTGCACAATTAAAAGCAACACATTCAGAACTGAAAGAAAAAGACAAAAAAATTGCTGTTTTCTGATAGAAACCAAATATCCAAAATTTTTAAGGAAATGATGCATATTTCTAAAACTAAGCTCCCCATCTCCCAAAAGTCCTAAGAAATCCTAAAAGAGGACTGGGAAATGTATCAATGAAGGAGGCAGAAATGTTAACTATAATAAAAACTAACTAAAAATCTAGAAAAGCCTAGGTTTTAAAAAATCTTATTGTCCTCATTAACAATTATGAATGCTTTTTGTTAATGATGAATTTAAGTTTCAAATTTTTAAGATTAAAAAATGGCTTAACATAACTCAAATTTTCAAAGTGAGTTGCCCTCTTCCTTCCTACAAATACCAAACACTGAACTGTATGCCTGATAATGAGCTGAGAGGGAGAAAGAACAGAAAAACTGAAAAGAGGTTAACAAAAATCCATTTTAATGCTCATATAAGTTGCTTCAATGAGAATCTTAAAAACCTTAATATTATCTAGTGGTTTAAAAAAGGGCAAAGGTTAGTTAAAAATTTAAGTATACTCAATAGATCTAATAAAGAGTGTGCTTTTAAAATAAGGATAATTTTCAAATAGCCATCAGCAATAGCAAATAGCTATTAGCAGTACTATTGCCGATACTATTTTTTTTTAAAGTGATTATTTGCAAGAAAGAAGTAAAACAAAATATAGTTACCTAGATAGTAGTGGGTGGAGGGAGGAATTGAGGACAAAAAACAAGTATAATTCATTCATAAAGGAAAGACTAAGCATTATAGCAGCATTTATGTAAGACTACTTAAGAAAACTACCAGCTACATTTAATTTTTATTGTAAATATGCATACTTGCACAAATGGGATCAGAATTATGAGCCACCCTTCTATCAAAGGCAGTTGAAGGCATCCCAGAGGTCCCATATCCCTAAGACTAGGAAGAAAAGAATAGTTCGACAAAAGCTGATGCTCTTAACCTCTGAAGTGCCCACTGCCACCTCTCCTCATTTTCTAAGACATTCTGCAACGAGACAATCCTCACTAGATCCTTGACAGAAAGAAAGAACCAAGCCCTAATTGAAACTCAACGTATTTTCTCACAGGAACAAAAGAATGGGTATGGGGAGGCACTATATGGAGCAATGAAAAATAGCTTTGGGATCAGGAGAGATGGGGATTCAAATCTCATCTCCAACATTTCCTACATGTGTGACCACTTAGTCAATTTATCTCTGAGCCTTGCTTTCATTTGTAAAATGGAGACAATGATACCTGTAGTACTTACCTCACAGGATTACTGAGAAGACCAAATGAGATAATCTGCAAATATCAAAGTGCTGTGACTATGATTATATAATTATATGTAAAGTACATTATAGGCTTAGTAGGACTCTTGTGAAACTCTGGAAAACATTCACAAATACAACTTAAGAGACTTCATTAGGCATGGAATTCACAGGGGTGTCAAAAGTTGGGCAGTGTTTCCTAGCCACTGGGTAGATTCTCACCAACCATTCCCAGCAAGGCCACCCCCACCTCCCCACCCTGCCTCTGCAAGGCCCCACACAGACTGGGGGGGGAGGAGCAAATGAAGGCTCTACCTCGGGGGATGTGCCCCCATGGAGGAGGTCAGACGCAATAAAGATGGAGAGCTGGAATTTTCCTAAGGTACAGGGTAAAACACAAGACCCTCCCATCCTGCTTTCTGGCCTTCTTTCCCGTGACACTGCGTTTTAGTCAAACCAGAATCTAGCTCCCCACCACCTGCACCAGCCGGCTGTCCTGAGCTTGCAATGCCCGCCCTCGTCTGTCCTTCAGTCTTTGGCTGCCCTCCAGGCTCAGCCCCAGTGCTATCAGGGGAAGCCTATGGCTGGTGGCCTTGCTAGAATCTATCTCCCCTTTGTCTCATTCACTCCTTTGAAGGGCAATGAGGTGTGGTGGTGAAAGTACTCAATTGGGATTTAAAGGGCAGGGAAGATTGGGTTCTGGGTTTGACACTTGCCTTTTTAACCTCAGTTTCTTCATATATAAAATGGAGATAATCAAAGATTAAGCGGGAAGTCTAGAAGTGGCACATTAATGTACTCACTGTATTTCCTCCAGGAGAACAAAAGCTCCTTGATAGCTGTGACAGTATGTGACATAGTATGTGTTTAATAACGTTTAACTGAGAAGTAACATTAGAAATTTAACTCCTTTTCAAATCAGAATCTTGCTGCCTCTCCAAGTAAGCTAGGAAAAAAAACTATCCTCAGGTCACCTGATGGTGGCTCCTTTTTGTGTAACTTAGGAGAAGACAGTGTCAGCTTTGTTGCCTGTCACAGAGGAGAGCACTAAGCCTCCTCATTTACAAATAACACCTCCATAGTTGAGAAGTGTTAGAATCATGAATTTTGTCACACATGATAGGAAAAACTAAGGCTTAGCAATAACTGAATCACAAGTTAATGCTAGTTAGAATGTTGTGTATCTTGTGAAATTCTCAAGCAAAAATAGATTATTCTTTAAAAGCAAAAGGTGGCTTCCAGTTCTTCCTTTGCATAGGATTCTTTCCCAAGCTGTCTCATCATTAACATTACAGAGAATATGAGTAGTTATCCTATTATTTCAGGCTTAAATGTAACGAACTAGTTTGAAGAACAAAATGATACAAAGGTTGAACTAGTCTGTTCTCTGGCATTAGTAAAAATACCACAAATTTTCAAAGAAAGGTAAAAATAGACTAGGAATAATATCCTTCAATAGTGGCCTGTCAAGCAACAAATTAGCCTACACCTCTTATTCCATCCTTGGCAAATGAATAAATGAGTGCATTATGATGTATCATGCTGGCTTTTACTCCTTGTCAAGTCCACAAAAACAGTCCCTTAATTCTCATGAATTTTTCATTAATTCCAATTCATACAGCATTGCTTAAGTGGAAATAATTCAGCCGTCCAGAACTTACAACTTTTCATAAATGAAAAAGAAGTTAAAGACACAGGTGCAAGGACAACTTTTTATTGCTACCAGAAGGCTTTCATCAGTACAATGGTTCTGAGTGCAATACCTTCTTCAGACTGTGGAGAGAGCTCAAGATCCAAGAGGGGTCATTAAGAGATAATACATAGGAAAGGAAAAGGCTATCAGGATTTTCTTAGTTCAAACAACATAAAATTTTAGGTACTGAAGTTGATAATAAACACATTCAAGATTCAAAATCGTACAACTGCTCCAACATCTAGACAAGCAGTATCTGTTACTGATTATAATCAAGTGAAAAGTATGATTCGTTACAAAACAGCAGTTTATCTGATTCACCCCCAAAATATTAATAACTTTATCACACTTTTTTATTACAAATTCTAAAAGTGACTTGTATAAATCTAAATTAAGACTGCCCTAATCACATTTATTTTTATATTTCACTTTTAGATTAAAAAAATTTTTTTATACAATAATTTAGTTTCCAATGTCAAGAAATCCAAATGCTCCAACATTTTTTTTACATCCAAAATTGAAATCCTAATCAATGTGGTCGCTTCTGTGTACCTTGTCTAGAACTTCTAGCACATGTACAAGTTTGGAAGCACCTTTTTCAGATTAATTAAAAATATGAATCCGGGTCATCTATCTATCACATTTCAACCACTCTGAATACCAAAGTGCTAATGAAACAATTTTCTGGTGTGATCTCTTTACTGGAGGTCAAAGGACAAAATAACATGCACAAGGCTAAGTTAAAGGAAAGAGCAGGCTGAAGCAAGAAGTAATGGAAATCAGAGTGTTAGACAAGCTCCATCTGGCTAAAAAATTTTGAATTTTCTTAATACTAAATATGAACTTTGATGTGGATGACAGGCTACATTAAATTTTAGCAGAGAACTGGAACTAGAAACTTTTAGCTACTTTTTTTGTTTGATTTTTTTTGGGTCTTTTATAATTTTTTATACTTTTTATGTGTTTTAAGTGCTTAAATAATAGGTGAATTAGCCGCATAGGAAAACAAGGTTTTTCTGGCTCACTTCAGTTCAGCCTGATAAGGTATGCCCCTTATACATCTTTGCTTGGTTTTGCATGTTTCTATTCCCAGAGTAGCTTTCCTCAGTTTACTTAGAGGTAATACTTACTATTACTATATGACAGAAACAGGCTGCAAAGGTGGACAAGGGGAAGCATGTCCCTCTTGCCTTGATAAATCAGTGCTGCACACAGAACCCACATTTTCTGAAGAATTATCTTCATTGTAGAGCCGCTTGATTCCATCATAGAAGTCATCTATTTCCATTTCTTCCACCTTGCGTTTAGCAGAGGCATGCTTGCATCCAGTGGTAGCTAGCAGATGTTGGTAGAAGACGGCTGTACCTCTGATTGGCACTTCTGGTTTGCTGTTGTCCTTGGAGAAGTCTGGGCCTGGGGCAGAGGAGCGGTGTAATTTGAACACTCCTCTATCACAGGTTGCCAGGTTGTGCTTGAGAGGATGGTAGACATATACAGAATTGAGAGGCAGGGAAGACTGAAGAAGGGAAAGCTGATGTGCCACAAGCTCCCGACAGTGGATCAGCTGGGCACTATCCATCTAAATCAGAAAACAGTATCATCAGATTAATATTAGTAACCATAGATTTTGATGGTCCTTTTTTTTTTTAAAGAGTTTCACAGAATTTTTTGTTTTGTTTTTTTAAAATATAGAGAAAGTTAGCATGGTACAATACAAAGAGTTCTAAACTGTGAAGCAAGAGAGACCCAAGTTTAAATCTTACAGCTAAGAAAATCATAAAATTTTGAATCTGAAATGACCATGACAGCCTCCTGGTCTAACCTTTTATTATTCCTCTTGCTTACGAACTTGGTGAAGTTCAAGTGAACTTTATGAATGAGTCCAGATATCACTAATACAGTAATCCTTCTAAAGCACCACACCTCCTATAGCACCATTCCTATTTAAATGCCTCTAATGAGGTATAATAATTTTCTGAGTGAGATCATTATATACTTGTTGCCGCTAGAATCCAACACAAACTACTCTGGCATTTAAAGCCAACCTGGCTCTAATTTACTTTCAGAGTTCTATTATACATTATTCCCTTCCATTCACCCTATGTAGCCCAGACTGGCCATCTTGCTGTTTCCCATACATGGCACTCATTTGCACAAGCAACATCATATTGCTGGAATTCTTTACCCTTTTTTTTCTTCAAAACATATAGCCCAAATGGAGCTACCATCTACTACATAAAGCCTTTCCTCATCACCCCCACTCCACATCCCATGCCCAACTTGCCATAAACATACTGTATTTCCCAGTGCACTGTCAGCTACTTGGGGGCAGGCACTATTTCATTTTTGTCTTCCTGTCCCCAGAAGCACCTAGCACATACTAGGCAATTAATAAATGTTATTTTATTGACTGATATAACCAGGGCAAAAATGATTAGAAATTTTTTTTAAAGTAGAAACTGCCCTCATAAAAGTAAAAATTCATACAGACAGAACTCTGTGAAGTGCTCTTATGTTTTATCATTCTTTGTCTTTTTTCTCTGACATTGACATTTCATACAGAACTCAGCACTCCTGGTGTGATTCCAGGTCATCAAGAACCTTCCAAATCCTCTTCCACTCACAGAATTCCAAATTTGGATTACTAATGAAAGACAATTAAGTCTGTTGAGGGAAAACTTTCTAAATTATAATAATTTCTATTTTGGTGTGAAACAAAATATTTAAGAATCTAAGAACTCTGAGCTGGAAGTAGTGGGGGGGGGGAGGGTACTGTCACTCTGTCCAAGTGTCTGCTTCTCCATTAATAGCTCACTTGTCCCTTGTACTTTAGTCAGAATTTTCAATTTACACATGACCACAATGATTTCACAATTTTTTAGCTGAAACAAAAACCAGTATAGAAAATGAAGATTTTTAAAAACCTTGTATTAGCCTGAAATTTCAATCCCAGATTTGTAAAGGATGCCTTATTACATGTAACTATGGAAACTGTTGCAATAAAAGTGGTCACTTTCAACCTGATGAATAAAGTCAGTTAACTTTTTCATTTACAACACATGAATTCTTCATTTCTCTGACAAGTATTTTCTTGCTACTTGTATGTTATTAAACAACACTCAAATCATGGAACACATAACCACCACCCTTGAAACTAACTGCAAGTAGCAGGCACTTTTCTTTCTAACAAGCCAACATGTATCAACAAGAATCATGAGTTGCTCAAAATCCTTAAAAAATTTATTTTGGGAGGTATGGGGAAGGTAAAGAACTGTCCAGCTCATGGGATTGATCTGTATTCAAGTTTCTCTTGTCAAATCAACAGTGTATGAGAATGCATCTGAAATTATATGATTTTTTACTATCTATAAGCATTCTACTACCAAAGGGAACTGAAATGAAAAACAGCTATTTTCCCTGACTAAAAAATTATTTCAAAAAACAGCTATTAGACTTACCTGTGCCTTTTGGAGCAGCTCAATTGTAAGAGCCAGCCAATCAGGAATAAGCTTCTCCATCTCCAAACTGATCATGGCTAGAGCTAACATGGACCCCTTGAATGGCAGAAGCTGGCTACAGGCCATACATTGAAGGAGTTGCTTTGTAAGGACCGCCAAGTGCTGAGACGGATTCAATTTAGGCAAACCAAACAGTAACTGAGGCCTGGTTGAAACTGCAATTGCATGGAACTGAAAAACAAGAGCACCATAACCCCTGAGTACATTTTCTGCAGAAATGATCATGGAGGGCTTGCTGAGGAGTAACAGTGTTGCAAGGCTACAATTTTTCCAGCTGCCATCATCTGATTATCTAAATCATACCCTGGATGGCTACCACTTCAATTTTCTTTTAATTTTTTAAAAGAAAAGACAAAGATTCACAAGAGAAAAAAATACCATAGATTCAAATAATAAGGTATATTTACAATATGAAGGAAATCCAATGGAGTAGCTGTATGAAGGTCCCAATTCAGCTTATCCAGAATGATTCTCTCCATTCTCAAAATTTCAGATGAAGAACAGCCACAAAAACTATCTCTGGCCAACACTTTCAGCACTGGAATTCTCTGGACAACAAAATAGAAGGAAGGAAAGAAAAAGTTCACACTCAGTCCTGTTTTGTCAAGCAAGTGCAGAGAAAGCAAATTAAAGTATTATATTTCTTTTTATAAAAAGGAAGTTTAAGAAGAAAAAAGAAATTACCTCATCCTCCTCAATGGTCTTGGCAGCTAAGAAGAAACAGCTGATTGCAATACAATTTAAGTATTTTGGATGAGCCTAAGGCATGGGCAGAAAAAAAAAAAGAGTTATAATTTATAGTTACAAAATCAGATGTTGATTAAGAAGACAAATAATCCACACTCTATGTAACTCAACCCAAATCTTTACCTCATCCATGGACGCCTAACCAGATGCATTCTAGACTGATGAATTAACATCTAACCACTCCATTATGATCCATGGAAAGAACAAGTCAATATTCCATTACATGGAAAATAACTAAAAACAAAAAAGAAAAAAAGAAAAAACAAAGAAAATAACTGAAACTTGTTAGCCAAAAAAGCTTAATGAGTATCCAGTAAGGGAGCAAAGAGATCTTGGTTTTAGATAGGCTCATCAAATGAGGTAGAAGCTAGACATAAAAGAAGAAAATAATTTTAACTATAGGGAAAATAAATAAAATTTAAATTTAAAAACAAAGTTCTAGAAGATGAAAACTATTCTGTCACTGACAATTTTTAATAAGTGGGGAAAGGGGAAGAAAGAGGAACTTGCTATTTAAAAAAAACAAAAACAAAAACAAAAAAACTCATGCCATAGATGATAATCACTCAAAAAAGGGGAACAGACCAATGAGCATTATGAATTTTCACCATAAAAGCCAGAGATTATAGCAAAAACCAACCAAATAAAATGAAGCAAAAAAAAAAAAAAAAAAAAAAAAAACCCAAAACCAAAACCAAAAAAACACCCACCAAAATGAACAAGTGAATGGGCTATATGAGCTATTCAGAATAGAGAGGGGAGGAAAAGGATTTGAGTAGGGAGGAAATTGCTTTGAGCTAAGCAAGACCTAAGTGTTGGCTAGAAAAGAAAAATAAAAGCAAAACTCAGAAACAGGATTCTAGGTTGAGACAAGGAACCAAACTAAAAATTCCTAGTTTCAAGCAACATAAGCTACTGATGCTTATGACACACACTCTACTCCTTTCTCCTCACATCCCACACAGCCAATCCAGTGCCAAATCTTTCCATATCCACTTCCACATCTCTGGAGTTGGACCCTTCTCTCTATTCATACAGTAACTGCCTTAATTTACGGCCTCATCACCTTTCTCCTATATTATTTCAGGTCCTACCTGATCTCCAATTCAAGTTTCTCATTTTTCAGAAGTCAGTCTAGTCTGTCCATGCTATTGAAAAGTGATTTTTCTTTTAAACACAAATCTGATAGTAATTTGTGCAGAAACTTTTTAGGATTTTAGGAGGCAGCAAACATGTATCTTCCAGTACTTTCCAGAGGGCCTACTCTAGCAAATAAATGGGAGGACACATGCAAGAAGATAGCCAGTTATGGAAGGATTAAGAACTGCACTGTTAAAGGGAACACCCAAATTGAGATTACAGATTCATTTGAAGACTCAGTATATTAAAGAACAATTATGCGTTACAGAATTCACTAACAATTTCTTAGAAACCAATATAGTTAATGAAAAATTGATGTTAGCTTTCATCTAGAGTAAGAATGTGGAAAAAGCCTGAATGACACTTGAAGCTGACATGTTGACATTTTTCATCATTATAAAATGAAGATTAAACTTCAGTTGCCTGAAGAAAAGGCAAGTCAAACTAAATGAATTTTTTTCAGGAGCACACTGAGTTTTTGGGAGGAAAATCCAGGGTACTTATAGTCTGGGCAAAAAAGGGTAGGAGAGAAGGGCAGAGATTAGATATTGCCTTCCAAAAGGTGGATAGCCAGATTTTCTGCAATCAGGCAATCAGTATCTTCATTAGGCCTAATGACCTTGCTCATAGATGCCTCAGAAATTTGAAATATAAACAATGCCCAAGGAGTTGCTCAAGTGCTTCCATTTCTTTATGATTTCCTAATCAAAAAGAGTTCTTCATATAAAATTTGTGAAATTCAAATTCCCAAATCACACTTCTCAGGATACAAATGGCAAATCTGAAATTCCTCAATTTTGTTTATACTTAATCATAATGTAAGCACACAAAGATATATTCAGGCAAATCACCTCAACAAGGATTGGACTACAAGAATTCTCAAGTCTCTTTCAATTCAAAGTCTGTGATCCTCTATTATTAAGTTCACTTTACAAGCCATCAAATTGGGTTCAGAAAAGTTATGTGACTTGTTCAAAATTCCATGAATGAAAATCCCTAAAAGCTCTTCCTTTTCATCTGGAGGGCCTCATGACTCATGAAGAGACTCACAGCTAAGAAGTGATGGGCCCTAACAATCTGTCAACAAGCATAATTAAATGCCCACTGTGTATGTGCCAAGTAGCATGTGAGAGGTATACAAGTACAAAGATAAACAATCTTGCCTCATAAAAATCTTACATTCTATAAGGACAAACGTAAATAGGTACAGATTATATATAAAGAGAACAACACAGTCCATATTCCACAATATTGTGCTATAGAATACAGTCTCATATTTTTTCCTAAGAATTACACAATATGCAACCTCAGTAAATGTTCATTACCAACTAATGATTTGTTGTTGTTGTTCAGTCATTTCAGTAAGGTTTGACTCTTCAAGACTCCAATTTGGGGTTTTCTTAGCAGAGACATTGGGATGGTTTGCCATTTCCTTCTCTAGCTTATTTTATAAATGAGGAAACTGAGGCAAACGGGGTTAATTATCTTGCCCCAGGTCACACAGCTAGAAAAGGACTGAGTTCAGATTTTAAACCACGAGAATGAATCTTGTTGACTCCAGGACCAGCATTCGATTTATTGCACCAATAAGCTGCCTAACTAATGATAAAACACAACAAAATGTAATAGGCAGAAAATTACTTATCATTCAGCAAAAATGAAAATAAAAATTACTGTCAAGTACTTCTCTCAAGCAAAATTTGATATAAAATCAAAAGAACTAAAACATCTTTCCATTTAGGGAGGTTCTGCTACTGCTTAAAGAGATCACTTCATTAGGTGAGTAAGGAAGGAATTTCAAAGTCCTTATATCAGTGGCTAAGAAAGTTCCTGCACACCTCACTGATCTACCTTTTAAAGTATTATGTTTCATCAATTTGAAGCAAAGTCAGAGCTCCATTCTTCATGTGTAATGTCTCCTGCAAACATAATATTCATCTTCACGTGCTTACCTTGACAGTAGCTAAGAATCTGTCCAAAAGACTACTCGCCAAGGCTAGCGTTTCTGGGTAAAGGTTGAACTGGTGTTTAAGCTTGGCCAGCCATCTGACAACCTCATCCCTCTGGGCTGGAGAAACGCTCTGTGGAAGGAGACCAGAGAAAGGAACAAAGTTAGTACCCAAATACCAGCAATTTTCTGTCATAAATTTAGCAAATATTATATAATTCTTGTAGCATCTATTTTCTTCCTTCCCTCAACCCTCTGCCCCCCTCCCCAAATGCAAGAGATGTCACATCTTTCAGAATTGAATTATCAAGAAGAGTTTCACTTTTTTCTTAACATAAAGAACTGGGGAACACCTAATGTTCAAGGACAAAAAGACACGAATCTTTTTGCTAAGCAGTCCAATGGCAGGCAGGATGGACTAGCGGATAAAAGGTCTACATTGAAATCAGTGAAACACAGTCCTTGTCTTTTTCACATGACAGCTAATGTGGACATGAGAAAGTTAATAAATCTCTCACTGACTTACACATATATTAAGAGAGGGAGTATGTGCATGGAAAATCACTGGTCCAAACAAAAAGCAAACAAAAACTCACAACCCCCCCCCCCCAGTTTCAGTAATTTAACCACTCAATGCCCAAGGCATCTCTCCAAGTTGTAGGAAAAAGTTGTCAATCTACACTGGTAGAAAGAAACAGACCTCAAGAGTCTCATAATCAAACTGGGCAAATTGAGTTTTACTTTTTCAGTGTTCAGATAATTATGGGTTCAACTTCAAGGGATGAAACCGCTTAAAATAAAAGTAATAACATTTTTGTAACTTTATCTGCTTTTTATGGAAGAGGAAATGAAGTTGGTCATCCAGCTAATAATAAATTTCCTAACTTAAATAAATATTTATTAAGCACTTATTATAAGAAAAGCAGAGATGTAAAAGAAATTTTAAAAGTCCTCTCCTTAAAGGAGTCTATGCAGTATGGAAGGGACACAACATATTTGTTAAGCAAGTATACTAGGTTATGTGAAGGGGGAGAGAGGATGGGAGCAGGGTGGAGAGATCAGGGAAGACTTCACAAGAGAGGTGACAGGGAGGATTGTCTGCAAATACACAGAATTGGGAGAATAGCAAGTCATGTTGAGGGAAAAAACTAGAAGGCCAGAGAATGAGCAATGAGGCAAGCTCCTACCTGAGAGATACATGTTTAGATGTGGCCACCATCTGGATTTGTTTCATATGATGGAGCTTATTTTAACCCAAAAGAGTGAGGGTTTTTTGGTTTTGTTTTGTCTTGATTTGGGAGAAAGGATGTATGGGGAAGAATGATAATGATGAAGCATTTTAAAAACAGAAAAGAAAGAAATTTGTAGGAAGACATAAACAAGGACAACTTTGAAACTATCATTATTGGATGCGTAAGTTTGATGTTGGGAACACAAAAATTAAAAAGTTGCCCAATCTCTACCTTCAAAGTGTGTGCAGACTAGTAACTCCTAATCTCTACTAGCTGAGAAAATTTTCTTAAGAACTTCCTCCTCCCTCTCCTGTTAAAGATACTGTAAATGACTTAAAAATTGAACCATGGCTCCATCTTTACATCCCCATGCATTGGTATTTAATAAGCACTCATTTAAAAAAAATTTAAATTGAACATGAAATAAGACTTCTCTATAAATACCAAAGGGTAAGAAAATAAGTATATGTGACAGAGATCAAATATTCAAGTAGTCTAAAGAGGTTCAAGAAAGAATCCTTTCTAGTATGGGGGAGGGAAAGGAATCAGGCAAAGTTGGACCATGAAAGAAAAGAAGCTGGTGAATAGATGGTAATGGGACGCAAAACAGGAAAGACTAGAGGGGACAAAAGAAAAAAAGCAACAGTGAATAATAGCACAGTTTTGCTGGATTGTACCAACAGGGAAGGCAAATTAGACACAAAACAAAAATGGAAAAGTATACTGTCAGGACTGGAGTCAAGTTGTGAAAGGTTATACCAAAGAGTCTATTTTATTCATCAAGCTAAAGTTTGCTATTAATAATAAATGGCATTATTTAAATATCACAACCAGTTTACATTAACATAGACAAATAAAAGTCAGTCTGAGCCATAGAGGTAAATACTTTAAGACTAAAAAGAAAGGGAGAAAGGATTATTATTCCACTCCTATTTTATCAGGAAAAATTAATCTGTCCTTCATAAGGATCAAGATGAAACTGAAACTCAAGAAAAGTTAGTCATAGAGTATCCAAGCTTCTTTAAGTCACTAGTTCAAGATAATTATCTAAGAAGGATGGTTAGAAATCTATGAGGAATTTTGGGAGAACAAAGAGAGCTGCCAGAAAACTTCCATACTTTAATTGATCAATAAATATCTCTAAAACACATAAATGCTAGCCCCACTGTGCTAAGCACAGGAGATATATTAAAAAAAAGGGGGGGGGCAAAAGACAGTCCCTTCTAGGAATTTACAGTCTAATGGGGGAAGATAAGATACAAAAAATAAAATAATACTAACACAAAGGAAGCTATATATAGAATAGAAATAATTAATAGAGAGAAGGCATTAAAATTAAGAGGGCTTCTTAAAATAAAATGCCCAGAGCCAAGAGATGGAGTGTCTTGTTCATGGAACAGCCATGAGGACAGTATTGTTGGATATGTCAAAAAAGAGGTATAAGAAGACTGAAAAGAAGGGAGTTAGGTTATGAAGGTCTTTGAACGCCAAAGAAAATATTTTGTATTTGATCCTGGAAACAATAGGGAGCCACTGGAGTTTACTGAAGAGGGTGACATGATCAGACATATGCTTTAGAAAACTTAATTAAACTTGCCTCTAAAAGTCTATAGAAATGGATAAATATAATTTTTCAAAAGGATTTGGAAAAGTTGGCTTACAAACTTAGAAGTAGTGAATTCAACATGAATATTTACCAGAACTTATTAATGTTAAGAAGAGTTTACTCAGAAAAGTAAGCAGCAAAAAATGTAAAGTACCCATGAAAGGAATAGGAAAGAGAATTTAAGCCAAATAAGAAAAAGATACTGAAGATATAAATGAATTTCAAAAAAAAAAATCTTGATGAATTTACAAGTTCTACCAAAGATTTAAAGGAAAAAGTGACTTCAATATTACATAAATTTTAAGTCTAGAAAGCATCCTATCCCTTTTGTTGAAACAAAGAGAGTCCTGAAATCCAAACCAGGGAGATGATTAAACTAAAGAAAGTGACAGATAAGTATTTCTAATGAATGTCATGAAAATATCCATTAAAATATATTAGCAAAGGGTATATGGCAACATGTTTAAAAAATTATAAAAGATGATCAGGGTAGATTTGTATTAGCAAAGTAAAGTTGATACAACCTCAGAAAATCATAATAGTAGAAAAAACAAATCACATGATCACATACTATCAACAGAAAAGGTTTGATAAAAATACATCATCATGTTAAGAAAGAGAATAATTGGACCTTTTATTTTTTAATATCACAAATAGTATCTATCAAAAACCAAGGGCTTGTATTACCCATAATGAATAAATGCTCAAGGCCCTTCTCACAAAAATCAGTTTTTGTCCATTGTCTCCATTATTATTTGACATAGTTCTAGAAACAATAACTATGTCAAAAAAAGAAAAGAAAAATAAGCTGAGGCAATATGAGGAAAAGAAAAAACAATTTTTTTTGCAGATAATGATTTATATATCAAAACTTTACAGATGCAGCTAAAATTAACTGAAATAATTAGTTACTTCAGTAAAATAAGAGGAACAATAAATCCACAAAAATCTTTAGCCTTTATATATGTTGCCAACAAAAACTCAGTAGGAAGAGGTAAGAAAAAGAAATTCAGGGGGCAACTAGGTGGCGCAGTGGATAGAGCACCAGCCCTGAAGTCAGGAGGACCTGAGTTCAAATCTAATCTCAGACACTTAACACATCCTAGCTGTGTGACCCTGGGCAAGTCATTTAACCCCAACTGCCTCAGCAAAAAGCAAAAAAGAAAAAGAAAAGGAAAAGAAATCCAATTCAAAATAACGACAAAATATATAAACTATCTGGGAGTTCATCAATCCAGGCACATATAGGAATTATGTAAATATAACCACAAAACAATCTTTATTGAAATAAAGGAAGATTTAAATAATGCTAGAGGATAATAACTGCTTACAGCTGGGTTATATTAATAAAAATTATAATACTACATAAATTCATAGATTGGCTAATACACAAAATTACTAAGGATAGAGGTAAAAGCAAAAACGTAAAAATTTTATCATACAAAATTGAAAAGCAATTCAGTAAGATGGTTCTCCATCTGATTTTCTAATCAAATGGGAAACCTTTTTTGCAGAAAAATTGTGTGATTAAAGTCTTATATCCAAGATATAGAAGGAACTGATATAAAAAGCAATTCCTCCAACAGACAAATTAAAGGATGGAAATTACACAAAAAAGAAATGAAAACTCTTAAGTCATATTTAAAAAATGTTCCAAACCACTAAAAACAAGACACACACCAATAAGTTTGGCACACGTAATCAAAGCTCAAAATGAAGGGCTGTGGGAGGATAGGAATACTGATATGCTACTGATGAAGCTATATAATAGTCCATCCATTCTGGAAAGTAATTTGGAACCAAAAAGTCACTAAACTGTACCTACCATTTAGGTCATCAAGGTCACTCCTACATATATACTTATACTCTCTGTTTAAGGACAGGAGGAGAGAAATCACTTGTAGAAAAACACATGTATAATTTTATTGGACCAAAGAACTAGAAATGAGTGCCAATTAATTCAAGAATGGCTGAAGCTGGCTGCAAACTATACAACAGAGACTCATGGTGAAGAATAAATCATAGATTATAATAGTGAAGAATAAATCATAGATTATAATAATAGCTATCATTTGTATACTCCTTTAATACTTGCATAATAATTTATATATTTAGCCTTTTTTTTCTGAGACAATTAATATTATATATGACCCTGGGCAAATCAGGGTCACAAAGTTAGGGAATGTTAAGTGTCTGAGACCAGATTTGAACTCAGGTCCTCTTGACTTCAGGGCTGCTGCTCTATCCACTGTGCCACCTAGCTGCCCCCTATTTAGCTTATTTGATCTTCATAACAACACTGTGAAGTTGGAGGAAAACTGAGGCTAGATGCAATTAAGTAACTTGTCTATTTACTTAGCTGGTGAATAAGATTTCCTTCTTGACTATTCAAATGTAGGATAAAAATTTTGTTTTTCTTTTTATTATTTGGGATAGGAGTGGAAGAGGAAATAATCCCCCCCCCAAATTCTACAAAAACAAAAAACCCCACAAATTAGGACTTAAGTAGTATAATTTTGTTGTGTCCTAAGAAATAATTACTGTGATAATCAGTGAAACCTGGGAAGATGTGAATGAAGTGATGAAGAATTAAGTGAACAGAACCTAGAGAAGAATTCATACATATTTACAAAAATAAAACAGAAAATAACTTAGAAAAACTGAAGAATTCTGATCAATGACCAGTTAAGAACCCAGACCACTAGAAAGGAAACAAACTCCCTCCCCCAACCCCCCAAGGAGACGCACAACATCTTCAGATAAGGACAGTGCACTGATTTATATTGTTTGACTGTACTCATTTGTTACAAGGGAAGGCTTTAATTTTTTTGGGGGGGAGGATTTGTGTGAACAGGGTGATAAAATGGGAAAAGTATCAAAGAAACAGAGGAGTACTTAAAAAGTACAGAGGAACTCAGAGAGAGGAGCAAGGCTATGTTATTCCTACTGTGTTAGTCTACATCCAATTTCTAGGGGTGTATACAATGAGGAAAGGGGGAAGGAATTGGGCTAAAGAAGTTTTTTTTTTATTACATAAGAAACTTAGAGGGATTTAGACTAATAAATCGGGGGGGGGGAAAGGTTGAATTTAGCAGAAACTGAATAAATTTTAAGTAGAAAAAAAACATTTCTAGGCCAAGATACTGGTCCAAATTCTAATTCCACATTAAAATAGAAAGATTAAGGATAATTAAGAAGGATATAAAAATATTAAGAAAGATAAAGGAAGAGTAAGTAATAGAAGAGGTAGGGTCAAAATGGGCAAGACAACTGGCAAGACTAAGGTAAAAGGTAATGAAAATAATTAGAGGGGAAAATAAATTGAGATTGGTGGATGGGGAAAATTGGTGAAACAGATAAGGTCTGTCCCACACTGAAGGGAAGGGGAGTACAGCTATGGAGTTGATGCGACTAAGAAAAGGAAACTCTTTGGAATTATAATTATTAGGAGGTGACATAAATTGTAATTGGTTCTTAGTTAGGGTTGATGTGTTCTGGATATTGTTCCATTCCAAAACGAAAGCTCTCATTCTATTGAAAAAAGAAAGGGAAGGCTCTTACAAACAATAACAACAAGAGTAAAGCTTCAAGGGGACAAAAATGAATCTGAGTAGAAGAGATGAAACTTGATTGCTATTACGATATTGGAAGTAGAAGAGTACCACAGAGAGGTAAAGCAAATGAAGGAAAGGGACAACTTTTCAATTAGAAACTGAAAACCAGTATTTCAGACCCTTCCTGAAGAAGTAGGAACTGAATACTCTAAAGAAGCTGCTTGCTCACATCGAATGACCTCAATTTCCTCAGTACTAGCTAAGAGACAGATGAGGAAGGAGGAATGAGAGATTTGAAGACAAAGTCTAGAATAGCTCCAGTTAGGAATAAGATAGGAAATCAATTAGATATCGAAGATATTCCACCTGAAAGAATTCAGGACCTCCCCTTCTTAACATGTCTAGCATCCCCTCCCACCCATATGCTGGCTAATTTAAGGAAATCAGAATTACCTCATTCACCTTTAAGATGAACAGCTGCTGTACTTCCCATGGCCCCTGAGGAGAGAGTCTGGTCTGATATCTGCTATCTGAGGGAAAAAATACGGCCTTTCCTAAAACAGTAATACTTAGGAGTCCTAGAACAATTAATCACAGAAAGCAGGCTAGCTAGTAGTAAATCTTTATCTATTTACTTAAGTCACATAGCAGTATTTTGCCTACAGTTAGTTAATTTACTTTATACACATATTTTTAAGTTGAATAGCATGCCCACTTGAGGTTACTGAACACTGAACTTGAAGATTATTGTCTAGATTGTAAGCTTCTTGAGGGAAACTGAAAGCTGCTTTTAAATAGACGACCCTTCAAGAACATGCTGGCAGGTGCCCTTTCTTGAAGGGAATAACTAAATGGCTTCCTTAAAAGGAGGTAGGAGGGTATGATAGGTACTGGCTCCAGGATTAGATGTCCTGGGTTCAACTCCTGTCTCTGAAGATTACTCCTTGTGTGACCTTGTACAAGTTCCTGAACGTCCCTAAGCCTCAGTTTCCTCCTCTGGTATACTGGGGGGACTGGACAAAAAGGATTTTTTGGTACTCTTCCATAACACTCTGCTTTCTATATAGGGTACCCAAGAATCTTCTGACTTAAGTGTCTCAGGATAAATCTGTTTTCTTCACCTGTAAAGTGGGCATGAAATGACATATGTACAAGTCCTTAGTAACTGTATTTATTACCAATGATTAAAAAAAGGAGATCTTCATATATATTTACATGTCCAGAAATGACAGGAAGAGAAAAGTAAATGATATCAATGAGATAGGGTACCCTACAGAGAGAAAAGGTAACTTGGGAACACTGGACCTAATAGGAGCTGAACATGAGACCACAGATCCCTACAGCTCAAAGATTCTGTGAAGTCACACTGAACACATTCTTAACCCAGCTGACAATACAGTATGAATCCAAAAGCATCCATTAAGCCCCACGTGCTAAGTCCTGGGCTCACTGCTTAGGAAAAAAAGCTAAGTAAGAGTCTAGTCAGGATCCTCAAGGAGCTGACATTTTAACTGGGAGGGACAAGGATGGTGGGTGAGCTGTTCACTCCCAGAGCAGCAGATCCCACTTAGGAACTAGAAGGTGGCCAGAAAAGAGGAGAAAGTGAAGGGGGGGGGGGGAGGAGAGAAGCCTGGCCAGGAATTTCCTAAAACTGTATCCCAAGAGAGGCAATCACTATTGAAGAGACAAAGTCCTGGGGCAGAAGTTCCTCTAGCAGCTGGTGTGAGTGAAAGTCTGTCTGAAATGTCTTGATAAAAAAGCATGAATTGGCCAGTGCAGAGTATATGAAAAGGAAAGGAACAATGCTACAACTTAACTACCTACCTTAAAATTTACTCTGCCTACTTGGGACTAGTATACTATATATGAGACTAAAACCCCATACAACTTTGGGTCTTTGGACTAGCCAAGTAAGTTTCGAAAAATATATTAGAATCTCAGCTAGGTGGTACAGTGGATAGAGCACTAGCCCTGGAGTTAGCAGTGCCTAAATTCAAATCCACTATCACTCACTAAGTTCAAATCCAGTATCTTAACACTTAAACTTACCATGGATTGCCTCAAAAAAAAATTCATTTACTATTCTGATAACTTTACCAAAAAGGTATTAAATACAGATTAAATGGGAGAAAGGGGTGTTTATACTTACTAGATTGGTATTTTCTAGATATAAAGAATCTTCCAAGTAAACAGTGGTTTGGCCTTAAAGTTTAGTTACATTGCCCATATTTTTATTTATGAAATTAAATAATAATTCATTTTGACATATTTCAATGGCACTGCACCTAAGGAAACACTATTCTACTAACTCTGATGATGTGGACTGTTTTAAAGGGGAAAGTCTGTGCAGACTATGAAAAAATTTAAAACCATCAGTGTAGAATTAACTGCAAAGATATAGTATTTAGTAAATGGGATGAAATCTCTATACACAAATCTTCAGGGACAAATGTGCAATTGTAAATGAATCATAAATGTAATTAAGCACTCATACTAACAAAAGCTAAAAGTGTAAAGTGGAGCAGCTTTTTAAAGAAATTAACTATTTTTGAAACCCTTTTGGGAAAGGAATCACTAGAGCAAAGATCCATCCCAACTCCTCGTTACAGTTAGATTTTAATCCAAGACATCACTTTTAAGTATAATGCTAATGAACAGATTCTATTTTTCTTTACCAAGGTGAAGGCTTTCATGTGGACACAAAAGAAGCTGGTCAGCCTGGAATCCTGTTTTCCACACCCCAAAGAACCATCAGTTTCCAAGTCTTGTTGCTTTTACCTTCACAGCATCTCTTCCTTCTGCGCCCATCTGTCTACTCACCCATCATCACAATCATTTAAATCTTTTGGCTGGATTATCAAAATAGTATTCTAGTTCTTGTTGCTCAAATTTCTCTTCTCCTATCCAACCTCCACACGGTTCCCAAGGTATCAATGTAAGCCCTCTGACCATTCACTCTTCAATTCAATACACTCCCAGTGGCTCCTATTTCTTCTAATATCAAATACAATCAGACACTATGTCAACAAGTATTTATTAAGCACTAAGTGCCAAGCACTGTGCTAATAAACACTACAGATATAAAGAAAAATAAAATCATCCCTGCTCTTCAAGAGTTCACAGTCTGGTGAGGGAAATTAGATGTAAGTAACTATATACCTATAAGATTTATGTAAAGTAATTGGAAGGCAATCTTAGATGAAAGACACTAACAATTAGGTTGAGCAAGGAGAATAGGCACATAGACAGAAAGCAGGAGGGACTGCTTGCAGAAGGTGTCATATGAGTAGGGCTTTGAAGAAGCACAGAAAAGTCAAGAAGGCAGAGGAAAGGAGGAAAAGCATTCCAGGCACAGGGCACAATTAATGAAAAGGCAGAAAATTAAATCATTAGAGATGGCATTTAAGAGATAGATCACTGAGAACTTCAGAGCGCAATTTTAGATGAACCATGTAGTTGGAAATGCAAATGCAGAGGACTAAATGCTTCCTATAGACCTAAAGGTTTCCTATAGACCCCAGGATCAAATACAAAACCCTGTTTGACATTCAAAGTCCTTCCCCACTTTTCCAGTACACTTACACCTTATTCTCTACCACAGTCTCTGGTCTAGGGACACTGGCCTCTTGGTTCCAAACAAGAAGAAACTCCATGGCTTTGGCAATTCTCTGCCACCTCCTACCCCCAAAGCCTGAAATGCTCTTCCTCCATATCTTTACCTACTGGCTTCCCATCTTTTACAAGAAGCCTTTCCCAACTCCTCTTAATTCTAGTGCAGTCTCTCTTATTTAAGTGTTTAGTAAGCAATACATAAATATTGTTATTATAAATCTTTACATAGCTTGTATATACATATTTGTTTACTTCTTGTCTCCAATGAACCCCTTGGGGACTGGGACTGTCTTTTGCTTTTTCTGTATCCCCAGCACTTACCACAGCTTAACACTGACTTAATAATAAGTGAGGATAACAGAAGAGGCAACTGGCTAAAGAAGGCAGCATGGGGTGAGATGTACTGAAGGTCTTGCCCTGATAAGGAGAAGGGTCATTTATAAACTTTTTTTTTTGTTTTTTCACAACCTAACTCCAATGTACCTTTATTACATACCTGGAATCATCTCTCACCTCCATCTTTTCAGGATTATTTTGGCCACCTTCAAGACTCAGTTCAAATTCCACCTTCTAAAAAGAGGCTTTTCCAGATTCCCACTCAACCTCCTAACACACACTTCTACTATCTTCCCTTTGTACTGTACATATCTTGTATGTAGTTATTTGAATACTGTTTCTCCCATCACCCTTTTCACATACTATGCTCTAGCCAGAATAATCTTGCTATTTGTCATCATGATATTCCACCTCCTGTCTCTATAAATACTTTACATAAGTCTAGTATTTATGATTGAATGAGTTCTCTCCTCATATCTACCTTTGAGAATCTCCAGCCTCCTTTAAAAAGCCTAGTTCAAGGGACAGTTGGATGGTGCAGTGGGATAGAGCACCAGCCAGCCCTGATGTCAAAAGGACCTGAGTTCAAATCTGGCCTCAGACACTTAATATGTCCTGTGTGATCCTGGCCAAGTCACTCAACCCCAATTACCTCAGGGGGAAAAAAAAAAAAAAGCCTAGTTCAAATATTTTCCTATAAGGCCTTCCTCAGTCATTTGACCCTAGGCAAGTCACTTAACCTATTTCTGCCTCCGTTTCCTCATCTACAAAACAAGACTAATAAATGTACCTACTTCACTGGGTTTTTTGTGTAGATCAAATGAAAAAATCTATGTAAAATGCTTTGCTAATATTTAAAGCACTATGTAAGAGCTAGACATTATTCCTGAAAGGATATCTTATGTGCTTATATAACTTACATAAGGACACTTGCATTCTCAATATGTACTATAATTTACTTGCTTTTTAGACATGTTAGCAAACTGTAACTTTCAAATTATTACAAGTCTGAAGCTATATTTTCATTTTTTATGACATTGTTAGTCATAAATGAGTTATTTGAAATAAAGGCCTTGGTCAGAACACACTCTCCAGTTACAGCACTGTTACTATGGGAAAACAAGATTCACAGCTGGTTTCTAGGAATCTGTGTTAAAAGCAGGTATTGTTTATAGTTAAAAAAAATTCCAAACTAATTGCCAGGAAACCTGGATTCTGGTTCTAGTCCTGTTAGTCACTTGCTATGAGTGATCTTCAGTAAATCATTTAACCATTTAAATTTGTTTACTCATTCTTAAAATAGGGATACCACCTACTCTACTGACCACAGAAAGAGAAAGATGTTATTTTTCCAGGTGGCAAACAGAAATAAAAACAGACACAATGGCTCTTTTAATGAGACTTCTTCCCTCTGCTGAACAAAATAAGATTCTAACCATCCTTAACTACCTGGATAACATGCATATTCATACCTATAAATCTGTGTTGAATAATGAACATCTGCAGTGAATTAATTTTTGCTGTATATAATTAGTCTCAGAGTGTGTCTTTTTGTTAAGATTTACTGTTACATTAGAAGAGCAACTTAGAAGATAAGGCCTATGCTTCAAAGGTTATAAAGTCACAGAAGGCTTAACCAGCAGAAAACCAATTTTATTTTAATTATAGAAAAAAAATCTCTTAAAATATGAAAATGTTTTTGAAATAAGCTACTTAGCTATGAAGCTATGAGAATCATTCTTGTTTAAATGGTTCTCTCCACCCACTTGAAATTCTTGTTTGTAGTATGCTATCAAAATATGGGACAGATAATATATTATCTTTCTTCTAAGTATCTCCAGTAAAGAAAATCAAAATGTTTACCTGATTGGTAGATATTTTGAGCACATTAACTTTCCACATCTGGGCTTCCCTAGAGATTGCCATCTCCAGAAGGAAAGATAATCTCTGATTTTCCAAGGGGCCTGGAAACTTCATGTTAACCTCTGGATCTGCCTACCACCCAACTTTACACAGCTACCTGTAAAATAAAAAATAGAACAATGTTATACTTCTAATTACAAAATATATGTAATTATATGTATACAACTTCTGGTACCAGAAAGATAATATACAATACAAATAAGTTAAGAAGAATAGAATAGAAGAATAAGAATGTAGAAAATAATCTTTTTTTTTTTTTTTTTAACAAATTTAGTATCTGAAATCTTTAAAAAATATATCATTTTAAATTCATTAGCTTGGCATTTAACCACATATCCCTTGCCCTCTTCCCACATACAACAGACTACAAATTATCTTTCCAACCTTATTTCACATACTCTACATTCTGCCAACCAAAAAACTGACAATTATCCAAAAGATATGAACACATACACACACAAGCCGGAGTGAGTCAAAGGCAAAACTTAAAAACAATCTGATCTCACATCAGGAGACAAGGCCACACCAGTGCCTAGACAGTCCCCATTAGAACTAGCATCTAGGAAATCACCTCACCCCCAAGCCACATGAAGAGAAAGGACCAGGAACCTGAGAAGCAAAGTACCTATGCAGAAAAGCATAATATTAGCACCATTAACAAAATCTAAGTATACTGTATCAGGGTCTCAGTAAGAGACAGAGACAGAGCCAGATCCCAAGTTCAAGACTGTGCAAGAAGGAAAACAGGAAATGCCAAGGCAAAAATCTAAGTCAAACCATCAGGAAACAAAGTCAAAACTCATGAAATTCCTGTACAAAGTACAAAGACCTAATCTTAAAGCACCACATAATAAGATGAGCAAACCTCCTACCATTCCAAAGAACAGAATTTGCCTAAGCACAAAGCTCCAACTCAGGAACTAGATTTGGGGATGAGTTCACAAAAGAAAACATCTAAAACAATGAAGAAATAATATAATTGAGAGAAGTCCAGAAAAATAAAGTAATTCCAAAACAAATGAATTACATGCCAACAAAATTGATAAGTTAGATGAAGAGAATATTTGTTAAGTAATATACAGAGCAAGAGAACAAGAAATAGATTACTTAAATAACTGAACATCAACCCCCTTCCCCCAAAAAAGAGCCAAAGAGGGGAGGGGGAGGGGGAGAAACCAGGCCTAAATGAACTTGCAAGTGAATTGTATCAAGGAAATTAATTCCAATATCATATAAACTGCTTACAAAATCAAGGAGAGGGGGGAAGGATTTTTCAAAATTCTTTCTATACTATGATTATGGTGCTTATACCTAACCAAGGGAGAGAAATTTATAAACCATGCCCTTAGAGAATAGTAATGCAAAAATCCAAGCAAAAAACTACAATAACATTTTTAAAAATTATACACTACAACCAGATTAGATTTAAAACTGAATGCAAGTCTGCCCAGTTCTCCCTGTATAGAAGAAATAAAAGTATAAGAATATAAAAGTCTGCTTAGTCTGAGACAGCAACACTATACCAGAAAGAAAGTGGAGATAGGACCAGTTCTGGCACCCATTAATTCCTCCCATACCAAGTCACGTCAGGGAAAAGAAGGTTGGTGAAAAGTGATTTACCCAATGTAAAAGAAAGCCAAGACAATTATGAGGCCCAGCTCTGAGGAATCCACTATTAAAAAATAAATAAATAAAATGAGAAAGTGAGCAACCAAGGAATGGAAGGGAGAAAAAGGACAATATCCAACCAAACAAATAACTCAGGAGAAAAAGTTAAAAATCTAGAGCTCAAGGTGATAAATCAAAAGAGAAGATAATAAAATACAAGGGAAGCTGGTCTTCCCTTATATAAGTAACTGAAAATATATTTAAGTAATCTAAAGATAAAAGAAAATTGATTAAGACTCCATGAGGGAGAGAGAAACCTCAGAATTCTCAGAAACATAACCATATCAGGATAGTCCTGAATAGTTCAAGAGAAAAGTTATAATCTTGAAAGCAAAATTTATAGCTTGCACAGTAGAAATAATTAGCAGGGAAAAAAATAAAATTCACTTGGAAGAACAAAAGATCAATATTATTAAAAGAATCAATGGGAAAAAAAAATGTGAAGAAAAGCGGCCTACCAGTACTGGGATTTCAATTACATTACAAAATGATAATCATCAAAACAATCTGGTATTAGCCAAGCACTAGAGTAGTGGATCAGTTGAACTGGGTAAGCACACAATACACAGTAGGCAACACCCATTCAGTGATTAAGGCTGTTAAAAAATGAGGCAAAAAATAGCCTCTTTTCCTAAGTTAAAAAATCAATCAATCAATCAATCAGGTAATGGAAGACCCTCAGGATTTTTGGCCAAAACAAACAGTTATATTTTTCTTTTTCTTAAAAAAATGTTATTTCTTATATAGGATGGTTCTCTGTGATGGAGAAGGAAGGATGCCAGGAAAAAAACTGGAAGATGTAAAAATACAAGAGACATCCGTGAAAATTTATTTAAAAATAAGTGTGTAAAAAAAAAGAAAGAAAGAAAAAAAAAACCTCTGGCAAAATACAACATTCATTTGATTTAAAAATCTTTCAAAATACAGGCTTAAAAGATCCTTTTTGATTTCATAAAATGCCTATCTCTAAAATCAAAAGCAAATATCACATACACATATACTGAAAGCTTTCCCAATAAAGATAAAGAGTGAAGCAAAGATGCCACTTTCTCCCTGCTATTATTTTATATATTTTTAAATATTCTAATAACAACAATAAGACAGAGAAAGAAATTAAAGGTGTAAAGATAAACAAAAGAAAATTTTTTGAAAATCTCCATTGTTGGTAACATGATAGTTCACTTAGAAAATTCTAAACAATCCGCAAAAACCTTACGATATCCTTAGCACGCAGAAAATTTGCAAAGATGACAAAATATGGAAATAGGCAATAGGAAGACATGCATCAGTATACTGATGGAGTTTTGAATTAGTATTTCAGTTTTGGGGAGCAATTTGGAATTATGCAAGTGAAATGGGCTGGGGGGGGAGAAAAAAGAATACAAGGATGTGGGAGAAATTCTCTCACAACTTCAGAGCAGATGACTATACAAAATGAGTAGAAAGAATGGGGCTCCAACCTCACTTTCTTCTGAAGTTGTAAAAGGAAGGAAGAATACACATCTACAGAGTCAGATGCAGAAATACACCTTAGGTCATGATCAATGAGAGCTTGAATAATGCAAAATTCCATTCAGTAAGAACTGTAAAATGATACAAGGTGGTATCTGATGTGAGCCAAAATTCAATTATAGAACCTGTGAAGGGAAAGTTGAAAGCTATGTAGTTAGTCAGCTTTTGCCTATTGTTGTATTTGCATGTGATAGGCCATGACACATCATTTTACCAAGAATGGTGCTAATTTTAAGTGTCCTTAACAAAAATAAACAAAAAGAATACTTCTGATTCACTTGCAAGCACAAAAAAGAGATTTATTATTGCATTAGAACAAAAAGTTAATATATTTTAGTGGCACAGACATACCAACATGAAAAGAGAATAAGATGTCAGAATGACCAAATCTACAGTATAGAATATGAAAAACAGAGGTGAAATAAAAAAGGCAAAACTGAATAGCTTTTTATTATTTGCAAACTACAAAGAATAAATGTTACAGTGAGAGAAATGGAACAAATGGTAGCTGCATGGATTCAAGAATGCATTCCTTTTTTTTTTTTTTAAAGAAAATGAATGTTAAAAATTGTCTTTACATGTAATTGGAAAAAATAAACTTAAAAAAAAAAACAAAAAGAAATTATCTGTTGTTTTTTTTTTTTTAAATGCATTCCTCAGCAGAAAACTGGGAGGGGGAGAGATATTTATATCCAGTGTTTCTGATAAAAGCCTCATTTCTAAAATATATAAAGAATTGACTCATTTTTAAAAATACAAGCCATTTCCCAATTGATAAATGGTCAAAGGATATGAACAGACAATTTTCAGATGAAGAAATTAAATTCATTTCCAGTCATATGAAAAAATGCTCTAAATCTCTACTGATTAGAGAAATGCAAATTAAGACAACTCTAAGATACCACTTCACATTTCCCAGATTGGCTAAGATGACAGGAAAAGATAATGATAAATATCGGAGGGGATGTAGGAAAACGAACACTAATACATTGCTGATGGAGTTGTGAACTTATCCAACTATTCTGGAGAGCAATTTGGAACTATGACCAAAGGGCTATTAAAATGTGCATACCCTTTGATCCAACAGTGGCTCTACTGGGTTTATATCCTAAAGAAATCATAAAGGAAAAAAAGAGACCCACATGTACAAAATTGTTTGTAGCAGCCTTTTTTGTAGTGGCAAGGAAGTGGAAAATGAGTGGAGGTCCATCAACTGGAGAATAGCTGAATAAGTTATGGTATATGAATGTTATGGAATATTATTGTTCGTAAGAAACGATCAGCAGGATGATTTGAGATTTACATGAACTGATGAGTGAAGTGAGTAGAACCAGGAGATCATTGTGCACTACAAGATTATGCGAAGATCAATTCTGATGGATGTGGCTCTTTTCAACAATGAGGGGGATTCAGACTAATTCCAAAGTACTTGTGATGAAGAGAGCCAAATGCATGCAGAGAGAGGACTGTGGGAACTGAGTGTGGGTCACAACATAGCATTTTCACCTTTGTTGTTGTTTGCTTGCTGGTTTTTTCTTTCTCTTTTCCCCTTTTTCACTGATTTTTCTTGTGCAGCATGATAAATGTGGAAATATGCTTAGAAGAACTACACATGTATGACCTGTGTTAGATTACTTGCTGTCTAAGGGAAGGGAGAGGAGGAGGGAAGGAAGAAATATTAGGAACACAAGTTTTTGCAAGGGTGAACTATCTTTTTATGTATTTTGAAAAATAAAAAGCTATTATATAAAATTAAAATAAAATATAGATAGGGCATAATAGGAAAAAAATAATGAAATGAAATGCATTCCTCTTAATAGAAAAGCCATATCAAAGCTTCAAAATTAAGACAATGAGAGAAAAGGGGAAATGATACGGATTGCAAAATCTTTTACTTCCAGCGTTGGTTGTTGGTTTGGTCATTTTTATTTTTATTTTAAAGCTTTTTATTTGCCAAACATATGTATGGGTAATTCTTCAACAGTGACCCTTACAAAGCTTTCTGTTACAAATTTTTCCCCTTAGTTCCCACCCCTCCCCTAGATGGCAGTAAGTCCATTGCATGTTAATTATGTTAATGACAAATCGAATATATGTATGCCTATTTCCACACTTATCTTGCTGTGCAAGAAAAATCATGTCTACAAGAAAAAAAAATCTGAGAAAGGAAACACAATGCAAGCAAGCATCAATAGAGAGCATGAAAATGTTATGTTGTGGTCCACATTTCACATCCCTCTCTCTGGGTGTGTATGGTTTTCTACACTGAACAATTGGAAGTGGTTTGAAACATTTCATTGTTGAAGAGAACCACGTCCGTCAGAATTGATCATATAGTCTTGTTGTTGCTGTGTATAATGATCTCCTGGTTCTGCTCGTTTCACTCAGCATCAGTTCATACAAGTCTCTCCAGGCCTCTCTGAAATCGTCCTGCTGGTCGTTTCTTACAGAGCAATAATGTTCCATAACATTCATATACCATAATTTGTTCAGCCACTCTCCAATTGATGGGCATACATTCAGTTTCCAGGTCCTTGCCACTACAAAAACAGCTGCCACAAACATTCTTGCACATGTGGGTCCCTTGTCTTCCTTTAAGATCTCTTTGGGATATAAGTCCAATAGAAACACTGCTGAGTCAAAGGGTATGCACAGTTTGATAACTTTTTGAGCATAGTTCCAAATTGCTCTCCAGAATGGTTGGATCTGTTCACAGTTCCACCAACAATGTATCAGTGTCCCAGTTTTCCCATATCCCCTCCAACATTGGTCATCATCTTTTCCTGTTATTTTAGCCAATCTGACAGGTGTGTAAGGGTATTTCAGAGTTGTCTTAATTTGCATTTCTCTGATCAGTAGTGATTTGGAGCACCTTTTCATATGACTAGAAATGGTTTTAATTTCATCGTCTGAAAATTGTCTGTTCATATCCTTTGATCATTTATCGATTGGAAAGTTCACCTTACACTTTTAATAAAGAAGGGGATTTTAAATTAAAACTGTCTATCAGTATTCTGTTTTTGAGAGATTACAACCATTGATTATTTTTAGCTTTTAGGAAGTCAAATAAGAAAAATGAGTGACTTATGCTGTTTTCAAAGACTAGTTTTCAAGTTATTTTAGCCAGCTGTTTAAAAATATTGCAAGGACCAACAACAATATCACAGTAAAGCATTACTGATTTCAGATAATGTCCTAAGTCATCAAACTACAATTGATTCTGCAACAAGACCAGGCCGATTTGCAGAGATGAAGATGCTCTCTTCACCTACCAATGTATATATGAAAACTTAAGAGAGGAAATTTAGTCTTTGCTGCTAAAATGATAGCAACAAAAAATTTCATTATGAATAATATTTAGAAAGTTCTAAAATTATTTTTAACTACTCTTACTCTAACTTGTAATAAAGTTGAATCAAATACATTTTTCTTAACTTTTGCTATGCTAATAAACTAATCAAACCATATTTTTTTCAAATTTTCACTGGACAAAAACCAATCATCTTGGTTTGGCATATAATTATTATAATTTTGAATAGTGTGAATTTGAGTAATATGACCACTTTAACAGATTCTTTATTAACAATTAAGTGGAAACTAAATTCCCCCAACAGAATAACAAAAAGGGGGGAAAGGGAAAAAGGAGTATAAGAAGGTGTGGGAAGCCATTAACACCACCATGATCTGCCTCAATTCCAGAAGATAAATGATAGACTAAGGGTACAAGAGACATTATTCAACCTATTTGTGACAAGGTGTCCCCATTCTTTTTTTTTAATTGAGGGGGTGATGAATAATAGTGATAACCAAATTTAAAAAACTATTTAAATCATTAATAATTAGAAAAATGCAAATTCAAAGAACTCTAAGGGTAAACCTCAAACCTGGCAGGCATCACACCAAGATAACCAAAAAAGGAAACTGACAGTTGTTGGAATTGTGAATTGTTCCAATCATTCGGCAAAGCAATTTGGAACCATGCCGCCAAAATCATCAAACTATGCATACTCTTTAAATTCAGCAATACTCTACTAGAGATAAAAGAGGGGGAAAATCCACGTGTAGAAAAATATTTAGAGGTGATCTTTTTGTAGTAGCCCAGAATTAGAAACTAAAGGGTTGTGAATCAACGAATGGAAGGGCTAAACAAATTATGCCTTATTAATATAATGTAGTATTACTGTATAATAAGAAATGACAAAAAGGACAGTTTTAGAAAAACCACAAAAAACCTAAATAAACTTTTAAAGTCTTAAGAATGCTGATTAATACAACAAACAACAACAATTAAGTACCAATAGGAAATAGCACACCCACATTTCCTAAGAGAGTATACATTCAAGAACTAGAAATATATTTTCAGACATGGCAAAGCTGGGAATCTATTTTGCTTAACTGTGTACCTGTTATACTTGTTTGCTGCTGCTGCTGCTGCTACTTGGTTGTTTTTAAATAACATTTGGGAAATGGGAGAGGGGAATTAGGTTCATCACAACTGCTGTGACTTCCTTGCCTTCTCCTGACTTCACTCAGATAAAATATATCTTGATTTGGAAATCTGTAAAAGGATACATGGTCAGATAAAGTAACATGGCAGATAGCATGCCAACCTAGAAGTAAAGAGAACCTGTGTTTAAATCTATCTCATTTACTAGTTTTGTGACCCTGTTTGTGTCAGTTTTCTCATCTGTAAAAGAAGCTGGAGAAGTAAACAGCAAAACATTGTCAGACAAGTCTAATTGACAAAATAATAACCAAAAGGATACATATCATAGAATATATGTAACACAAAAGGGTATTTTCCAGATGTATTAAATTAAAATTTTGTTTCTTAGTGCAACATATAAATCTTTATAGATTTATCAACTAAATGAGACAAATATAAAATCTACTATTACAACTCAAAAGGTTGGAGATTTTCATTTCATATGGAAACCCAAGGAGGGAGTAGTACCCACAGTGCATAGAGTTGAACTCAGTCAGAAAGATCTGGATACAAGTCTTGCTTCTCAGGATGTGTGAACCTGGCAATTTAGTTAATCTTTCAATGCTCTAGGAAACTAAAACCACAAATTATAGAAATGTGTACCTGCATTGGTATAGAGTTTTCTAATCAGATATTCCCCATACCGATTAAATCATAGATCCACGTCTCCCAAAAAGAAATTAGCTACATTCTAAATTGAGGTATTTAAAAAAGGAAATGTTTAACTAGACCAAGTCCAAAAATTAAAAATTAAACCCAATCCCTCCATTTCTGGTAGTATTCCCCAAATTGTTCTATAATGCAGAAGTCCTAAAAAACTATATTCTAATTTTTAAAGCTAAAAACTGACTTAAAACTTTTGCAACACCTGTATAATACAGACTTGTGGTCAAGGTTTTTGAAGCACATCGTGAAAAATCATCACTAGGATCAGTTTCTCATCAGTTTTTAATAAAAAGAATTTAGAATTGTAATAATGAATATGTATAAGCATGGTATTTTGTAGATGTACAGGTTTAAGAAGCTAAGTGAAAAATTTTAACAAAACCCCTCCAAATTTTTTACCTTCTTTGCAAAGTCTCTATCTCTTTCTCTCTGAGGCCTGATTATCTTTTGTGTGGACTACTGCAAAGCAGAAACAATCACAATTTTACATACAAGGAACTTACACATATATGTCATTTCTAAAAGGATAAATGGCCACAGGATATGAACAGACCTCAAAAGAACTATAAATTATTAATAACCATCTTTTTAAATAGCTCTGAACCTCTAATTAAATATAATAAATGCAGAAATAAACATTTTTAGCTTTACCTCATATCTAGCAATCTGGCAAAGATGACCAAAGATGAAAATAGTAAACTGTTAGAAGCTAAAGAAAAACTAACACACAAATACTGCTGGTGGAGTTAGAAACAAATCAGTTCAACAATCCTGAAAAGTTATTTGGAACCTGTCCACGTTCTTTGACCCAGACACCCAAAAAAGTCAAAGATAGAAAGAAAAATCCCAAGTTCACCAAATTTTCATAGCAGAACTTTTTTGTAGGAGCAAAGAACTGGCATCAAAATAGAACCCATCAACTGGGGGAATGGCTAAATAAATTGTGATTCATAAGTGTGATGAAAAATCATTGCGCCATAAGAATAAACAAGATCTATTTAGAGACTGATGGAAAGATTTATATGGACTAATTCAAATGAAGTAAACAGTCAGAAAAACAATAGACACAATGACCACAACTGTAAATGCAAAAAATAATCATAAAACAATCAAAAATGAATGTTGTGAATTATAAAGAAAAAGGAGCATCCCCAAAGAAAAGATGGGAGAAGACACCTCTCCTCACTCCTTCTCAGAGATCAGGTACTACATTTTTTCCCCTCAATATCCTGATGAATGTTGCTGAATTTTTTTCTCTTTCTTTTTTAAATTATTTGTTATACAATGAGATGATTCTGGTCAATTCCAATAGACTTGTGATGAAAAGAGCCATCTACATCTAGAAAAGAGAACTCTGGAGACTGAGTATGGATCATAACATAGTATTTTCACCTTTTTTGTTATTGTTTGCTTGCTTGCTTGCTTTTTTTCCCCTCATTTTTTTCCTTTTTGATTTGATTTTTCTTGTGCAGCATGATAAATATGAAAATGTTTAGAAGAAATGCACATATTTAACCTATTTTGGATTATTTGCTGTCGGGGGAAGGGGTGGATGTAAAGGAAGAGAAAAATTCGGAACACAAGGTTTTGCAAGGTAAATGTTGAAAACTACCTTTGAATGTATTTTGAAAATAAAAGGCTATTATTAAAAAATAAAAATTAAAAATAAATTCTTTGTTATTGTGAGAAATAGATGGTTGTTTTCCACAGTTAGGAAAATTAAATTGGAGAAATGAAACTTAAATTAAAAAACCATAAGGACATCAAGGAATAATCAAGGGTGGAGTTTCTCTTCCCCCAAAAGAATGTAAGCTCCTTGGGGGCAAGGAATGACTTTCCTGATCAGAGGCAGTGGCCTAAGATTTGAAAAGAATCTTGTTCTTTGTCCCAAGCTCTCCTCTGTTAGTTTGCCTCTTCTAGAATGTAAGTTCCTTGGGACCAGGGACTGGCTATGTAATGAGGGGTGGAGAGTCATGTTATGTAACATCTAATTAATGGGGAATTAGGAGAGGGATTTGTGCTTCAGAATAGGAAATAAAATGGTGCCTTTGGAGTCCCAAAGGTGTGTCTCTTCACCTAGGCACCCCTTCTTGCAAGAATGCAAAATAAATTTTTCCTACATTCATCTGTGAGTCTGGAGTTCTTGGTAAGGTATTTTGTTTCTTACAGTTATAAAAGATGGCTCTCTGGGATGCAGGAAGGAGAGGGATACAGGAACATATTTACATATTAAAAACAAAAATGTCAATAAAAATCTTTTAAAATATCAACTAAATATAGTTTTAAGTAAGCTAAATAACAGAAAACTTTTTGTCTGGTTATATATTAATTTGTACCATGTAAGTAACAAATAAAATTGTCCTATTTTCTAAAAATCTAGGGTGATGACATTTTCTAATTTACAAAAGGTTTTACTTTATGGATGCTATAACATTATTGTATATTTCATAATGACTTCATTCACTGGCATAGTGCCAGACTAGCCAGAGTAGAAAGTGGCAAACACTGCCAAAATATATAACCTGCAACTGTTTGAGAAGAAAGATTATTCAAATGATACAGGGGACAGGAGTAGAGAAGGAAGTTACAGCATTTCTGTACAATACTAAGAAAAACCAGAAAGAAATAGGGAAATTCCATTAAAATAAATGCAAAATGAATAAAATATTTAACCAGACAAATTACAGGAAAAACAATAGGCAATTTCCATAATATAAAATTAAGTTGGAGAGGATAAAATTACTGTGGTAATTACAACAGCAGCTAGCAACTAAGGGGAAAAAAAATCTTTATATCAAGCAACAATGATAAAAGTCTGATTCCTTAATGGCCAAGTGGTTAATGGGGATATGAAGTGTGTTTTTTTTTTTATTGTTTTAATCAGCAAAGGTCTGCCTTCTCCCTCCACCCTCTCCTAATTGAGAACACGAGAAAAATAAAATCATTACAAATATGTATAGTAAATCAAAACAAATTTCCACATTGGACATGTCCAAAAAATATTTGTCTCATTCTGCATTTCAATTCCTTCCTTTTCTATGAGGATATGGGTAGCATATTTCATCTCCAGTCCCTCTAAAATCCTAGACAGTCATCACAATAGTAAAAGCTCAGCAAAATAGTCCATATATTGAATCGAAAAACATAGTAAAAATAATGGGAGAAATTTTGATGATGTGAAAAGATATCAACAAGAATTTATTTAAAAATTTTTGAGGAATGCAATTTATTATAATTTTTTTCTTGTTATATATGTACATTTATTTTTAAAAACAGATTTTCTTATGAATCATGTTGGGAGAGAAAAATCAGAACAAAAGGAAAAAACTATGAGAAAAAAACAAAAAAAGAAAAAAGTGAACATATCATGTGTAAGAAATGCAATGTTAAAAAACTGCAATATCATTTCACACATTCAAAGATGAAAAATGGGAATGGTCAGTGTTTAAGGAGTTATAAGAAAACAGATGAATTAGTACACTTCTGGGACACCTGGAAATTAATCCAAATTGTTCTGGAAAATGATTTGTAAATAATATGATAAAAGTTATGTTAATGAATACTACTTCTAGGCAAACACAAAGAATTCACAGAAACAGGGGAAGACTTTCATGAACTAATGAGCAAAGAAGTCAAATCAGAACATTGTAATATTATTGTAGGTAAAGACAACACAAAAAGTCAAAGTCAAAAAACAAGTACAATGATCAATGTTGGATCCAGAGACCTAATGTAGAGGGGCAAGCTTTATTCTTCTCAACAGAAAAGTTAAGATTCTCTGGATGCAGAAATCCATACTCTGGCAGTTTCAGTCACTGAATTGGATGGTTTCCCTTAGCACAGTATCCCCAAACTACTTACTGTTCCTGTTTCCAAACTTTTAAAACCATCAATCAGAGAAGCAATCCTTGCAAGACAAGTCTTGAAAATTGCCTTTTCAACAGTCCTAGTCACTTAAGATCCAGAAACAAAGTTTTCACACAAGTCCTCCATCAGAAAAACATCAATATCAGAAACAAATGTGGCTTTATTAGGGAAAATAATTCTAAAGAATATGAATTCCTGTCTGTCTTACCATCAAGCCTTTCTGTCCACTATAGCTGAAACATCTGGAGCTCCTGAGAACAAAAAGTTATTATTTTCCTCTTTGCATTCCTGGCTCTTAACACTTAGTAACTGCTTTTTTGGTTCACCAAAAAATCAAATATCAAGGAACTCCAATTGTCACAGTATTAGAGAGTGACTATATTAATTCAGGGACTTTATCAGTAACCTTAAAAAAAAAAACAAGACTCATAGAATTAAAACTAAAAGGGAGATAGACATATAAAAAGAATTCAAAATTTAAATAAATTTGTCTGAGCATTAGTAAGATTCTTTAGATGACTAACTAAAGGTTTACTTATGGAAACTCTTATTAAGCTAGAGGTCTCCAAAATATGAGGACTCATCCCTCTTGAGGGAAATGAGAATCATAATCTTTATCAATGTATTCATTGTTGTTAAGAATATGGTTTCCTTTCTTTTAAACCCAAAACTTTTTAAAAACTGAAATAACTTGAAAGCGTACACAATTATTTAAACTTTTTAACCACTTGGAAGAGGGGGAAGAAGGAAGAGAAGGACAACAAAATCTGCAATTTCTCTGGCAGGCACTGAAAATTCCCAGATGAGAAAATTGCTTCTCCAGCCTTAACGGAAAGAAGGCCAAGACTGGAGTTAAATCCTGTTTAAAATCCTGTCTCAGACACTCACTCACCGGTTGTGTGACCCTGGGCAAGTCCCATAACCTATGCTTGCCTCAGTTTCCTAAAAAAATGGACATAATACCCATCTCCCAAAGTTGTTGTGATATCAAAAGGATTGCTTATATCATAAATCTGCTTACAGAATCTCTAAATATAAAGTCTCTCATTCATTAAGTTGATGTGACCAAGGATATGATCAAAATAGCTAAGATGAGAGGGAAAACTATTGAGAAACTAACATTTATTAACTGCCTACTGTGCAAACCAACTGGGTAATAGAAATAAAAATATAAAGAAGGTAGCAATTTCTATTCACAGAGTTTTTGGAACCTATCCTCTATTTAAAGGATTGTCAGTTAGTCAATAAGCCTTTATCTTATATTTGTTAATGATGATCTTATGAAATTGCCCTCTGTATTTCTTCATAAAACCATGCTTACAATTATATATTCAAAACATTTTTAGACTTCAGAGATACTTCCTTTCACAGAGAAAGAAATGCAACCTAGCATGGCTTATCCAAAAACATACAACTAGCTAGTGGCACAGCCAAGACACAGATCTTCTGCCTCCTAGTCCATTGCTTATAAAGACGGCATTTAATTAATTTGGGATCCCTTTTAAAAGATTACCTCCAATCTTCCAACAACTAGGAGACTCCAATTCATTTCACATTGGCTCCTGGGAACCTAATTTCTCAGCAACTGGCCTGCAAAATTCAAGGCAAGGAATTCAAAGGAAATATGGTCAAATTGGAGAGAGAAAAAGATGATATTTTGGTTCTATGTAAAAATACACTCACAGAGATATGTCACATGAGCAATAAGATGAAGCATTCTTAAAAACTCTCTTAAGAGGAATAACTCCAAAGGCCAAGAAACCAAGAAGCCTAACAAGGCAACAGCTTAAAGAATTAGGATCAATCAGCACCCACCCTCACTAGCTTCCAAGTTTGGCAGGGCACACAAGCAGACCCATAAGGCTATGTTCTATTCTGCAATTTCCTACTATGGCTACTGTGGTCTCTGTAATACAGCCAGGCCCTATCCTCACCCCGACAATTTTATGGCAAAAACCACTAGACTTTACTTGTGCCCCGAGAAGATGGTATTAGAGAGACTGGATGGGCAACCTGAGAGGCAGCAGCAATTAGTCAAAGAACTAAAGAGGGAATTGGAACAGAATGCCAACCAGCAGGTTGGACTGTACTAGGCCTGAAAAAAATGACACTAGTATCTAATGTGGATCAGTTCTGTACCCCCTGATGTCACTTGGGGCAGGGATTAAGAACAGTGGAAAAATCAATTCTCCAATGTGGAAGGAAGCTGAGTAAAGGATCCAACAACTAGCAACTGGGAAACCTGCTATTATAAGGAGGAAGAGTTAGAAAGTGAGCAATACAGCTATGCAAGGAAAAGACTAAAAACAATGAAGATCTTGGGAGGATGACAACGCATGGAAAAACTTGGGGCACAAGCAGGTAAATCAACAGGAAGATATTAAAACAAAAGAGAAGATGGCTATAATGACAATTAGCAACTGCAAATATCTCTAAATAAGACAAAGGAACAAACAGCAGGATAGTACCAAATGATTCCAAGGAAGAAATTACTGAAATAAGTTAAAAGGGAACAAATGGCTGAAGAACATGACAAATCAACAAACCTCAACATAAGAATGCAAAAAAATACAAGAAAACTACCTAGAACTTCTGAATACAAAAAACAAAGCACCAACTAAAAGAATTCACAAATCACTGTTTAAAAAAACAAACAAAAAATCTATTCTGCAAATTCCAAGACACAAAGTTGGCAAATTTAGTTAATTCCAAAAATAAAATTTGCAAGACGCCAAGAGAATTACTTTTAAATGTAAAGGAAATTCAAAACTATTCTGCACCCATTAGAAACCACAGAAGGGAATGGAATAACATAAAAAATGCAAAAGAGCTCAAGAAGCATTCTGAAATGACATTCCCTGAAAATTTTAGCCTAATTGGCAATGAAAAAATATGGACATTCCATAAAAGAGACACTCTGACTTAAAAAAAATAAAAAGACACAAGGAGATTATTTGTATTGCAAATAACCCAGAGATAACAAAAATACAAGAAGGTAAATACAAAATTAAGGAAAGCCCAAGTAATAAAATAAGTTACCCCATTCTCTAGAAAATATTAAAAAGGAGAAAAAACTCTAGAAAGACAAAGACCGTACAGGGTTTAAAAAAAAAATCATTAAAAGCTTTCTTTCTAATAATATATAAGGGGACATACATGGAAAAGGGAATTTAAATAGAAGCAATAAAAGAAACAGGCCCAAAACACCACAGACTTTACCTATGGGTAAAATTAAGCTGAAGAATGGGAGGGTTTATAAAATGATAAAAGACATAAGAGTTCTACTTTTAATTTGCAAGAGTTTGATGCAGAAAAAGACCACCTCCTCTAATCATATGTTGGTCCTATGGACATCATACTTCTATGGACAACCTACTTCAGGAAAAAGGAACTTTCAATTTCTATGGGCAAGTGCTACCTGGAAAAGTGGGAAGATAGAAAAATATCGAAAAGATTCCTCAGCAGATAGAAAAGAAAATGATCATGGGAAGGCAAGTGGTGTAAGTGAACTAAATGAACAGAAGCAAAAGGAACTTTCTACCATGGTGCAACACTTCTATCCTCTCTACCTCCTGCAAAAATTGATACTTCAACAAAGAGGCACAAGAGAGTTAAAAAAAATTAGGGAAGGAATAGGAACTACAAGGAAATAACAGATGAACTGTTATCCTCAACTCAAAAAGGTATCCTAGAATCTTTAACTCAATAAGGAAGACAGATTAAAGAAGCAATAAATAAGAATAAAGATCATGAATCAAATAAAAATTTACAGAATGGGAATACAATTGATGACGAGAACAAGGTAAAAAAAATCCCTTCTTATGGAATATATTTTTTAAAAACTATTTTTTGCCTTTTTATGGTGAGGAGGAAGAAGGGAAAGGATATGGAACACAAAGTTTTAAAAACAAATGTAAAAACTGTTTTGCATGTAACTGGGAAAGTAAAAATATTAAATAAAGCAAGTCATTTCTTCTTGAGAAAAAGACTCAGAAAATGACCCCCAAAAAGACTAACAAAAGATGGAGAGAAGATAAAGAAAAACTTAACTATTCAGGAAAAAAAAAGAAGAGGGAAGGGAAAAACAAAATGACAGGAATCAATAAGCAAAACTCCAAAACTGTCAGGGAACGTGACAAATGGGGGTGAGGAGGAGTGAAGGTCTGAAAGTAAAGGGCCTGTGGCAATAGTGTTGCCTTAAAGTATATTAAGCAAAATTAATCGCTAGGAACATGTATATTCTCCCCACCCCACAGGACATTATAGTATCGTATATTTCATTACTGTAATTTTGGGAATTTCTTAGATGACATAAGGTTGGATGATTCTGTAAAACTTATGATAAAAGATCTCCAATGATACTTCTTGATTGAATCAAATTTTCTTTTCATTATGACTCAGTACAAGGTCCTGAGCAATGAGAATGAATTATTTCATGTCAGGGAACAACTGTCTGAAACACCCAGATAGGAAAAATATTTCCAAGACCATTGACAGAACATGCTAAATGCATGTTCCACAAATGTATCAGTACAGATATAGTAAGCTTTGTTTATGTTGTAAACGACAAGTAAAAGACAAACAACTTCAAGGATGTTTCTATAAAAAAAAGGGCCACCTACGAAAGCATACTGTCTACTTGCATAGTGGTTCACAATGTTTGCCACTGGGAATTCTTAACTACTTATATGAGAAAGTCTAAGAGTTCTATCATTTTGAGATCAATAACAGGATGCTTCAGGATTCCATAGTGCATTGTCCAATAGATTATTGAATCAAATAATTTTGATTTTTAAGTCCCCCCTATGTGATATGAAAGAGAGACATAAAACATACAATTTCAAATATGGCCAAAGTGTGCATTTGCTTTATTTAACAAGGCTTATTTATTCATTTTGTTTGTACAAGATTAGAAGGGTAGCAGTAAACTGGGAAAATATTTTTACATCCAAAGGTTCTGATAAAGGCCTCATTTCTAAAATATATAGAGAATTGACTCAAATATATAAGAATTCAAGCCATTCTCCAATTGATAAATGGTCAAAAGATATGAACAGACAATTTTCAGACGAAGAAACTGAAACTATTTCTGGTCACATGAAAAGGTGCTCCAAGTCACTACTGATCAGAGAAATGCAAATTAAGACAACTCTGAGATACCACTACACACCTGTCAGATTAGCTAAAATGACAGGAAATGATAATGATAACTGTTGGAGGGGATGTGGGAAAACTGGGACACTGATACATTGTTGGTGGAACTGTAAACGGATCCAACCATTTTGGAGAGCAATTTGGAACTATGCTCAAAAAGTGATCAAACTGTGCATACCATTTGACCCAGCAGTGTTTCTACTGGGCCTATATCCCAAAGAGATTTTAAAGGAGGGAAAGGGACCCACACGTGCAAAAATGTTTGTGGCAGCCCTTTTTGTAGTGGCAAGAAACTGGAAATTGAAAGGACGCCCATCAATTGGAGAATGGCTGAATAAATTATGGTATATGAATGTTATGGAATATTATTGTTCTGTAAGAAACGACCGGCAGGATGATTTCAGAGAAGCCTGGAGAGACTTGCATGAACTGATGCTGAGTGAAATCAGCAGAACCAGGAGAACATTATACACAGCAACAAGACTATACGATGATTGGTTCTGATGGACGTGGTTCTCTTCAACAATGATGTGATTCAAACCAGTTCCTATTGTTCATCGATGAAGATAGTCATATACATCCAGAAAGAGGCCTGTGGGAACTGAGTGTGAACCACAACACAGCATTTTAACGCTTTCTGTGAATATTTCCATGCATTTTGTTTTCCTTCTTAGGTTGTTTTTTCTCCTTCTCTCTCTAGATCTGATCTTTCTTGTGAAGTAAGATAACTGTATAGATATGTATACATGTATTGTATTTGTCATATAATTTATCCTATTTAGCATGTATTAGATTACCAGTCATCTAGGGGTGGGGGGTGGGAGGAAGGAGGGGAAAAGCTTGGGGAAAAAAAAGTTTTTTGCAAAGGTCAATGTAGAAAAATCACTCATGTTTTGTAAATAAAAAGCTTTATATTTAAAAAAAACAAGGCTTATTTATTACAAGGGTTCTGGTTTTTGTTTTTCTTTTCTTCAGTTTGGGGACATCTGTAACTAGATCTGATTAAGGTAATGAATTCACATCTAAGAAACCAGTTGATAATGTTTTAGATTTTTACATAGGTTCTAATTTAGTGTAAGGCAAAAGAATTAAAACTACAGGAACACTCACTTATCTATAAGGTGGCATAAAAAGATGATTCCCGGTTCAATTGGTACATGTAGTCTCATTGAAGTTGTAAATAGGAAGCAGAGCCTGTAATTCTGGGTTGAGCCTTTCCTGTGTGTATGCTGTTTTGATGGAAATGTGCTCTTTTGGGAAGCAGGAAGGATAGGAACTATGATTGAGTATAAGCTCAGGAAGATGGTTGTGGGAAAAGTAGACTGATCAAAACCCCACTGATTCACTGAAATATGCAGGAAAGATTTATTTTACATTCTTGCAAGAATGGATGAGTAGATACCATATGCATAATCTTAAAAGGGAAAGAGAAACAAAAAAAAGTAATTAAAAAAAAGAATCCATTTTAAAACAATGCCATAGGTAGGTGTTTTATGACATGAAGCACTAACGTAAACAAAATGTTACAGAATACTTATTGAATGATCTGAGAAGTTAAAGAACGATTTCTTATAAACTTCCCTTTAAATATCATCTTAAAAGATTTTAACAAAATTTAGTAGGTTTGAAAAAATTTCACTCTCAGAATTAAACAACCAAAGAGACAGCTACAAATCAGGGAGAAAACAGTTTCTAATGCTAATCAATTGTCCATAATATTGTCTTCAAACAAATTGTCACCAATTTGAATAATTAGAGAACTTCTCCCATTTTTTTAATCTTAAAAGTCATACTCCCCACTAGCTTAACTCCCTAGAATTTGCTTAAAGGATTTCATTTATAGCTTTAAACCTGCTGGCTCTAGAATTCTAAGACCCAAAGTCAATAGTGAAAGACCAGTCCACCCTTGCTACTATAAAAATTCATAACAAGTAGCCAAATAGAGATCATAAAGGAAGCAAGAGAAAACTCCAAGCTATCTTTGCATATTTTTCTTCTTATCCTCTCACCGTGACCCAGTCATAGAATGCCACCTTCCAAATCCTTGCACAGGCTATCCTGTCCCCCAGGTTTGAAATGTACTTCTGCTCCACCTCTTGGAAACTTGTTTTCTTCCAAGATTCAGTTTAAGTACCACTTCCTGCTAAAAGCTTTTACTGAACCTCTCCCTAGGTGTTAAGACCCTTTCCCTCCTAACTCATCATGTAATTTATCTATTTACATGTTGTACCCAAGAGGATAATGGGGACTATTTTTAATTTTTGTCTATGTGCTAAAGAAAAAGAAAATAAATCCACATATCTAAGATTCAGCATTGGAGAATGTGCAAGAGACATGAACAAGAAAGGAGATTAACAATAAATGGTGTTCCTCTCAGTCAATAAATGGTCTACTCTCAAGAACTTTTGTTTTCACATCAACATAGCCAAATCTCAAATATCAAAAACTCGAGGTACTAAAACCTTCTACATTGCCAATCACCTTTTCATTGCCCCTAATTTTTTTTTTTTTGCTACTTAACATTAGCAAATTGGAAAAGCATGATTTCACACTAACTACATCTACCTTTAAAATTTTACCAGCACTTTGTGCTCTTTAATCAACACTGACGCTTCCTTATCTTTTTTTGTTGTTGATAATAGCGGGGCTCTAAAAGGAGGTGGAAAGAAGGATGGATTTGCCAGATTAAAAAAAAAAATCCTACATCTATACAGAGAGACAAAAAGACAAGCTGTCCCTCCCCTTTCTATACTTTTCTACACCCCACTGCCTTTAGGTTACTTAAAATTTTTTTCTACCCTTGAAATTCTCTGCTTTAAGCAAAGGTCTTACTTGGGGTTTCCCAGATCATACACCTTACCTCCCTAGTCCACATGTCTTTTCCAAGACTGTCTGTGATCCTCAGAGCCCTTTCCCTCCGAACCTCTCCTCATCTCAACCATTACTGAATATTTCGATTATATATAATATCCTTCTTTTAATTATTTATCTGCAAGCATTTCCCTAGCACAACAAAAACTCTAATTTTGTATTTGTATCCTCAGGCATACCTTTGGACAGCCTTAACAGAAAAGAGGATAAGAATTACATCCTGGTTTCACAGGTATGAGGAACTCCCAGATGGGGAAAAAAAAAAAAAAAAAAACCTCCCTGTACTCAAGCAGACCAATCCTTTTTCCTGCAGTTTACATAGCCTTACAGAGCTGTCTAGAGTACTAAGGGTTAAGTGGCCAGTAAAGGATCACACAGTATGTTTAAAAGGTGAAATTTAAACCCAAACCTTGCTGGTTTGAAGACAGCTCACTACCTATTCACTATACCAAACGGGTTCTCATGTAAATGTTTGTCCATCCATTGACTTAATAATCCTAGATATTATCATTTCTTTTATTTTTAAGACTTCCCCTGTGGGAAACCAGATCTGCTTTTGTAATAGGAACTAATTTTGGCTTTTGTTTGTCTACTCTTCTTTTCCCTTTTCTTTGTCACCTAGCACATAGTAAGCACTTAATATTTGTTTATGTTTTGCTTTTCCTTCTCAATTCTCCAAAGCTTTAGTGTTTATTTTATCTTTAGTTGTCATGAGAAAGGCAGCCTGACCTAGAAATCAAGAAAATCTGAGTTTAAGTCCCACCTCTCTGTGACTCTGGGCAAGTTACTCAATTTTGCATGTACTCTAAAACCCCAGTTTCTTAAACTGTGGATCTCGACCCCATACAGGATCTCATAAATGAATTTAAAGGTCTTGAAATTATAATTATCAGTAAATATTTTATTTATATACTTATTTTATGATATCTACGTACTCTTCAGTCATGAATTTCTCAAGCAAAACTGGGTGAAAAATGTAAAAAAGTTTAATTTCTGAGCTAGACAACTATTTAAGACAGGAATTCTTACTTCATTTTGTCAAGGACTTGTTTGGCACTCCCGAAAACCTATGATCGCCCCAGATTAATGTTTTTAAATGCACAATACAAAAGATGTAGTAGCAAAAGAAAGCAGCTATACTGGAATCATCTAAATAAAAAAAAGAAAAAGAAAGAAGTTCACAAACTCCGGTCTGAGATGCCCTCTTTTAAGACTATTAAATTGTACTATTAAGCGCCAACCTGCATAGGTAGAGGGAGTTTCTTGACCAAAGAAATCCACGCCTAGTCTGCATGATTGTCCTAGTAGTCAAACCAAACTACTGTCTGCAAGGCTTTACTACCTCTTCGATATCCCTACCCCCCAAAGGTGTTCTACCGCTCCGAGTATACAGTAAGCATTCATTCACAGAGGATATAAGGCTCCTCAGTGAAAAAGAAATTGTGCCGGTGAAGCAGTATTAGCTCCCAACTGTGCTGGTGGCATGTTTTTCATCGTTTTATGATAGCTAACAGTATGGACGTGGGGAGAAGTGTCAGTCAAATCAGTCAAGAAGAATTCATTTAAGAGCCTGTGCCAACCGCTGAGCATACAAAGAAAAGCCTCCTCTACTCATCCCCTTAAAAAATAGTCCCTGCTCTCAAAGAACTCATAGCATAATAGCAGACAATAGGCAAATAACTATGAACATATAAGTATACAGACAGCATAAATTGGAGATCACTTAGGAGAGAAGGAACGATTATTCATCTGTTCCCATTAAAAGTATTGATCAAGGGCCTATTTTGTTCCAGACCCTACTAAACGCCCCATACAAAGGAAAGCAAAACAATCGCTGCTCTCGGTCTAATGGAGGAAAGCAGCACTGAAATAATTACCTAAGAGCTAGACCAGATAAATTGGAGATTACAGGAAAAGCACAGCATTACTATGTTCCCATCAAAATCGACAAACAATAGTCCAGCTCGTACTTTGTGCTAGGCTCAAGAGGATACAAAGGAAGGCCAAAGACAGTCCGTGCACTTCATCAACGGGGGAGACCACATACAAAGCGGATAAGTTGGAGATCATCTCAAAGCGTTCAAATATTCCCATTAAAAACCCATAGGCATTCGTGAGGCGTCTTTTGTGCCAGGGAATGTGCTAGGTGCTGGGGGATTCAACCAATCAGCCCTTGCTCTCGGTAATAGCATGCAAACAAATAGTTGGAGATCCTCCTAGAAGGAAGGCACGAGTAGCATTCCCATGTTCCCTTTAACCACAAGCACGGACCCAGCGCTTTTTGTGCCAAGCCCTGAGCTCTGCACTGGGCACACAAACAAAGGCCCACCAAACCGCCCCCACCCCCAGCCCGCTATACGCAGCTCGCAGGCCACTACTGGGCAGGACATCAGCACTCAGAGGCATTCTTGGGTTTTCTTTCAAGGCCAGCACAAGAACGGACCCGGCGCTTCCCGGGTGCCAGGCCCAGCAGAGTGCCGGGGAAACAAAACAAAAGCAAGCAGCAGTTCCTGCCCTCGGGGAGCTCCCCATCAATGCCGGAACCTAAAAGCAAACAGCTAGTTCGGGCTCCTCCAGTCTTAGCGCAGATATAAGACTAAGTAAGGGGGGCCCCGGATGTTAAGGCGTCCGAGACAACCTACTGAGGAAAGGTACTCAAGAGGGGGCTCTAAGCTGGGGCAGGACCGGACTGGGGAAGGAGGGAGTTGCTGGACGCCTCCCTTTCAAAGGGCCCCACGTAATTCTGTTTGGGGGCGTGACCCGTGGAGTCCATAACATGGGGGGGGGGGAGTACTTTGAAGGGGGGCGGCTCACCTTCCTCTCCTCCGTCTCCTCCTCCTCCTCCTCCCCGGCAGAGCAGTGGGCTTCACACTGGCGACTGGGGGCATCCGGGGCTCCGCTACCGCCTCATCCTGCCCGGCGCGCGGGGGCCAACGGTCCGTCCCTGTCACCGACTCAGGCCCATGGCGCCCCCCGGCCCAAGGCCGCCGGTGCCGCTCCTCCTGCCAGGCTGGGCAGGGGGTTCCCTCTCGCCATAGGGCGCTGTGGGAGGGGAAGCGCCTCAGTGGGGAGAGGGCGGGGGGAGGAGAGGGGGAGGGGAAAGGGAAGACGAACAGAGGCGATAGCGAAGCGCCGGAGTCCGTCCGCCCGCCGGGGACAGAGGGAGGGGAGGAGGGAGGGATAAGGAGAGAAAAAGGGAGAAGAAAAGCGCAGCGCCCCAAGCGCCCGCCACGCCACGCCCCCGCGCAGGGATCCGTACCGATGGTCTCAGACACCCATTAGCCTGCCGGCTCTCTTCCCTCCCTTTCTGCACCTAGCCCCCACGACTCGGACTGTTAGTTAGAGTCTAGAAGAAAGGACAAGGATGGGAAACTGGCGCGGGCAAGGGAAAACCTCGGGATTCTTTTTCTTTTGTCCTCTAGGCGGAAGGATTTATTTGGCGTGATGCAAACCCTCTTCCACCCCTCCTTTTCCGCGGAAAGAAAGAGGGGCGCATGCGCTACAGAAGGGGTGAGGGGAGAAAAAATGTCATTGGTCATACTGTTCAGACTCAGATGCGAGAAAATGTGGACCTCTGTCTGAAATCAATGGTCAGATTGGCTGCCTGCAGAGGATTCTGATTTTGTAAAAAGACCCTACGTTTTCCACTTCTCCTGGGTTGATGGGATATAATAATAATTGTTAGTATTGGGATATTGCTAGAAAGTTGACATAGTACTTTGCAAATCATGTTTTATCCTAATAACCCCGGAAGGAGGTATTGTCCCCAATTTATAGAGGAGGTCGGTGAGACCGACATTAGTTAAATGACTTGCCCAAGATTATAAAACTTGTTTAAGTGCGTTTACTGATCACCCACTTTGAAACTAGGAAGCTTCTGGTCACGAAGTTCGTGGTCTAAGGAAGAAGCACCAAAAAATCTGCAGGTAACGGAGGGCCCAGGCAGAGTATAGACTGTTTCTTTAAAGGGGTCCTTAGCTCTGGAGTTACCAACCTGGTTCAGCCCTTGACCAAGTGTGGAGAATGAAAAATGGGAAATCGGAATCTTGTTTTTTTTCCCTCAAACTCTGGCTCTTTACTTTTCCAACCCCCAACTCCAGACTTCCAGGAAGCCGATTAATTCGAATTCCTGCCCTCAAGGAACTCAGTCTAATGGGGGAGAAAACAACTTCATTTGTTGCAATAAATATATGTATATGCACACATAAAATAAACTTGGGGTAATCTCAGATAGACGGAATTAAGATTATGGAGGACCCAGAAAAATGACAACTAGTTAAAATTTAGGCTTATCTCCTATGTGGTGTAGAACTAAAAGAAGGAATTGCAAGGGAGCTTAAGACCAAGAATTAGGAAGACCTGAATTCAATTTCTACCTCCGCCAAGTCTCCACACTTGTGATCAAAGCAACTCACTCATCTTATCCCAGCCAGTTTTCTCAACTGTAAATTTAATGGGGATAATAATAGCACTTACTGTCCACTGTGGTTGTATCAAATGGGATTTTTGTAAATCAATTCAAATACATTATATAAATGCTGGCTCTTAGTGGTAGTATTGAACAACAATTTCTAGAACAGAAAAGAGGTGCTTAAAACATTCTGGTCAAGCGAAACAATAAAACAGTAAAGGTCTCTAGGAAAATGTTATGTTTTATCTTAAGATTTATTTTTTTTAATTTACAATCTGTTTTCTGTCTACCCAACCTACCTGACACCCTCTACCTCCAATCCCACCACTAAAAAAAGGATTGTGTTTTGAAGGAACTAGGAGAGAGACAGAGAAACACACACACACACAGAAACACTGTGCTTCCTGAGTTCAAGTCTGCCTCACACTTACTTCCCAGCTGAGTGACCCAAGTCATTCTAGTACCTTTGCCAAGAAAACCCCAGATAGGGTCAAAAAATTAGGAGTTTAAGTGTAACAAGACTGAAAAAGTAGGAAAGGATCAAATTGTGAGGCAACTAGGTGGTCCCTAAAATCAGGAAGACCTCAGTTCAAATCTAGACTAAGAAACTTATGTAAACTTTGTCAGGTTACTTAAATACTATTTGCCTCAGTTTCCTCACTGCAAAATAATATTTTACCAATGCTTAATTGAATAAAATACAGAAAGAGAAGAGCAATGAATTGGACATGCAACTAAAATTAAAAAACCCAATTAAATACTAAATTTGAAATTCTGAAAATACAAGAGATTAATAAAACTGAAAGTAAGAAAACTATTAAACTAATAAAGAAAACTAAGAGTTGGTTTTATGAAAAAAATAGATAAACTTTTAATCAATTTGAATAGAAAAAGAAAAGAAGAAAATCAAATTGCCACTATCAAAAAGGAAAAGGGTGAACTTTCCACCAATGAAGAAAAAAATAGAGCAATAATTAGGAACTATTTTGCCCAACTATGTATCAATAAATATGATAATCTAAGTGAAAGGGATGAATATTTACAACAATATAGATTATGCAGGTGAACAGGAGAAAATATATTACTTAAATAGTTCTATTTTAGAAAAAGAAATTGAACAAGCTATTAATGAAATGCCTAAGAAAAAATCTCCAGGGTCAAATGGATTTACAAATTAATTCTTCCAATCATTTAAAGAGCAATTCCAGTACTATGCAAACTATTTGGAAAAATAGGGAAAGAAGGAGTCCTACCAAATTCCTTTTATGATACAGATATGGTGCTGACACCTAAACCAAGTAGGGTCAAAACCAGAAAATTATAGATCAATTTCCCTAATGAATATTGATGCAAAAATCTTAGATAAAACATTAGCAAAAAGATTACAGCAAGTTATCACCAGGATAATATACTATGGCCAAGTAGGATTTACACCAGGAAGGCAGGGCTGGTTCAATATTAGGAAAACTATTGACTAAATCAATAACCAAACTAGCAGAAATCCCATGATTATAGCAACAGATGCAGAAAAAAGCATGGCAAAATCCAACCCTCATTTCTATTAAAAAAGCTAGAAAGCATAGCAATAAATGGAGTTTTCCTTAAAATGATCACTAGCACCTTTCTAAAACCATCAGCAAGCATCATATGTAATGGGGATAAACTAGAAGTATTCCCAATAAGATCAGGGGTAAAACAAGGGTGCCCCGATCACTACTATTCAATTTTGTATTAGAAATGAAAATAAGAAAAGAAAAAATTAAGGGAATTAGAGTATGTAATGAGGAAACAAAATTATCTCTCTTTGTAGATGATATAATGGTATAATTAGAAAATCCTAGAGAATCAAGTAAAACTTATTAGAAACAATTAACAACTTTAGCAAAGTTGCAGGATACAAAATAAATCCACATAAATCAGCATTTCTATATGTTACCAGCAAAGTCCAAATACAAAGAGAAATTCTATTTAAAATAACTGTTGATAATATAAAATATTTGGGAATCTACCTGCCAAAACAAAGCAGGAATTATATGAACACAATTACAAAACACTTTCCACACAAATAAAGTTAGATCTAAACAATTGGAAGAATACCAGATACTCATGGATAACCGGCCAAGCTAATATAATAAAAATGACAATTCTACTTAAATTAATTTACTTATTCAGTGCCACATCAATCAAACTACCAAGAAATTACTTTACGGAGCTAGAAAAAATAATAACAAAATTCATCTGGAAGAACAAAAGGTCAAGAATTTCAAGGGAAATGATGAAAAAAATGCAAATGAAGTAGGTTTAAGGAGGCACCAGATCTAAAACTATATTATAAAGCAGCAGTCATCAAAACCATTTGCTAGTGGCTAAAAAAATAGAGTAGTAGATCATTGGAATAAGTTAGGTTCACAAGACACAGCAGTCAATGACTATAGTAATCTAGAGGATCCAAAGATCCCAGTTTCTGGAATAAAAACTCACTATTTGACAAAAATTGCTGAGAAAATTGGAAATTAGTTTGGCAGAAATTAGGCATTGACCAAACACCTAATTCTCTATTCGAAGACAAGGTTGAAATGGATTCAAGATTTAGACATAAAGGGTGATACTACAAGCAAATTAGAATAAGGGATAGTCTACCTCTCAAGTCTATGGAAAAGGAAAGAATTTATGGCCCAAGGAGAACTGGTGAGCATAATGAAATGCAAAATAGATAATTAAGGTTATATTAAAAATGTTTTGTACAAAAAAACTAATGCAGTCAAGATTAAAAGGAAAGCAGAAAACTAGAGAGGGGCGGAGTTTTACATCCAGGGGCTCTGATAAAGGCTTCATTGACTCAAATTTATAAGAACACAAGTCATTCTTCAATTGATAAATGGTCAAAGGATATGAACAATTTTCAGATGAAGAAATTAAAGCCATTTCTATTCATGTGAAAAAATGTTCTAAATCACTATTAGATAAATGCAAATTAAGACTCTGAGGTACCAATACACACCTCTCAGCTTGGTTAAGATGACAGAAGAAGATGACAAATGTTGGGATGTGGGAAAACAGATACTAATACATTGTTGGTGAAATTGTGACTAAGTGATGCAACCATTCTGGAGAACGATTTGGAACTATGTCCAAATGGCTATTAAACTGTGCATACCCCTTTGATCCAGCAGTGTTTCTACTGGTTTTTATCCCAAAGAGATCTCAAAAGAGAGAAAGGGACCCACATGTGCAAAAATGTTTGTTGCAGCCCTTTTTGTAGTGGCAAGAAACTGGAAACTGAGTGGATGCCCATCAATTGGAGAATTTTGCTGAATAAATTATGGTATATGAATGTTATGGAACATTATTGTTCTATAAGAAACGACCAGCAGGATGATTTCAGAGAGGTCTGGAGAGACTTGCATGAACTCATGCTGAGTGAAATGAGCAGAACCAGGAGATCATTGTACACAGCAACAACAAGATTATGTGATGATCAACTCTGATGGATATGGCTGTTTTCAACAATGAGATCATGCAGGCCAATTCTAATTCTAAGCCATCTTTATCCACAAAGAGGGAGACTTTGTGTCTGAATGTGAATCACAACACAGTATTTTGACTTTTTCTGTTGTTTGCTTGCTTTTTCCCTCTCATTTTTTTCTTTTTTGATCTGATTTGTCTTGTGCAACATGATAAATATGGAAATATGTATAGAAGTATTGCACATATTTAACATATATTGGATTACTTGCTATCTGGGGGAGGGGAGAGAAAAATTAGCAACACAAAGTTTTGCAAGAGTGAATGCTGAAAACAACCTTTGCATGTATTTTGAAAATAAAAAGCTACTATTTAAAAAAAAATAATAGCATCTACCTCCTGGGATTGTTGTTTGGATAAAAAGAGGTCATATTTATAAAGTACTTAGTACAGTGCCTGGAACATTTTATTCACCATATAAATGCTAGCCATTGTTATCATGATTATTATGAGTAGATTGAAAAATCAAACAGATAACATCATATATGCTCCTGGAATAATAGGGAACCAATGGAGTTTATTGAGTAAGGGGATAATATGGCAAGATTGTGTCACTTTGACAAATGAATAGAGGATAGATTGAAGTAGAAGCTCAAAGCAAAACATCAATTTGAAGATGGTTTCTGCAGTAGTTATATTGGGATATTAGAGTTGTGAGGATGTGAATGGAGAGAATGTATATGACAGATTATGTGAAGATAGAGCAAATCTGACAAAACATTGTCTATGTAGATTAGGTATGAGTGATGAGTTTAGGCTGATACCAAGATCTGGAGCCTAGGTGACTAGAAGGATGGTGGTACCCTCAGTAGTAATAGGAGAGTTGGAAAAAAGGGGGAAGATTTTGTGGGAAAAGATAATGCTTTCTGTTTTGAAAATGTTGAATTTGAAATGTCTGTGGGACATTCAATTCTAGATATCTAAAAAGCTAGGTGATATCCTAAGAGAGAGATTAAGGCTAGATATATAAATTTAAAAATTATCTGCATAGAGATGATCATTGAATCCATGGGAATTAATTAGATCAATAAGCTAGGGAATATAGAAAAATTAAAGAAGAGGGACCAAGACACAGCCTTGGGGTTAGTGATCATGAGCTGCATAAAAAATTCACAAAGGAAACTGAAAAATAGTAATCAGGTAGGAGAAGAGCCAAAGGAAACATGGTCATAGAAAATCTAGAGAGAAGAGAGTTCCAATTTCTCCTCTCCTCTCCTCATCTTTGCACTAACTGTTTGGAATTCACTCCTTCACTTCACAGAATCCCTCTCTTCCTTCTCTTAGTCACCAAATCCAGTAGCTTTTTCTCAATCCTCTTTTTCCCTGCCAAATACCCCCTCCTTTATACTCTCTTCTCTAGGATTTCAGGACACCTGGTTTTCCTCCTTCCTGTCTTTGTGGCTGAATCCTCCTTCAGATTACACCCTCTAAGCAAAGATGTCTTTTCGGGCTCTGTACTGGGCCCTCTTCTCTTCTCCCTTTATACTATTTTATTTGGTGGTTTTAATGAGCATTTCTATGCTGATGATTCTCACATCTACCTATCCATCCTTAGTCTGTTAACCTCCAATCTTGTGTCTTCAGCTTCAGACATCTGAATGTCCAAAAGACTCTTAAACTCAATATGGCAAAAACAGAAGTCATTATCTTTCTCTCTAAAACTCCCTCTCCTTCTATCTTTTCTATTATTGTGGAGGCTATCCTCCTCCTCCCAGCTCCTCAGGCTCTCCACTGAGGAGTCATTCTGGACAGTCTCTCTCCACCTTTCTCTCCACCCAAGGCCTGCTCATTTCACTCTGCCATCACTAGCACAAGTCTCCAACACTTCATGTCTGGACGGTTACAATAGCCTGCTGATGGATCTGCAGGCCTCAAATCTCTCTATTGCAATCCAACCTCCATTCAACCACTAGTGATTTTCCTAAAACACAGGAAATTAGATCACCTACTCAAGAAATTTCACTGGCTTTCTATCGCTTTCAGAAGATATAAAATGATCTCTTTAGCATTCAAAGACTTTCATTTGTTGTTATAATTCCACTTTTTACAGAAAAGTTTCCCCAGCCCATCTTAATTTCATTGCCTTCCCTCTATTATTTATTTTCTACTTAATCCTACATCTAGATTGTTTTATATATATTTTGTTGCATGTTGTCTTTCCAGTTTGATTATAAGCTCCCTGAAGTCAGGAACTTTCTTTTGCTTTTTTCTAATCCCCAGTTCTTAGCATAATGTCTAGCATAGAAGATGCAAACAAATATGTCTTGAATTGAAGATGAAGCTCAAGCACTAACTTTTTTTGATTGCTTCAACCATGAATGCCCTCTCCCTCAAACAACTTGTACTTATGTGCTTTGTAGTAATTTATTTTTATTCTTTTAATGTTTATTCTGTATATATTTTATATAATTAGGCTTCCAACCAAACCTGACACATTTGGGGTACTTATGATATTCAGGAAATGTGACTTATTTTTGGTTGAGAGAATGCTGAGGGAATGATGCTTACCTGCATAAGGGGCAGAGACAGTGTCAGAATTTTGGGGAGAGATGTGAAGAAAAAGTCTTAGGATGTTGCAAACGTAGTGGAAACTGGTTCTTCAATAGATTCTTAATTTTTCACCCTGATGATTTTCTCTTGAGTAACTTTGGAACTTCTCTCTCTCTGAGTGGAAATTTCATTGCACTTCCAGCAAAAAAGCTTATTCACTTGTGCATATTTTAATTAAATTAATCTTTATAACTTCCCTAATTTCTGTTTGCTATTTGCTTGAATAAAAAGATTTTCTTGCTACTCACTATTGTGATGACTTTTGGTATAACCAGGGCTCAGTGAAAAGTTGAGCTGGTAAGTTTAAGATAAAGGTCTTCCCTTAAAGGTGACTAGGAAAGTGACTTTTATTCTCAATCTATTGTACCCTTAAGCTGAGAGGGACAAGTACATATACTTCCAACCCAATACTCTTCTTGGAAATAGATGAGGGAAAAAGCAAGCTCCTTTCTAAGATGGAAGTTGCAATCTTCTGTGGAGAAATGTCCAGATGCCAGATATCAATTTATGCCAACTATGATTCACATTTAGACAATTCATATGGGCACACAGATATATTACATTTATTTAGGTCCTCCTTGTTTCCCCACTAGAATGTAAACTGCTTGCAAGAAGAAATTGTTTGGTAATTGTATTTAAATCCATGGTACCCAGTGCAATGTTTGTTGTCTTCTTTCAATTGTGTCTGATTCTTTATGACCCCATTTTGGGGTTTTCTTGGCAGAGATACTGGAATAGTTTGCCATTTCATTCTCCTACTCATTCTATACATAAGGAAATTGAGGCAAACAGGATTAAGTGACTTGCTCAGGATCACACAGCTGTCATAGTGTCTGAGGCCAGAGATGGGCTCATAAAGCTTGAGCCTACCCAGTTCCAACCCCAGTGTTCTATAAGTGAGTGATTTTGTAAATATTTGGGGAGGGGAAACCATCTTTTTTGGCTAAGATGAACTGATTGCCTGTGAGGAGACCAGAGTGACTAAAGATCCTGGGCATTCTCTCTTCCAAGCATTAAGAGGAGAGGGCTCATCACCATACTGACTAGAGAGCTGAATTTCTAGAACAGTTAAGACTTGTACAAATTTCTCTGAGATTTACAGGCAGTGATATGGCACCTGCAGCAGTAGCAGAATGGCTATTCCCAGAAGGCTTAGAAGCCTCTGACTGGTTTAGAGACTTTTTCTTCTCTAACTCAACTTATTGAGGGAATTCACTAGAAAGTGATTGAATTCTGACTTCAAGAGTAATTTGAGGGAATTGTGCTGAACCTACTTCACTAGGCTTTTTTCCCTTTTGTTCTAATGCTTAGAGCAACCAGTGACAGTTAATTAGTAAGGATTGCTTTGATATTTAAACACAATTCCTACTATTTGTTTACCTTTTAAACCATGGCTCAAAGTGATAAATTTAAAGATATCCAGAATTTGAATTTGTGTTTTAAAATGTATGAGAGAAGTTATAATATTTGATTGGGCTAAAATTCTACAGACTAAAAGATCATACCCTGGCTTTGCAATTGAAACTCAAGTCTGGGGGCTTAAACTTTTTATGAATCCAATTTGCATTCACATTTTAAAGTTTTTTAGCTTCGTAGAGAAAGAAAACTAAGTGGAACTGGCACCTTCTCCCCAGCCCAATACCAGAGCATTTAATACTGGAGATTGGTTATTTTTTGCCAAGAACTTTTGGATTCTTTTCTCTATGAACTAGAAAGAGGAGACTAGGACAATGCAGCTCTCAAGAGAAGGTCATGCCCTGAGGCAACCATAAAGACTCCTTCTGGATAATTCTAGCTATAATTGCTGGCATAAATATTACCATTCAGTTATTTGAAAATTAAAACAAAATTCTTCATGTTTTGAAGAAGTGGATTTTTCTTTAAATTAAATATTTCTTAGTCTTCTTGCTGCATTTTATGACAACTATTTAGACTTCAAATAACAAGTCTTATTTGCTTTAAGCAGTAAAGTAACAAGAAAAAGATTTTCTTCTGAGACAGAATAGAATAGAGTAAAATTGGACATTTTTGTTACAGTAGGGGAAACATGGGTTCCCTTTGCCAACTCAGGTCAGCAACAATTTACAACCTTACAGAATTGCCTAGATTACTAAAAGATTAGATGACATTGATATAGGGTCACAAAACCAGTGAGAGAAGGAGGAAGGCCTTGACACTAGATCTTTCTGGTACCCAGATCAGGTATACTATTTACCATCTATGCTGCCTTTGTAACTCAGAGAATCACTTCCAAAATAACTATTTTCAATAATTAATTTAATTAATATGGAGAGGGTATCACATGAATAAATCCTAAAATTTTAACCAAAAAGAAAGGGAGCCACTGTTCATTTATGTAACCACAACTGCCCTGGCCTGTCCTGCCTTGGCATGTATAGTTTCCAATTATTGGCTCCATTTCTTACCAGTGGCACCCTTATTGCCCAGTTCCATTAACCCCTTAACAGTCAGAATAACTTTCACAAAGGAATAGTGAGAACATGTAATCACATATAACCCCACTCCCAACCCTTGTGGAGGAGGGGGGATAATCCCCCTCTCTACCCTGTGTCTCTGGGAAGAGAAGGGAACAGGTTCATAGCTGAGCATGGTTCCTATTTAGCACAGTCCCATCAAGTTCCAAGTCTAAAAAACTCCCTGGATTCCTGGACTCACTGACTTCTCAGGGCTTCTTGGGCGGACTAGTAACAATACCAGGCCTAGGGGGTTCTACTATCTGTGCCTACAACTAAAAGGCATCAATGCAACTGTGCAAAAACCTCCAAGCCCAACTCTGGGGCCCCAGTGAGGTCTTCCTTGTAACAGTATTTACTCTGACCCACACTGCCTGAAAGCCTGGGCTATTTGCCTTTCACTTCTTCCTCCAGTATTTTCTGGTATCCTTAAGGGAGTTTGAAGTTATCTGGTCTCTCTCCCATTAGTTCAAGGAGTCTCCTGTACCCATTTCCATTTAACCATTTAACAGACATTTTTTAAAAAGAATATTTTCTTTAAAGGCAGAGCAAGAACAAACACACACTATCTACCCACGTGTAGGGGTGTAAGCCCCTTTTAGCCACCTCACTCTGGAAGAGAGGAGGAAATTAAATTCACAGTTTAGATCAGTTTCTATATAGCACAGCTTCACCAAGCGCCAAGTCCAAAGCCTCTTTTTGGCTTGAACTTCAGGCACTTGCTGGGGAGGCAGCAACATCCAACCTGGAATCCTGCCTCCATGGTGGCCACAGCTGGTGTTAAGGCCCAGTACCTGCAGCTAGAACAGAAAAGAACCAGCACAAGACAACAAAGCCCCGAATCCTGCCAGGGGAGAGACAAAGGTAGTTTTTCCCTCACCCAGCTCAGGCCAAGGTGTCCGTGCCTTAGGTAAGCCGGCCCTCACTCTTCCTAGATGGAGCTGGAAAGAGCTAGAGCGTGCCAGGCTGCGAGTTTTAAAGGTGTTGCCTGTTGCAGCTAGCTTTGCAACCAATGGAAAGAGGCTCCTCGAGCCCATGTGGTGTCGGAACTCAGAGAAGATCTGCTCCCAGGAAGAGATCCCACCCCACCCTCAGAGAAGGCTTCTGGGCATGCTTGAAGGAAAGCCCTGCTACATTTCTATGATTGCACATCCAAGAGTTTGTGTGGGGTGGGAGAGGGGTCAGAAATCTGAAATGAGGAAAAAGACCACTCCCTCCCATGGCTCCTCCAGTTTGTGACTGCCAGGCCTAACCTAGATTGGGGGAGAGCAGATCTCAAGGGGTCCAGAAGTCTATAATCTCATGACTAAAAGTTCAATAGGAATAGGAAATTGTCAAAAGTGAAATTGTGAAGACATTATGGGGAAAAGAGTATGATGAAGAGGAAAAACATGGTACTTGTTTGAAGAGGACTTACAACAAATATTTTAATTTTAAAAAATATTTCTTATGCTTATAAATGTAACATGTACTTAGAATAATTCCAAAGTATTCATTACCCACAGACCTTTGTCAGGTGTGAATGTCTCTACTAGATACATGAATAATATTTTTTTTTAAAAATCTATTAATCGATCATTTAATTTAATAAAATAATAAACCAACAGCATTAAACTAGGAGCAATAAAGGTTCTTAAATCAGTTTAGGAGTGAAAGCCATTGGGTGAAATGAGATGATGCTACATAGGAAGTGTATTAGTTTTGCTGGAGGAGTCAGTCATTCTCTAAGAAGTTTGCACAAAAACAACTGGTTCAGAATTGGACATGATAGCAGTAGGCTATATATATAAAATATAAAACTTCACCAAGTGCTACAGAATCTTTTGTAGGGGGATGGAGGTGGGTAGGGGTGGAGGTCACTGGACAAGGAAAGGTCTCTGTCTGATCCTTTTTCCCCTTGCCCAAAGGATAGCCTTGTGAATTTGTAAAGGACTTTCAATAGGCTTTCTAGAAATGTCTTGGAACAGCAGTAGCTTACGGTAATATTTGCTTTGGGAGCAGAAGACAAATTAGAAGCCATGAGAAAAGGCAATCATTGGGCTCTATGCCAACTGTTGTTACTATACCAACTTCTACATCTCTTACTAAAAGTGAATTGCCCGCCTGACTCCTTACCTGGCTGCACTAGTGGGAGCAGCATCCCTGTGGAAGCTCACCAAGTATTTCTCATTTAAAAGTATCCTCTCAGACCCTCAGGTTTCCTCTTAGAACTCTGTAGGGAAAAGTTGCCAGCTGCACTCTGGAGACCTAAACTGCCAGTCTGAGGAGGTGCAGAAGAGTGGGCCCCAGAGCACCCACTGCATTTTTATGTACTTAATAAACCACTTCAATATAGAAAGAACAGGAAAAACAAAAACATATGAAAATCTGAACTTCTATTACATATATTTTTTAAAGTATATGGTACATTTAACACAATGTTAATAATAATTAGCATTTATATAGTGCATACAGGTTTTCATAAGAGGTACAAATACCATCTCATTTTATACTCACAAGAACCCCAAGAGGGAGGTACTATTATTATCCTGCTTTTACAGATGAGGAATCTGAGGCAGGCAAAGGTTAAGTGATCTGATCAAGGCCATATACCTAGGAAGTATCAGGAAGTATCAGGATTTATATTCTGCACTTCCTGATTCCAGGTCAAATGTTCTATCCACTAGATTGATTAACTTAGCTGCTTTTAAAACTGCCCACTTTATCTGTGTTCCCCTCTAAACTTTCTTCTGCTTTCTCTTGTGAGTTTTTCATGGTTCCCTGATGACAAATTCAATGATGATCTAAATATTCCATGATGGTTTTCTTTCTTCTTTTTTAGATCACTATTAATACAGATTTGTTCCCCTGTTTCCTCTACTCATAAAAGCCTTCTCTATCTTCAAGTAAAACAAATGCACATATTGGCCCTGTTAGAAAATGTGTGCCCTCAGGTCCAATGGTCTTGTAATGAAGAGAGCCATCTATATCCAGAGAGAGAACTATCACTGGGATGGGAACTGATGTGGATCACAATATAGCATTTTCACCTATTTTGTTGTTGTTTGTTTACAGTTTGTTTTCTTTCTCGTTTTTTCCCTTTTTGATCTGATTTTTCTTGTGCAGCAAGATAACTATAAATATGTATGCATATATTGGATTTAACATTTTAACATGTTTAACATATATTGGATTATTTGCCATCTAGGGGAGGGGGTGGGGGAAAGGGGAGAAAATTTTGAATATAAGGTTTTGCAAGGGTCAATGTTGAAAAATTATCTATGCTTATATTTTGAAAATAAAAAGTTTTAATAAATTTTTTTAATGGAGGAAAAAAAAAGAAACATGTGCCTTGTTTCGTATTTTGTGTTTCCATGGCTTCTTTGAATACAAATTCAGAACATTTACTAGCTGTGTGACTCTGGGCAAATCACTTTACCCTATTTGCCCCAGTTCCTCATTTGTAAAATAAGCTAGAGAAGGGGGGCAGCTAGGTGGCGCAGTGGATAGAACACCAGCCCTGAAGTCAGGACGACCTGGGTTCAAATTTGGTCTCAGACACTTAACATTCCCTAGCTGTGTGACCCTGGGCAAGCCACTTAACCTCAATTGCCTCAGCAAAAAGCAAAAAAAAAAAAATAAATAAATAAGCTAGAGAAGGAAATGGCAAACTGTTCCTATAACTTTGCCAAGAAAACCCCAAAGGGGTCCATGAAGAGTTGAGCATGACCAAAAATAACTAAAACAACAACAAAGTATGTTGGAGCTGGATAGTCAAGCCTCCATTCAATTAGCTTTGTTTAGGTCTGAGGTGGGGTATATTAAAATTCATAATTGATATAGCTTTTCTATATATTTCTTCCTATAAATCATTAACTTTTTTTAGGTATTTAGATGTTATGCCATTTGGTGCACATTTATTAAGTATTCATATTAATTCATTGTCTATGGCAATTTCTTTTTGTTGATGGTTTTTAGTGTTGCCTTTTCTGAGATCATAATGGTTACCTCTGCTCTTTTGATTTCAGATGAAGTTTAATATAATTTGCTCCAATTCTTTATTTTAAGATTTAATATTTCAAGTGTGTTTCTTATAAACAGTATGTTGTTGGGTTCTACTTTCTTCTTTAAAAAATAACCTGATATCTTTTATTTTTATATTATCTGAATTTCTCTTGGTATTCTCCCCCTACTCCCAGAAAGCCATATCATATAACAAAGGTTATTTTTTTAATTAAAAAAAATAATGAGAAGAAAATATCAGAAAATTCCACTGAAAAAGTCTAAAAACACATGCAAGGTTTCACACCCATGGGTTGCCTCCTATAGAAGGGGGAGGTATCTTTTTTTTTGGTAATTTTTGCCAATTTGTTGGGTTTGAGGTAAAACTTTGATTGTTTTCATTTGCATTTCTCTTATTACTAGTGATTTGTATCACTTTCTTATAGTTACTAATAGTTTCTAATTCTTCTTTTGAAAATTGCCTGTTCATATCTTTTGATCACTTGTCTTTTTGAATACATTAGTTCAGCTTTCTAATAAATTCTTACATCTCCTTTCATTTATAGGTATGTAAATCTCAATTGTGTTCAGAGTTGTTATTGTAAATTGGGCATTTCCCTGTGTCCTATCCTTTTATATTTGGTCCTTCTCTCTCTTTCTTTCAAAGAAGAAGTTGATGAGAGACAAGTGAGCTTGACACTAATGGTTTTTATTTGATATAATCTGCTTTCTTTCTGCCATTTCCCTTCTTGTCCACATACTACTCAGTTCCTGGTCACAAATTCTTCTCCTTTCATTCTTTCCTTTTATTCTTCCTTTACAATCTTTCAAAGTTGGAGTTTGTTTTCCAGAGGCTTCTTGATTTTCCTTCTCTTCCTCCTCTTTCTTCTCATTTTCCCTCCTCCTCCATTTCTTCTTCCTTCTCATTTTCCTCTCCCTTCCTTCCTCATTATAGATTTGACAACCATTTTATCTAGAAAAGATATGTTTTTGTACATATAGTGACTAAATGTGAAATAGGAAGCATGGTTATATTTTCACATTAATCTCCCATAATGTTTTGTTTTGTTACATTAATCCATGCTGTCATTTTCATATTTATCCTTGTCCAATCCTTGTCCTAAGATTTTTAGATTTTTTTTTTGTTTTTTTTAAAAGCAGTTTTATGTGAAGAATGTAATTGGAGTTATTTTCAAAATTTTGTAACACTGAAACAAACAATTAGGTTTTATTATAAAGCTAATGGAAAAATTCAGGGGGTCATATTAAAGACTTGTTAGATTTGTGGCTTACAAAGCCTGACATTACCTGGAACAATTATTTACAAGAATTTGAGAAGCATAATGGGAGTGAGGAATGAAACACAAAATCAACCAGATGTTGCATTCAAAGATCTCTCCCTTTGTAATTCCCATGAAGTTTAAATGATCAAGACTGATGGACATGGGGTCATAAGGTCTGAATAAGGGGACTCTTATCAATCTGAAACAAGTGTTTACCAAAATAAGTAAGAACATAGTTTGGAAATCGAGTTCCTTGAGAACCAGCCAAAGAAGACTGGCATAATTAATTTATCTAATGCAAAGGGTCTCAAACTTTCAAAGTTCATGCTGTTAACATGGGAGCTCTAGCTTTTCAAACTCAGAATTACACTCAAAGTTTAATTTTGGTGACTTTCTAATACCAAAAGAATGGAAAAATTGTTTGAGAAAATTCAGAAAGAGAACAGATGTATTCTCATTGTGTGGGATGTGGGATATGCCTGAGAAGCAACTCACAGAAGACAAATTTCTATCTCCCAGCTGTTTCAAAAATGATCTGGGGGGGAGGAGGGGGCTAGGTTCTCTAACAGTAATAGTAATATCCTATCCAAAATTAATGCATGGGGGCAGCTAGGTGGTACAGTGGATAAAGTACCAGCCCTGAAGTCAGGAGGACATGAGTTCAAATGTAATCTCAGACACTTAACATTCCCTAGCTGTGTGGTCCAGTCACTTAACCCCAATTGCCTCAGGGGGAAAAAAGAAGTAAAGGACAAACCACTCCAATATCTTAACCAAGAAAACTCCAAATGGGGTCATAAAGAGTCATACAACACTGTTATATTGGTTGTACCATTGAAAGTATACATCAGAAAAAGAAAAAAAAGATCAGATAGGGGCAGCTAGTTGGTGCAGTGGATGGAGCACCAGCCATGAAGTCAGAAGGACCTGAGTTCAAATCTGCCCTCAGACACGTAAGTCCTGGCTGTGTGATCCTGAGCAAGTCACTTAACCTCATTTGCCTCAGCAAAATAAATAAATAAATGAATGAAATTTAAAAAGTGATTCAACCCCCCCCCAAAAAAAATTAATGCATTGTCACAAAAATTTAAAAACTAAGTATATGGAGCTAAAATTCAAGTCTGATTATCTTTTCTTTTTTTTTAATTTTATTTTATTTGCAAAACATATGTATGGGTAATTCTTCAACATTAACCCCTACAAAGCTTTCTATTACAAGTTATTCCTTCCTACTCCCCACCCCTCCCCTAGATGGCAGGATATCTACTACATATTAATTATGTTAAAATACTTGACAAATCAAATACATATTTCCACACTTATCATTGTTGTGCAAGAAAAATCGTATCTACAAGAAAGACATATCAGATAAAGGAAACACAATGCAAGCAAACATCAATCGAGAGCATGAAAATGTTATGTTGTGGTCCACAATACACATCACTCTCTCTGGGTATATGGCTTTCTTCAGTGAACAATTGGAAGTGGTTTAAAACATTTCATTGTTGAAGAGAGCCGTGTCCATCAGAATTGATCAGTCTGACTATCTTTTCAAGACTGACAATAATTCATTGACATACTTTGCAAAATGCCAAGTTAGATATTACTTGCCAAAGACAGGAAGTAGCATTGAATAATGATGAAGTTAGCATCTGTTGTTCAGCCTTTGTATTTCAGGAGGACCAATGACATGACTTATACATGAATTGGATTTGTCAGGCAGAGTTGCACAAAGTCATCAGCCTTACCCTCTCTTCCACAGTCATCAAATCTAGTGGCAGGACAAAAGTCAGAAGAGCTGGCAATAGCTCAGGAGGCAGGGGATTGCCTTGGCATTTTTCATGTTTGACCAAGCCCTCAGCAGGCCATAAAGCCTGCTTCAGTTACCCTCATGGTCACTGGAACAAATTGTGCCCATCTGCCTATTCTGCCAGAGGAAGTATTATAGACAAGCTTAAGTGACAGCTTTGAGATCTGTTGGTCACCCTCAAGCAGGGTTACTCCATACGCCAAGACAATTTACTGAGGCATGTCACTGCATACACTGCCAGTCAAAGAAGATTAACATGGATGCTGATGTTCTGTTGTTTACCTGAGTTCTTGCTTTGGCAGTACATAGACTAACACTAGAATGGTACAAAAAGAAGCATGGCCTATATGCAAAGATCATATACAAATTCATGAAACATTTCATATTTAGGAGATATTTCCTCCTTCTGGGTTGGAATAATGAAAAATATTCTTTCATAATCCAAATAAAATCCAGAGGTTAATAAAGCAGCTGGCATACAGTAAGTGCTTAATAGATGTTTTTACCATGACAACAAAACAGGATTCTTTATTTCTTTAATGATACTATTTCAACTCCCTAGAAATTATTTTACAGATCTAGAAAAAATAATAACAAAGTTCATCTGGAAGAAAAAAAGGCCAAGAATTTCAAGGTAATTAATGAAAAAAATGCCAATTAAGGTGGCTTAGCTGTACCAGATCTAAAATTATATTATAAAGCAGTAGTCATCAAAACAAAGATAAGATCAAAATGGGTTCATGGTCTAGACATAAAGTGTAATATTAAAAGCAAATTAGAAGAACAAAGGATTTAAGCCACTCTCTAATCGATAAATGGTCAAAGGATATGAAAAGACAATTTTCAGATGATGAAATTAAACTTATTTCTAATCATATGAAAAAGTGCTCCAAATCACTATTGATCAGAGAAATGCAAATTAAGACAACTCTGAGATATCACTACACACCTGTCAGATTGGTTAAGATGACAGGAAAAGATAATGATGAATGCTGGAGGGAATGTGGGAAAACTGGGACACTGATACATTGTTGGTGAATCTGTGAATGGATCCAGCCATTCTGGAGAGCAATTTGGAACTATGCTCAAAGTTATCAAACTGTGCATACCCTTTGACCCAACAATGTTTCTACTGGGCCTATATCCCAAAGAGATCTTAAAGGAAGGAAAGGGTCCCACATGTGCAAAAATGTTTGTGGCAGCCCTTTTTGTAGTGGCTAGAAACTGGAAACTGAATGGATGCCCATCAATTGGAGTGGCTGAATAAATTATGGTATATGAATGTTATAGAATATTATTGTTCTGTGAGAAACGACCAGCAGGACGATTTCAGAGAGGCCTGGAGAGACTTGCATGGACTGATGCTGAGCGAAATGAGTAGAACCAGGAGATCATCATACACAGCAACAACAGTATTACATGATGATCAATTCTGATGGACGTGGCTCTCTTTAACAATGAAATGTTTCAAACCAGCTCCAATTATTCAGTGAAGAAAGCCATATACACCCAGAGAGAGGGATATGAAATGTGGACCACAACACAACATTTTCATGCTCTCTATTGATGTTTGCTTGCATTGTGTTTCCTTTCTCTGAATTTTTTCTTGTAGACACAATTTTTGTTGCACAACAATGATAAGTGTGGAAATATGTATACATATATTCGATATGTCAAGTATTTTAACATAATTAACATGTAGTGGATTTCCTGCCATCTAGGAGAGGGGTGGGTCTAGGAGGGAAAAATTTGTAACAGAAGCTTTGCTAGGGTCAGTGTTGAAGAATTACCCATACATATGTTTTGCAAATAAAAAGTTTTAATTAAAAAATAGATAATTTTGATTACATTAAAGTAAAAAGGTTTTGTATGAACAAAACCAATGCAGACAAGATTAGAAGGGAAGCAATAAACTGGGAAAATATTTTTACATTCAAAGGTTCTGATAAAGGCCTCATTTCTAAAATATATAGAGAATTGACTCAAATTTATAAGAACACAAGCCGTTCTCCAATTGATAAATGGCCAAAGGATATGAACAGACAATTTTCAGATGAAGAAATTGAAACCATTTCTAATCATATGAAAAGGTTCTCTAAATCACTATTGATCAGAGAAATGCAAATTAAGACAACTCTGAGGTACCACTACACACCTGTCAGATTAGCTAAGAGGAAAAGATAATAACGAATGTTGGAGGGGATGTGGGAAAACTGGGACACTGATACATTGTTGGTGAATCTGTGAACGGATCCAGCCATTCTGGAGAGCAATTTGGAACTATGCTCAAAGGGCTATCAAACTGTGCATACCCTTTGACCCAGCAATGTTTCTACTGGGCTTATATCCCAAAGAAATCATAAAGGAAGGAAAGGGCCCCACATGTGCAAGAATGTTTGTGGCAGCCCTTTTTGTAGTGGCTAGAAACTGGAAATTGAAAGGATGCCCATCAATTGGAGAATGGCTGAATAAATTATGGTATATGAATGTTATGGAATATTATTTTTTTATAAGAAACGACCAGCAGGATGATTTCAGAGAGGCCTGGAGAGACTTGCATGAACTGATGCTGAGCGAAATGAGCAGAACCAGGAGATCATTATACACGGCAACAACAATACTATATGACGATCAATTCTGATGGACATGGCCATCTTCAACAATGAAGTGTTTCAAACCACTTCCAATTGTTCAGTGAAGAAAGCCATATACACCCAGGGAGAGGGATATATGAAATGTGAACCACAACATAACATTTTCATGCTCTCGATTGATGTTTGCTTACATTGTGTTTCCTTTATTTAATTTTTCTTTCTTGTAGATACGATTTTTGTTGCACAACAATGATAAGTGCGGAAATATGTATACATATATTCGATTTGTCAAGTATTTTAACATAATTAACATGTAGTGGATATCCTGCCATCTAGGAGAGCGGTGGGCACTAGGGGGGAAAAATTTGTAACAGAAAGCTTTGTAAGGGTTAATGTTGAAGAATTACCCATATATATGTTTTGCAAATAAAAAATAAATAAATAAATTTATTTTAAAAAAAGAAAAGAAAAAGCTGTAATAAAAAATAAAGAAAAAAATTTTTAAAAAGAAAAAATATATTATTTCATTGCCCTTGAAATCTCTGAAAAAGATTGAGTGCCACTTGGTATTTTCATTATTGTTGAAAATAAATATATAATAAAATTTGAAAATCAAAGATTATGTGATTCCAAAGCCATAGCAATATCAAGGGGAGAATGCAAGTTCTATGTAATGTCCAGGGGCAAGGTCACAATCAAATGGAAGTTCTACCAGATATCATGACAGCAGCTTCTTGTTTCATTAAAACAATCCCCACCCTCAATTTTCTATGAATGATACAGCAAGAGTAAATCTTAGATTTAGTCAGAAAGGTCCTTAGGAGCCATTGAATTCAACCCCCTAATTTGATAGATGAGGAAAATGAGTAACAGATTTGTGAAATGAATGTACCATTTAGTAATAATAGCCAGAATTTATGTAATGCTTTAAAATTTTTGAAGTACTTTATAAATATTATCTCATTTTATCCTCACAACTATTCTAGGAGTTAAATGCTATTATTATTCCCATTATATAAATGAGGAAAATGAAGTTAGAGTTTAAATGACTTGTCCAGGGTCATATTTCAGGAAGTATTTGAATTTAAGTCTTTTTAGTTCAAAGCCTCATGTCCTACCTTCTACACTGGGAGAAATGATACAACCCAAGAAACAAGAAAGTGAAGCTACAAGACTCAAGTTCCATCCCTTAAGGAACATTTAATGTTGAAACACCAGCAGAAGTTCAATTAATGCAATGGAGCCTTATCCCCAGCTGTGGCTGATTCTCTAACATACGAGGAAGGCCATAAAAGACCTACCCAATAAGTCATGAGAGAATTCTAGAGCTAGGAAGATCCTACTGGCCAGAAATGGCCACAGATGTCATTAAGTGTGAAAGAACATCAGGCATGGAGTCAGGAGGACTTGAGTTTAACTCTGACCTCAAACACTTACTATCTGTGAGACCCTGGACAAGTCACTTGGTACTATTTGCCTCCAAAAAAGGAGGAGGAGGAAAAGTAGGAGAAAAGGAAGAGGAGGAAAAGGAGTAGGAGGGAAAGGAAAGGGAGGAAAATGAGGAGGAGGAGCAGAAAAGGAGGAGGAAAAGAAGGAGGGGAGGATAGAAAGGGGGAGGAGGAAGAAGAGGAGAAAAGGAGGAGGAAAAGAAGGAAGAGGGAAAGGAGGAGGAAAAGGAGAAGGAAAAGGAAGAGGAAGAAAAGGAGGAGAAGGAAAAGGAAAAGAAAAAAAAGGAGGAGAAGGAAAAGGAAGAGGAGGAGGGAAAAGAGAAGGAAGAAAGGAGGAAAGGAGGAAGAGAAAAAGGAGGAGGAGGAGTAATCGTGAAGACTGTAATCAAAGTGTTCCAAGAAAAGTGTATCGACTTGGGTTCTAAACCTGTGATATCCCAGTTGTTCTCAGGGCTGGGAAAGAAGGCTGTCGATGTGTATTATAAATTCCAAGATTCCTTGAGGTTTTAGACTTTACCTTGTCTATGAGGAAATCAGACTGAGACTCATCTAAATAGAAACCAGTGCAAGTGTGTCTGAACATTTTGTTATACATATTCCATATTCCCACCCACAGTAGGGTCTGAGATCCTTGAGGGAAGGGCCAGTTTTATTTTTATTTTTGGATTCTCAGTTCTAGTATTAGCTTACAGATAGTAGATATTTAATAAATAATTAATAAATAAATGTTTATTTAACTTTTAAAATTCTTTACTATGTCAGAAATGATGAGCAGGCTGATTTCAGAAAAGCCTGGAATGACTTACATGAACTGCTGTTGAGTGAAGTGAGCAGAGCCAAGAGACTATACACAGTAACAGCAAGATCATACGAAGATTGACTATGATAAACTTAGCTCTTCTCAGCAATATGGTGATCCAAGACAATTCCAAAAGACTTATAATGGAAAATGTTATCCATATCCAGAGAGAGAACTTAATTGGAGTGAATGCATAATATTTTCATCTTTTTTGTTGTTTGGTTTGCTTTTTCCTTCTCATGATTTTTTACCATTTTGTCTGATTTTTCTTTTACATTACAAATACGTAAATATGTATAGGATGACTGTACATATATAACCTATGTCAGACTGCTTGCTTTTTGAGGAGGGGGAGGGGGCACATAAAGGAAGAAAAGAGGGAAAAATTATATCTCAAAAATATTATAAAATTAATGTTGAAAACTATATTTTTATAAAAACAGCTTTTCTATTTTTCCAAATACATGCAAAGATAGTTTTCAACATTCACCCTTGCAAAACCCTGTGTTTCCAATTTTTCTCCCTCCCTCCCCACCTTTTCCATCCCCTGGACAGCAAGTAATCCAACAGGTTAAATACATGCAATTCTTCTAACATATTTCCATATTTTTCATGTTGCACAAGAAAGATCAGATCAAAGGGAAAATATGAAAGAAAAAAACAAAAAAACATCAAAAAAGATGAAAATATTATGTTGTGATCCACATTCAGTCTTTATAGTCTTCTTTCTGGATACAGATGGCTCTTTCCATCACAAGTCTATTGGAAATGACCTGAATCACCTTTTTGTTGAAAAGCGACAAGTTCCTCACAGTTGATCATCACATAATTTTGTTGTTGTGTACAATGTTCTTTTGATTCTAATCACTTCAATTAGCATCAGTTCATGTAGGTCTGAATACTATCTTTATAATTGCACACATTTGACCTATATCAGTTTGCTTACTGTATAGGAGAAGAGAAAGGAGAGGGGAAAAAATTGGAACACAAAGTTTTGCAATAGTGAATGTTGTAAACTATCCTTGCATGTATTGTAAAAATAAAATACTAAAAAAAAGAAAACTATTTACAAGCAATTGAAAAAATAAAATATTATTGAGGAAAAAATTGTTTACTATGAGATATATTCCTTAACAAAATAATGAACAATCTATGACTCTTTGAGGTTTGCAAAGAACATTATAAACATTATCTCATTAGTTCCTCACAACAACTCTGGGATGTAGTAACTATTATTAACTTCATTTTGTACATAAAGAAACTGAGGCAGACAGAAGCTGTGAAAGCCCAGAGTCACACGGCTAATAAGCGTCTGAGACTAGATTTGAACTCAATTCTTCCGGCCTCCATGTCTGGCACTCTTTATAGGTGACCTTTATAACTGACTACAGATAGGTTCATAGCTGTCTCTTACAAAAAAAAAATTTAATTTCTGATTCTATGTTTTCATTTAGAGTTATTTACCAAATGGTTTATTTAGTATATGAACAAGCCATTAGGGATATATTTTCTTGTCTTTTATAGATTTATCAGAGACTCAATATATCAAAAGAAGTTTACCATGCCTTTTTGCATTTAAGGTAGAGCAAAGATTAGCCATTGAATTAGATTTTTTTTTGTTGTTTAGTTGATACTACTTAAATAATAAGGTTAGAAAAGAAAAGTATAATCAGGCCCAAAGGAAATGTAATTATATCTATTAAATAAACTCCATATATTCAGGTGTTTGTATTGTAGAATGTAATTCTATATTCATTTTCTGAAACATTTAACAGTTCATTTATGAAGTGTAATATAGAGGATGATTTTGTACAATTATGACAAAAGATCATTTCCTTTTTGGGTTTTTTTTAAATAAAGCTTTTTATTTACAAAACATATGAGTGATTTTTCTACATTGACCTTTGCTAAAAACTTTTTTTTCCCAAGCTTTTCCCCTCCTTCCCCCTATCCCCCACCCCTAGATGACAGGTAATCTAATACATGCTAAATAGGATAAATTATATGACAAATACAATACAGGTATACATATCTATACAGTCATCTTACTGCACAAGAAACATCAGATCTAGAAAGAGAAGAAAAAAACAACCTAAGAAGGAAAACAAAATGCATGGAGATATTCACAGAAAGCGTTAAAATGCTGTGTTGTGGTTCACACTCAGTTCCCTCAGGCCTCTCTGGATGTATATGACTATCTTCATCGCTGAACAACTGGTTTGAATCACATCATTGTTAAAGAGAACCATGTCCATCAAAATTGATCATTGTATAGTCTTGTTGCTGTGTATAATGTTCTCCTGGTTCTCTGATTTCACTCAATATCAGTTCATGCAAGTCTCTCCAGGCCTCTCAGAAATCCTCCTGCTGGTCGTTTCTTACAGAACAATAATATTCCATAACATTCATATACCATAATTTATTCAGCCATTCTCCAACTGATGGGCATCCTTTCAATTTCCAGTTTCTTGCCACTACAAAAAGGGCTGCCACAAACATTTTTGCACATGTGGGGCCCTTTCCCTCCTTTAAAATCTCTTTGGGATATAGGCCCAGTAGAAACACTGCTGGGTCAAATGGTATGCACAGTTTGATAACTTGTTGGGCATAGTTCCAAATTGCTCTCCAGAATGTTTGGATCCGTTCACAGTTCCACCAACAATGTATCAGTGTCCCAGTTTTCCCACATCCCCTCCAACAGTTATCATTATCATTTCCTGTCATTTTAGCCAATCTGACAGGTGTGTAGTGGCATCTCAGAGTTGTCTTAATTTGCATTTCTCTGATCAATAGTGACTTGGAGTACCTTTTCATGTGACCAGAAATAGTTTCAATTTTTTTGTCTGAAAATTGTCTGGTCATATCTTTTGACCATTTATCAATTGGAGAATGGCTTGAATTCTTATATATTTGAGTCAATTCTCTATATATTTTAGAAATGAGGCCTTTATCAGAACCTTTGGATGTAAAAATATTTTCCCAGTTTACTGCTACCCTTCTAATCTTGTCTGCATTCATTTTGTTTGTACAAAAACTTTTTAACTTGATATAGTCAAACTTATCTATTTTGTGATTAATGATGACCTCTAGTTCTTCTTTGGTCACAAATTCCTTCCCCCTCCACAGGTCTGAGAGGTAAACCATCCTACATTGTTCTAATTTGTTTATAATATCTTTCTTTATGCCTAGATCATGAATCCATTTTGACCTTATCTTGGTATATGGTGTTAGGTGTGGGTCAATGCCTAATTTCTTCCATACTAGTTTCCAATTATCCCAGCAGTTGTTGTCAAATAGTGAGTTTTTATCCCCAAAACTGGGGTCTTTGGATTTATCAAACACTAGATTACTATTGTCATTTAGTATTTTGTCCTGTGAACCTAACCTATTCCATTGATCCACTACTCTATTTCTTATCCAGTACCAAATGGTTTTGGTGACCACTGCTTTATAATATAGTTTTAGATCTGGTACAGCTAGGCCACCCTCATTAGCATTTTTTTTCATTAATTCCCTTGAAATTCTTGACCTTTTGTTTTTCCAGATGAATTCTGTTGTTATTTTTTCTAGGTCAGTTAAATAATCTCTTGGGAGTTTGATTGGTATAGCACTAAATAAATAGATTAGTTTAGGTAGTATTGCCATCTTTATTATATTCGCTCGACCTATCCAAGAGCACTTGATGTTTTTCCAATTGTTTAGATCTGACTTTATTTGTGTGGAGAGTGTTTTGTAGTTTTGCTCATATAGATCCTGACTTTCCCTTGGCAGATATATTCCCAAATATTTTACACTATCGATAGTTATTTTGAATGGAATTTCTCTTTGTATCTCTTGCTGTTGCATTTTGTTGGTGATGTATAAAAATGCTGATGATTTATGTGGATTTATTTTGTATCCTGCAACTTTGCTAAAGTTGTGGATTAATTCTAATAGTTTTTTAGTTGATTCTCTAGGGTTCTCTAAGTAGACCATCATATCATCTGCAAAGAGTGATAATTTTGTTTCCTTATGACCTACTCTAATTCCTTTAATCTCTTTTTCTTGTCTTATTACCAAGGCTAGCATTTCTAACACAATATTGAATAGTAATGGTGATAGTGGGCAACCTTGTTTCACCCCTGATCTTATTGGGAATGATTCCAGTTTATCACCATTACATAGATCATTTCCTTTTTGGAAAGGATTATTGAACTAGTAAAGGAGTTGAATGCTCTGGCTATCAATTACTATAGGGATAAATGTAAAGATTTGCACTTAGGGTCAAAAAAACTAATGCCACAAATATAAGATGAGGGAGGCAATTGTTCAGAAAAGAATATAACACATTTAATAAGAGTCATTAGTGTTATATAGCAGCCAAAAAATCTATCATCAGGAGGAACATAATATCCAGGGAGTGATAATCCTACTGTACTTTGCTATTAGCAGACTTCATCTGAAATATCATGCTCAATTCTGGTCAACCAAATGGATATAGATTAGCTAGAGAACATACAAGGGAGGGCAATCAGAATGATGAAAGGCCTTAAATTCATGATATATGAGACCTGGTAGAAGAAACTATGTCTAACCCAGAGAAAAAAAGACTCTGGGTTGGACATGATAATATGTTAAGGTATTTTAATAGTTCTAGAGTTGAATTGGGGGCAATAGAGAGCAGCACTTCAATGAAAAGATCACCCCAACACATTACAATGGCACAGAGAGCCAAGTGAGGGCAGCCCAGTGACAGTGTATGAAGGATGTCTCACATCCCCATGCCAATTAATGTAACTAGCAAGATTCTCTATGTTCTAACAGCTGACCAATCAGTCATGTGTAAACAATTCTAAGACCTCTATTGAATCAATTGAAGGCATATACAAGATGCCACAAAATACAATTAAGTTGAGAAGGGCTTTTAGCCACTGGAAGAAATATAATGTAGAAGGGTATTGGTTGAAGGAATTAGACATATCTCTGAGTACCAGAGATAAGAGCATTCTAGCAATGACTTCTGGAAGGCAGGACACTAGAAGTGACTTTGAGAAGGCAAGGCATTAGAAAATATAGGAATTAATGATAACTAAAAGCAAGAGCTAGTACTATATGAAATAGAAACAAACTAGGATCTTTTCCAGTAAGATCAGAGGTAAAATAAATGTGTCCATTGTCACCACTTACATTTGACATGGCACTAGAAATGTTGTTTATAACATTTAGACAAGAAAAAGAAATAGAAGGAATAAGCATGGATGAATAAGAAACATTATCACTTTTGCAGATGATGATGGTGTACTTAAAGAGACCTAGGGTCAATTAACTAATAATAATGATTATTAGCTTTAGCAAAGTAGCAACAGATAAAAGAAATCTGTATAAATCATCAATTCTTCTATATAATATCAATACAACCCAGTAGAAAGAGATAAAGAGATTCTATTTAAAATAACAATTAAATGTATAAAAAGCTTTGGAGTCAACCTACTAAGATACAACCAAGATCTACATAAATAAAATATAATTATATTTACAAAAGAATAGAGACAGATCTTAAAAATTGGAGAAATTAATTGCTCATGGGTAGGCCAAGCCAATATAATAAAAATAACTTTATTTTACTTACTGCTATACCAATCAAACTACCAATGGAATACTTAATAGAATAGACAACATAGTAACAATGCATGTGGATGCATTAAAAGTCAAGAATATCAAGGAAGATAATTAATAAAAAATGAGAACAAAGGGAGCTTATGAATATCAGGTTTTAAACAGGAATTCTCAAAGGTAGAAATTCTCAAAACAATTTGATATTGGTTAAAAAATAGAGAGTTGAAGTCAGATTGAAAGAGGGCAAGGAAGGAATTTGCGGTAAAACAACAAGTAGCAGGTATAAAGCACTTATTTTACAAGTGAAAGAAAAGACAAATATATAGAGTAGTAATGAAAGGAAAGTGAAGTCATGAAAATAGTGGGAAGGGGTTTTCAACATGGAAGAGCTTAAAACATATTTCCAGTGTTCCTGTCTTACACCTTTCATTTTACTTTTCAGATTCAAAAACCGAAACTAGAAGAGATTCTTATAAAATGGGAAGCACAGATGCATTCCACAGGAGAACTTTTCATTTAGGAAATAGCAGCAATCAAACACTAGTTTAAAGTTTCTTTCTGAACTTGGTCTCTTCAATTCTTCCTTCATTTTAGAAATGTAAATTTCAGTTAGAACGAGATGATCATTTTGTTCTTTTGAATCAGCTAATCAATTTTTATCTTTTATTTCATGATATTCCAGAATATTTTGTTGGTTAATATCAACAAAAGTAGCAAGCATTTTTATAGCACTTTAAAGTCTGCAAAGAGCTATACATAATGTTATCTCATTTGGTTCACACATTAAGCCTGGGAGTGCTATTATTACCTCTAATATCCAGATAAGAGAACTGAGGCTGAAAGAGGGTAACTTGTGCAGGAAGGGTCACATACTTAGTAATTATAATGGAACAGAATTAGAACTCAAATCTTCCTGATTCCAAAACCAACTCTCCCTCCACAGTGGTAAATAGCTACAAATTTTATCAGCTTTCCAAATATGTTATTTTACAATTTGTTTTAGACTCAGGTTTAAAAATGTACAGCTTACTTTTTATTATGACCCCTTATGAAATTGAACTTTCATTTTTTCATTAGAGATGGTAATTCTTTTATGACATCAGATAAACATACTTGTAAATATCTAACCACCATGATTTTAAGGCTTTGACTTGACTCCTAAAGTTAAAGATGTATACAACTCTGAATCCCCAATAATTAATCTTATAAGGGAATTTAGACTTAAGTCTTAAATTCTATTTGAAATAAGGGGAAAATATGATATAAGTGGTACAGTTATGCTAGTACATATATAGCACTTTAAGGATTGTAAAATGCTTTATAAATATCTGTTTGACAGGAAAAAATAATGATAGATGTTGGAGGGATGTGGGAAAACTGGAACTTTAATATATTGTTGGTAGAGTTGTGAACTGATCCAACCATTCTGGAGAGCAATTTGGAACTATGCCCAAAGAGCTATAAAACTGTGCATACCCTTTGATCCAGCAGCATTTCTGCAGGGCCTGTATCCCAAAGAGATCTTAAAGGAGGGAAAAAGATCCACATGTGCAAAAATGTTTGTAGCATCCCTTTTTGTAGAGGCAAGGAACTGAAAATTAAGTTGATTCCCTCAGTTGGGGAATGGCTTTTATGAATGTATTAGAATATTATTGTTCTGTAGGAAACGATAAGCAAGATGATTTCAGAAAGACCTGAGAGATTTACATGAACTAATACTAAGTGAAGTGAGTAGAACCAAGAAAACACTGTACATAACATCTGTGATGGACATGGCTCTTTTCAGGAATGAGGTGATTCAGGTCGATTCTAATGATTTTGTGATGAAGAGAGCCAACATTAGTTCACAACATAGTATTTTCACTTTTTCAGTTGTTTGCTTTTTTTCCCTTTTTGATATGTTTTTTTCTTGTGCAGCATGACAAAAATGGAAATGTGTTTAGAAGAATCGCACATATTTATATTGTTGTCTGGGAGAGAGGGGAAAGAAGGGAGAAAAATTTTGAACACAAGGTTTTGCAAGGGTGAGTGTTGAAAACTATCTTTTCATGTATTTTGAAAATAAAAAGGTATTGTGAAATCCGGGTCCAAATCCGGGAAGACTAAGTAAACCTTGGCTGATTGGGACTGCCAGGCCCAGCTGTGCTCTGTGTGAGTGCAGAAGCAGGGAGGCGGGGATGCTGCTGGCTGTGGGCACTTGTTGGAGGATGGAGCTGACAGGAAGCTGGAGACACCATATTCCCAGCCCAGGATTAAAGGTACTCACCTCTTATTTAAAAAAAATGAACTGGCAAAGAGGAACCCCACCACAGAAGCATACTATAGAAACAGGGAAGACAGGTTCATCTTCAGAAGAGGACACTGAAGTAAAAAATGTTCTACCTCAAAGTGTAAAGTGAAATGGCTCCCTGCCTAGAGAGAATTTACAGAAGAAATCAAAAAAGGATTTAAAAATCAAATGAGAGACATTGAAGAAAAACTAAAACAAAAACTAGAAAAAAACCACACCATCCAAGAAAAACAAGAAAATTATTTTTTAAAAAAGTTAATCAATTAGAAAAGGAGGTAAGAGTCTCAAAGATGAAAATAACTCTTTCAAAATTAGATTTGGGTAAGGGGAAGTCAGTGAAGCTATGAGAGACCAAGAAACAAAACAGATAAAAAAGAATGAAAAAATAGAAATATAAGAAAAATGACAGATTTGGAGAACAGATCAAGAAGAGAAAATATAGGAATAATTAGACTGCCTGAAAGTTGTGATCAAGAAAAGGACCCTGACACAATAAGGCAAGAAATAATCCAAGAAAATTGTCCTGGAATGATAGAACATAAGGGGAAAGTAGAAAAAGAAAAAAATCCACCAATCATCACTTCAACGAGAGCCTTTGTGGAAAACATATAGGAATATTATTGTTAAATTTCAAAACTCTCAGATCAAAGAGGACATTTTGCAAAAACCAAGTAAAAAACAATTCAAATATGGTGGAACTACAATTAGAATTATACAGGACTTATCAGCAGCCACAATAAAAGACCACAGGTCCTGCAATCATATTTACCGACAATCAAAAGAACCAGGCCTATGACCAAAACTATCATATACAGAAAAATTATCTATAATATTGAACAAGAAAAAAATGGATATTCAATGAATTTACAGATTTTCATGATTTTCTATCAACTAAAGCAGAACTTAATAGAAAATTTAACATATAAGAACCAATATCAAAGATCAATTTTTTTAATTAAAGCTTTTTATTTGTATAACATATGTATGGGTAGTTCCCCAGCATTGATCCTTACAAAGCTTTCCATTACAAATTTTACCCCCAGTCCCCTCCCCTCCCCTAGATGGCAGGAAGTCCACTACATGTTAATAATGTTGAAATACTTGACAAGTTATGCAAGAAAAATCCTATCTACAAGAATAAAAAGAAAATCAGAGAAAGGAAACACAATGCAAGCAAACATCAATAGAGAGCATGAAAATGTTATGTTGTGGTCCACGTTTCATATCCCTCTCTCTGGGTGTATATGGCTTTCTTCACTGAACAATTGGAACTGGTTTGAGACAATTCTCTGTTGCAGAGAGCCATGTCCATCAGAGTTGATCATCATGTAATATTATTGTTGCTGTGTATAAATGATCTCCTGGTTCTGCTCGTTTCACTCAGCATCAGCTCATGCAAGTCTCTCCAGGCCTCTCTGAAATCGTCCTGCTGGTCGTTTCTTACAGAGCAATAATATTCCATAACATTCATATACCATAATTTATTCAGCCACTCTCCAATTGATGGGCATCC
>JAJPUD010001012.1:50263-156563 GCA_023553655.1 Myrmecobius fasciatus | reverse complement strand
GGAGATGGGGGGAATGAAAGGGGGGAAAAAGAATAAAGCAAAAAAAGGTATTGCAGCAGAGAACACAAGAACAATTTACAAAGAAGTAAAGAAAAGATATGGACATTCATGAATATAATTTCTTCTACTAATATATATACTTTCTTAAACTGATATTTGCTGTTATATATTTTGAATCCTCTCTGATGTTTTGCGGGGCACATGACAATATTTCCTTTTGTTTTGTCTCATTTTGTTTTGTATTTCTTTTCTGTTTTTTCTTTTTTTCTTATTCTGTTTCTTTAAATAAAATAAATTTGGGGGAAAAAAGAAAATAAAAAGCTATTATTTGAAAAAAAATTTACTTAAATGCAAACCATGGAGGTAGGCATATGTGAAAATAGTTTTATGTTTAAATAAAGCATAACCTACAATAACAAAATAAAATAAATAAATATTATCTGATTTGATTCTCACAACAGCCATATGAGGTAGGTGTTATTATCTCCATTTTTACAGAAGAAAAAATTAAGACAGACAAAGGTTAAGTGACTTGTTCAAGATCATACAACTACTTAACTATCTGAGGGTATATTCAAATTCAGGTCTTCCTGACTCCAGATTCAGGACTTTAATTATGATACCAATTAAGTTTTCTTTATAATTGTTGTAGGCCATAAAAGGAAGGGGATACATTTTAAAACTTTTGAGAGAAATGAGATTTTAGACATATTTAAACAATATAGATAAATATGCTTACAAAATATAGAATATTTTCACAATTAATGCCAAAGAGATTTTTTGAGGTTCTGATTAAAATAACACAATATATAAACACACAAATGCACACAAAACATCCAAAATTAATAAAATTTTAAGCCATATTAAAGCTTGGCATCCAAAATCTACACAAAAGACTTTCCAGGAAGAATTGCTTACCCAGCAAATTCTGAAGCAGTAATAAAATAGGACTATATTCATTATGTAAGGCATGTGCATTATATGAAACAGTGTACTGGCATAAAGATATTTAACTGAAGTCAAGACTTGAATGAGCTTATTAGAGAATTCAACTCTCACCTCATATTTTAGTCTTTTGGCACAACAGCACCATTAAGAAGCTAGCCTGGGCCCCATGCCAAGATGACATTTTACAATGCATGAAGATAGGATTCTTTGAGAATGATCCAGAATGCCTGAAGGCCTGGAGGATATAGTTGCTAAAACATTCTGAAAAAGATTTAAATTCATTTATGTAGGAGAGAGAACCTTTCCAGATTGGTCAGCATTGGTTCTGGAGAGCAATTTGGAACTATGCCCAAAGGGTTATCAAAGTGTGTATACCCTTTGACCCAGAAATATCACTATTAGGTCTGTATCCCAAAGAGATCAAAGGAAAAAAGGGGACTTATTTGTATAAAAATATTTATAGCAGCTCTTTTTGTGGTAGCAAAGAAATGGAAATTTAGACTAGGTTTATTAATTGGAGAATGGCTAAAAAAAGTTGTGATATATAATTGTGATGAAATACTATTAAGTTATAAGAAACGATGAGTAAGATGGTTTCAGAAAAATCTGGGAAGACTTACCTGAACTGAAGCAAAATGAAATGAGAAGAACCAACAGAACATTGTACACACATATGAAAAGATGCTCCAAATCACTATTGATCAGAGAAATGCAAATTAAGACAACTCTGAGGTACCACTACACACCTGTCAGATTGGCTAAAATGACAGGAAAAGATAACGATGAATGTTGGAGGGGATGTGGGAAAACTGGGACACTGATACATTGTTGGTGGAACTGTGAACGGATCTAACCATTCTGGAGAGCAATTTGGAACTATGCTCAAAAAGTTATCAAACTGTGCATACCCTTTGACCCAGCAGCGTTTCTATTGGGCTTATATCCCAAAAAGATGTTAAAGGAAGGAAAGGGACCCACATGTGCAAGAATGTTTGTGGCAGCCCTTTTTGTGGTGGCTAGAAACTGGAAACTGAATGGATGTCCATCAATTGGAGAATGGCTGAACAAATTATGGTATATGAATGCCATGGAATATTATTGTTCTGTGAGAAACGACCAGCAGGATGATTACAGAGAGGCCTGGAGAGACTTGTATGAACTGATGCTGAGTGAAACGAGCAGAACCAGGAGATCATTATACACGGCAACAACAATACTATATGACGATCAATTCTGATGGACATGGTTCTCTTCAACAATGAAATGTTTCAAACCAGTTCCAGTTGTTCAGTGAAAAAAGCCATATACACCCAGAGAGAGGGATGTGAAATGTGGACCACGGTGTAGCATTTTCATGCTCTCTATCGATGTTTGCTTGCATTGGGTTTCCTTTCTCATATTTTTTTCTTGTAGACATGATTTTTCTTGCATAACAATGATAAGTGTGGAAATATGTATGCATATATTCGACTTGTCAAGTATTTTAACATAATTAACATGTAGTGGATATCTTGCCATCTAGAGGAGGGGTGGGGAGTAGGGAGGAAAAATTTGTAACAGAAAGCTATGTAAGGGTTAATGTTGAAGAATTACCCATACATATGTTTTGCAAATAAAAAGTTTTAATAAAAAAAATAAAATAAATTAAAAAAAAGAATATTGTACACAGCAACAACAATATTGTACAATGATCAACTACATGATTTTTTGATGAATACAATGATTCAAGATAATTCTGAAGGACTTCTGATAAAAAATGCTATCTATGTCTGGAGAAAGAATTTATGGAGTCTCAATGCAGATTGAAGCATACAATTTTTTACTTTATTTTTTTATAGTTTTTTGGGGGGGTCTTTTTCCTTCACAGCATGGCTAATATGGAAATATGTTTTGTATGATTGAGTGTGTGTGTCTGTAAAAACTTATGTCAAATTGCTTATTGCCTCAGGGAAAGGAGAGGAGAAGGAAGAAAGAAAAGATTTTGGAATTCAAAATGGAAACAAAAATGTTTAAAAGTATTTTATATATAATTGGGGGAAAATAAAATATTATTTAAAAAATGAAAGAAAGAAATGAGATAAATATGTACTATACATTGAAACTCTTAGAGCACCTAAAGCCCCCCTCATATGTGGGCCCCCAGACAAATACCCTAGATTTCATGACTTTGTTGGTCATCACCCACTCAAAATGATATGTTTAATAGGCCAATCAATTAACATTTTATTTCAAAATAGTGTATTTCACCTAACAAAATAACAAAAGAAGCCTTAGTAGTTTATGTCATCATATGGTGCTGATAGCTAAATCAGGAAGGGTGAAAACAGAGAAAGAAAACTATAGACCAATTTCCCTAATGAATATTGATGCAAAAATCTTAAATGAGATATTAACAATGAGATTACAGAAAGTCATCCCCATGATAATACACTATGACCAAGTAAGATTTATACCAGGAATGCAGGGCTGGTTCAATATTAGGAAAACTATCAGCATAATCAATTATATTAATAACCAAACTAACAAAAATCATATGATTATCTCAATAGATGCAGAAAAAGCATTTGATAAAATCCAACACCCATTCCTATTAAAAACACTAGAGAGTATAGGAATACATAGGCTTTTCCTTAAAATGATCAGTAGCATCTACTTAAAACCATCAGCAAGCACCATATGTAATGGGGACAAACTAGAACCATTCCCAATAAGATTAGGAGTGAAACAAGGCTGCCCACTGTCACCATTACTATTTAATATTGTATTAGAAATGTTAGCTTTGCAGCGGTCATCAAAACCATTTGGTACTGGCAAAGAAATAGAGTAGTCGATCAGTGGAATAGGATAGAATCACAAGACAAACTAGGCAATAACTATAGCAATTTAGTCTTTGATAAACCCAAAGACCCCAGCTTCTGGGATAAGTATTCACTATTTGACAAAAACTGCTGGGAAAACTGGAAACTACTGTGGAAGAAATTAGGGCTCGACCCACATCTAACACCACATACCAAGATAAGATCTAAATGGGTTCATGATCTGGATATAAAGAGTGATACTATAAGTAAATTAGAGGAACGTAATATAGTTTACCTCTCAGACCTATGGAGATGGAATAAATTTATGTCCAAAGAAAAACTGGAACTCTTAATTGAAAAGCAGATAGATAACTTTGACTATATTAAGTTAAAAAGGTTTTGTACAAACAAAACCAATGCAGTCAAGATTAAAAGGGAAGCAATAAATTGGGAAATCATCTTTACATTTAAGGGTTCCGATAAAGGTCTCATCTCTAAAATATATAGAGAATTGTCTCATATTTATAAAAATTCAAGCCATTCTCCAATCGATAAATGGTCAAAGATATGAACAGACAATTTTCAGAGGATGAAATTAAAACTATTTGTAATCATATGAAAAGGTGCTCCAAATCACTATTGATCAGAGAAATGCAAATCAAGAGAACCCTGAGGTACCACTACACACCTGTCAGATTGGCTAAAATGACAGGAAAAGTTAATGATGAATGTTGGAGGGGATGTGGGAAGGCTGGGACACTGATGTATTGTTGGTGGAACTGTGAACAGATCCAGCCATTCTGGAGAGCAATTTGGAACTATGCTCAAAAAGTTATCAAGCTGTGCATACCCTTTGACCCAGCAGCATTCCTATTGGGCCTATATCCCAAAGAAATCATAAAGGAAGGAAAGGGCCCCACATGTACAAGAATGTTTGTGGCAGCCCTTTTTGTGGTGTCTAGAAACTGGAAACTGAATAGATGCCCTTCAATTGGAGAATGGCTGAATAAATTATGGTATATGAATATTATGGAATATTATTGTTCTGTAAGAAATGACCAGCAGGACAATTTCAGAGTCCTGGAGAGACTTGCATGAACTGATGCTAAGTGAAATGAGCTCAGGAGTGAAACGAGACCAGGAGATCATTATATACGGCAACAACAATACTACATGACAATCAATTCTGATGGACATAGCTCCCTTCAACAATTAAATGTTTCAAACCACTTTCAATTGTTCACTGAAGAAAGCCATATACACCCAGAGAGAGGGATGTGAAATGTAGACCACAACATAACATTCCCATACCCTTGATTGATGTTTGCTTACATTGTGTTTCCTTTATCTGATATGTCTTTTGTGTAGATATGATTTTTCTTGCACAACAATGATAAGTTTGGAAATATGTATAGATATATTCCATTTGCCAAGTATTTTAACATAATTAACATGTAGTGGATATCCTGCCATCTAGGGGAGGGGTGGGGAGTTTGGGGGAAAAATCTGTAATAGAAAGCTATGTAAGGGTTAATGTTGAAGAATTACCCATACATATGTTTTCAAATAAAATAAAATTAAAAAAAAAAGAAATATGTATAGAAGAATCACACATGTTTAAACATATATTGGATTACTTGCTGAATATGAAAGGGGGGTAAAAAAGTTGGAACCCAAGGTTTTGCAAGGATGAATGCTGGAAACTACAAATATATTTTGAAAATAAAAAGCTAAAAAAAAGAAAAAAATTAAAAATAAAAGAAATGTTAGCTTTGGCAGTAAGAGAAGAAAAAGTGATTAAAGGAATTAGAGTAGGTAATGAGGAAACCAAATTATCACTCTTTGCAGATGATATGATGTATACTTGGAGAACCCTAGAGACTCAATTAAAAAACTACTAGAAATAATTCACAACTTTAGCAAAGTTGCAGGATACAAAATAAATCCACATAAATCATCAGCATTTTTATATATTACCAACAAAGTTCAGCAGCAAGAGATACAAAAAGAAATTCCACTCAAAATAACTGTTGATAGTATAAAATATTTGGGAATCTATCTTTCAAGGGCAAGTCAGAACTATACAGACTAAACTACAAAATACTTTCCATACAAATAAAGTCAATCTAATCAGATGGAAAATTATCAAATGCTTATGGGAAGGCTGAACGAATATAATAAAAATAACAATACTACCCAAACTAATTTACTTATTTAGTGCCATACCAACCAAACTCCCAAGAAATTATTTTACAGATCTAGAAAAAATAGTAGCAAAATTCATTTGGAAGAACAAAAGGTCAAGAACTTCAAGGGAATTAATGAAAAAAAAAAGGCAGATGAAGGTGGCCTTGCTGTACCAGATCTAAAACTATATTATAAAGCAGCGGTCATCAAAACCATTTGGTACTGGCTGAGAAACAGAGCAGTCGATCAGTGGCATAGGATAGGATCACAGGACAAACTAGGCAATAACTATAGCAATATAGTGTTTGATAAACCCAAAGACCCAAGCTTTTGGCTGTTTTTGGTTTTGTTTTGTTTTGGTTTGGTTTTTTTTTTAGTTAACAAATTCTATTTTTCCTTTTTCTTTTCTTTTCTTTTTCTTTCTTTTCTTTTTTTTATTAAAGCTTTTTATTTGCAAAACATATGTATGGGTAGTTCTTCAACACTGACCCTTACAACGCTTTCTGTTACAAATTTTTCTCCCCTAGTCCCCTCCCCTCCCCTAGATGGCAGGAAATCCACTACATGTTAATTATATTAAAATACTTGACAAGTTGAATGAATATATGTATACATATTTCCACATTTATCTTGTGCAAGAAAAATCGTATTTACAAGAAAAAAAAATCTGAGAAAGGAAACACAATGCAAGCAAACTTCGATAGACAACATGAAAATATTATGTTGTGATCTACATTTCATATCCCTCTCTCTGGGTGTATATATGGCTTTCTTTACTGAACAATTAGAACTGGTTTGAAACATTTCATTGTTAAAGAGAGCCACGTCCATCAGAACTGATCATCATATAGTATTGGTGTTGCTGTGTGTAATGATCTGGTTCTGCTCACTTTGCTCAGCATCAGTTCATGCAAGTCTCTCCAGGCCTCTCTGAAATCATCCTGCTGGTCGTTTTTTATAGAACAATAATATTCCATAACATTCATATACCATAATTTATTCAGCCACTCTCCAATTGATGGGCATCCATTCAGTATCCAGTTTCTAGCCACTACAAAAAAGGCTGCCACAAACATTCTTGCACATGTGGGTCCCTTTCCTTCCTTTAAGATCTCTTTGGGATATAGGCCCAGTAGAAACACTGCTGGGTCAAAGGGTATGCACAGTTTGATAACTTTTTGAGCATAGATCCAAATTGCTCTCCAGAATGGTTGGATCTGTTCACAGTTCCACCAACAATGTATCAGTGCCCCAGTTTTCCCACATCCCCTCCAGAATTCGTCATTATCTTTTCCTGTCATTTTAGCTAATCTGACAGGTGTATAGTGGTACCTCAGAGTTGTCTTAATTTGCATTTCTCTGATCAATAGTGATTTGGAGCACCTTTTCATATGATTAGAAATGGTTTCAATTTCTTCATCTGAAAATTGTCTATTCATATCCTTTGACCATTTATCTATTGGAGAGTGGCTTGAATTCTTATAAATATGAGACAATTCTCTATGTATTTTAGAAATGAGGCCTTTATCAGAACCCTTAAATGTAAAGATGATTTCCCAATTTATTGCTTCCCTCCTAATCTTGTCTGCATTAGTTTTGTTTGTACAAAGGTTGGAGGGGATATGGGAAAACTGGGACACTAGTATGTTGTTGGTGGAGTTGTGATACAACCATTCTGGAGAGCAATTTGGAACTATGCTCAAAGAGTTATCAAACTATGCATATTCTTTGACCCAAAAGTATTTCTACTGGGCTTATATCCTAAAGAGATCTTAAAGGAGGGAAAGGGTCCCACCTGTGCAAGAATGTTTGTGGCAGCCCTTTTTGTAGTGGCTAGAAACTAGAAACTGACTGGATGCCCATCAATTGGAGAATGGCTGAACAAATTATGGTCTATGAATGTCATGGAATATTATTGTTCTATAAGAAACGACCAGCAGGATGATTACAGAGAGGCCTGGAGAGACTTGCATGAACTGATGCTGAGTGAAATGAGCAGAACCAGGAAATCATTATACACGGCAACAACAATCCTATATGATGATCAATTCTGATGGACATGGTTCTCTTCAACAGTGAAATGTTTCAAACCAGTTCCAGTTGTTCAGTGAAGAAAGCCACATACACCCAGAGAGAGGGATGTGAAATGTGGACCACAACATAACATTTTCATGCTCTTGATTGATGTTTGCTTGCATTATGTTTCCCTTCTCAGATTTTTTTTTCTTGTAGATCTGAATTTTCTTGCACAGCAAGATAACTGTATAAATATGTATATACATCTTCAATTTGTCGAGCATTTTAACATAATCAACATGTAGTAAACTTCCTGCCATCTAGGAGAGCAGTGGGCACTAGGGGGGAAATATTTGTAACAGAAAGCTTTGCAAGGGTCAATGTTGAATAATTAGCCATACATGTGTTTTGCAAATAAAAAGCTTTAATAAAAAATAGCTTATATCATCTAACTCATTCATATATGTCTGTCTTGTGTAACTTATTAATAACTAAATTATAAACTTTGGAGAATTGTGATTATATATATTTAAAATATAGAAATATATACATACATATAAAGATACATATATATTTACTCTATATACCTAATACAGTGTCTTGAACCTGGGCACTTAATTGCTTTCTGTTGTTTTTGCCATCTAGACTAATGTCATTAAGGACAAGGACCAGCCATGCTATTCTTCTTTTGTATCTTCCATGACATCCCAGCAACTGCTAAAGTATCAACATCTTTGTAGAAGTGAATTATTCGAATTTTTCATTGGTTTTAAGACATTTAATTCTTTGAAGACTTTAGTGCTCTGTAACTTGTAACAATGAAACAATACCAGTAAATAATTATAATTAAAAAGAATGGGTGAATGTAATAGGGAATTGACTCACATTTCCCTTGGAGGTGGGATGAAGTGACTAAGTTGTGGGTGCCATAACATTTTGCTGCTTGATTATTATGACATTTCTAGTCTTGTTTCACTAAATGTTTTTTGTATTAAACTCAGGTGTCATATGACTTTGTCTAAGGGGAACTTCCAATAAGAGATCATAAGCTACAGATTTGTTTAGCAGCTCACCTCAAAAGCAACTTGAATTCTGGGTGTAGCTTTCAGGATTCTGCATTGAGTTCACTGAAGGAAAAACAAGAGGAAACCAAGAAAAATCTATTTTGAACTACCTCCGTGCAAATATACAGAACATACACACAACACTAAACCATTTTCAGCCTTTTGGAGACAGCAATCTCATGTACAACAATGTGAAATCTGCACTGAACCTCTGTGTTAGAACTAATTCTGGCCCAAAACAATTATATGCTGGCCAATATCATCTATATAAGACACACCAAATAAAGAAATACTAAATAAAGAGCCATTTATGTTAGCTTGCTTGCTTCCCCTAAGCATGCTTCAAAGTCTAAAGGATGGCCCAGAAGAATTGAGTTAATTCAGACATTTGAGCCATAAATAAAACTTTGTTCCTCATATATGTTCATGACCACATGTCTAAGTGAGTTTTTTAGTCTAGTTAGACATGAAGAACAGGACTAATGATGAGTGAGCATGTCTCCACTTCCTTTTCTCATTTTACCCCATCAGCTAATCATAATACTTAATGATTTAAAATTACTTAATTTAAGCAGCCACATAATCAACCTATTCAGTCTGCTTTCAAGATTAACTTGTGTCAGGAATATTACTTTATATGATTTGCATATTTGATAAACACGCCTTTATCCAAATCATTGATCCATGAGTGGGAGGCCTAAAATCTGGGTCCTGGGGTAGAGAAGAGGAAAATTTGGCCTGAACTCACCATGAGTCAAATTGGTAATAGGTAAACACAGCCACTTGTTAAGTGGTGAAAGAAATTCTTTCTCTAGCTCTAGCTACTAAAACTTTCTAGTTGGTAAGACAGCTTGTATTTGAAGCCTCCAAGTGAGAGCTGCAGCACAAGTCTAGAAATAAAAGACTTGTTTTTGAGGTACAATATAGGAAGTCTGGAAATGGAGAGTTAAAATTTTCCAGGAAAGTAAATGATTCCATCCTCTGAGAGTAGAGGAGAACTACAGTAGGTAGTATTGACTGAAGGCAGAACATTGAAAAGGCTGCAACAAGAAGGTGCACCTGATGCCATGTTCTGAGACCTGGGAAGAGCTGGAGTCAAGAGACAGAGCGACATAGAAAGATGAATGGGACTAGTACAGTCAACAGCAACCAGTAAAATCTGCAACAGCTACTAGAAGCATGAGCTGCAGAACAATGCTATTTAAGACTCAATGAGAGTTGTGGAGAGGAACACTAGTATCTCCTCATGGAGATGTCCTCCCTTACTCCACTATGATTGAGACTGTAGAGGCCCCTGCAGGGATGAGGTGGCTTTCTGATGCAAAATGTTCTTTTTTTTTTAAGAGACTCTGATATCACTCATATGTACTTTCCTTCACTTCTAAATACAATTCTTTGTCAACTTGCAGGATTTCATTTGGTGACTACACTTAGGAAGCTAGGTAGTGTCAAATATTGATGCTCAAAAATTATCTGGACAGGAGCAATAATCAGGAAAACAGAGATGTACCCCATAGTGCACCCAGGTCTTTTATACTGGAAAGGAGCTATGACAAGAATCATACACAGGCATCCAATAAACCAGAAGTAAATACTGGAACAGACTTCCAACTCCTAACTCCCAGTCTTGCTTTTGTTGTTCTTGATGTTTAGTTGTTTCAGTTCTGGCCAATTCTCCATTACCCTATTTGAGATCTTCTTGGCAGAGATACAGGTATGGTTTGCCATTTCCTTCTTCAGATCATTTTAAAGGTGAGAAAACAGACAAACATGTAACTTGCCCATGTTCAATCAGTTAATTTCTGAGGTCAGATTTGAACTCAAGAATATGAATCTTGTGATTCCAACCCTAGTGCCTTATCCACTGTGCCACTTAGTTGCCCAGCTCCAGTGTTGTTATCTTAATCATGATCATAATAATAGCCAATGATTATATAGCACTTTAATATTTGCAAATTTGATGCCCAAAAGGCTATAAAACTGTATATACCCTTTGATGCAGCAGTGTCTCTACTGGGCCTATATCCCAAGGGAAAGAGACCCATGTGTGCAAAAACATTTGTAGCAGCTCTTTTTGTGGTGGTAAGGAACTAGAAATTGAGTGAATGTCCATCAATTGGGGAATGGCTTAATAAGTTATGGTATATGGATGTTATGGAATATTATTGTTGTATAAGAAATGATGAGCAGGATGATTTCAAAAAAGCCTGGAAAGACTTAACATGAACTCATGCTGAGTAAAGTGAGCAGAACCAGAACACTGTATGTAATAACAGCAAGATTATGTGATGATCAATTGTGATAGACTTATTTTTCTCAGTAACACAGTGATCTAAGACCATCCCAATAGACTCAGAATGGAAAATGGCATATACATCCAAAGAGAGAACAATGAAGACTGATTGCAGATGGAAGCACACTGTTTTCATCTTTTTTTGTTTGCTTTTTCTCTTCTTGGTTTTTCCCTTTTATTCTGATTTTTCTTTCACAACATGATTAATATGGAAATATGTTTAAAACAATTGCGCGTGTATAACCTATATCAGATTGTTTGCTGTCCCAGGGCAAGGCTGGATCTCAAAATCTTACAAAAATGAATGTTGAAAACTATCTTTACATATTATTAGAAAAATAAAATACTACCAAAATAAAAAAAATTAGTTATTTGTTCTTGAAGTGACAAGTTCACTTCATTCATTTTTGAGAAAATGGTGCTCCATGAAAAAAAAGACTAGTTTAGCTCATAACTTGATCACACAAGACCTTTTTCTCATGACAGCCATTATTCTTTGGTATGCAGCAGAAGCTCTTTATGACATTTCACCACACAAAACATTAAAAAATATATTCAAGTGATCCAATCATTCTGGAGAGCAATTTTGGAACTACGCCCAAAAGGCTATCAAATTGTGGATGCTCTTTGATCCAGCAGTGTCTCTAATAGGTCTATATCTCAAAGAGATTATAAAAAAAGGGAAAAAGACCCACATGTGCAAAAATATCTGTAGCAGCTTTTTTTGTAGTGGCAAGGAACTGATAATTGAGTGAATGCCCATCAGTTGGAGAATGGCTGAATAAGTTATGGTATATAAATGTAATGAAATATTATTGTTCTATAAGAAATGATCAACAAGCTGATTTCAGAAAACCTTGAAAAGACTTACATGAACTAATGCTCAGTGAAGTGAACAGAACCAAGAGAATATTATCCACAGCAACAACAAGATTATGTGATGATTAACTGTGATGGACTTGGCTTTTCTCAACAATGGGGTGATTCAAGACAATTCCAATAGATTGGGATGAAAAGTGCCTTCCTCATTCAGAGAGAGAAAACTATAAAGACTGAACATGGATCAAGGCATAGTATTTTCACTTTTTTGTTGGTTGTTTACTTGGGTTTTTTTCTCATGGTCTTTTGCCCCTTTTGATCTGATTTTTCTTGTGAGGCATGATAAATATGAAAATGTTTATATGAATTGCACATGTTTAATCTATATTAGATTGCTTAACTATATTGGGGAGAGGGAGAGAGAGAAAAATTGGAACACAAAGTTTTGCAAAGGTGAATGTTGAAAACTATCGTTCTATGTATATGGAAAAATAAAGTACAATTAAAATATATTCAAGAGTCTCAGTTTAATAAAATGAATTATTTTTGCACTTTATCAAGGATATGTTCAAGTGAAACTGGTCTTTTTCATTTTCTTTTTTTCCTTTTTTTTTAAACAAAGTACACAATGGCTGAAGAATACGACTACCACTTTTCTTGGGTACCACCATCTGGATTGTACTAAGGTGTAAACTGTTTTACCCAATATTGCTTTTATGCCATCAGTACAAATATCAACATAGTTGTTCCAGGAAAAACCATGAAATTCAAAAAGGTTGTTCAACAATATTTCAGGACCACTTGTATTTGTTATTTAGCGTTCCTAGAAGAAAGATCTTTGATGTTTACTTGGCACCAGTACCGAACAACACCAGCAAAATAGCAAATCCAGTCCATTTGTAAAGCAAAAGTACAATTCTGTAGACATTATTAACTCAGTCTTCATGCTTGCAGCTAAATCTTTAATTCATAGGTCATGTAGCTTCTATGAAACTCAATTGTACACTCATCAAAAAATTGAGCACAGAAAAAAGGCATCATATCTGAATTGTACTTCTTTCTACTTCTCTAACATATGGTCATCCAGCTTCTCCAGAGTAGCAAGGTGGGATGACAAAGTGCCGGACCTGGAGTGAGAAATACCTGAGTTCAACTTCAACTGGAGACACTTGCTAGCTTTGTGACACTAGGCAAGTCACAACTGCTTATTTATCTCAATTTCCTCAACTGTAAAACAAGGATAATACCAGGACCAGCCTCAGAGTTGTGGTGCGGATCAAATGAGAGAATATTTGTAGAGCATCTGGCATAAAATAATTATTGAATGTTGACTGATTGAAGAGTCTAATGTCCCCTCTTTCTATATCCTGGCATGTACTTCTGCTCTTAATATGTGTGTGTGTGCATGCAGTACTTACATTCATTTCACAGGGAAGCACTGCTAGATATATCTGGAATCCTGTCCACTCCTCAAAAGGATAATTGAGATTCTTCCCTGAACAGGAGGAGGAGAGGGTCACAGGCCAGCCACTGTATTTTCTTTCAGAGAAAGGGATGCTTTTGTTGTTGTCATTGTGGTTCAGTCATTTTTCAGCTGTACCCAACTTTTCATGACCCCATTTGGGATTTTCTTGGCAAAGGTACTAGACTAGTTTGCCATTTCTTTCTCCAACTCATTTTATAGATTAAGAATAGAAACAGTTATAAATGGCTTGTCCAGCATCACATAGCTACTAATGACTCTGAATTTAGGAAGATGAGTCTTCCTGACTCCAGGTCTTAACTACTGTGCCACATAGTTTCCCCCAAAGGAGGAATACAATACTAGAATAGAATACTAATTTTTTCCTACTAAATATTGCTATTCTAGGGCAGGGCTTCTTAAACTTTTTCCACTCATGGCCCCTTTTCACCCCAGAAATTTTTACATGACCCCAGTTATATAGTTATACAAATGAAACATTTAGTGATAATAAATAAAAATTTTATGACCCCAAAGTCAGTTATGAGACCCCATATAGGGATCTTAACTTGCAGTTTAAAAAGCTGAATTCTAGGGGAATGATTTTTTTAAGATATCTTGTATATCTCTTAAGTGTAAAAAAGGTACTCCAACCCATACATCCATAGCCTTGATTCCTTTCCATCAAGTCACAAGACTATCACAAATAGTAAATAGCAAGTAACGCCATTTATCCAAGAAGATAGAAAACAAAAATCAAAGAAGTTATACAGATGAGAATATACCAGAAAATATACAGAATAAATGAGCTCTCTTACTAAGAATAAACTATCTTAGCTCAACCAAGAGAGTCTCCAGTTTCACCTAAGGGGAAAATCTTGAAAATCTCAAGGGAAGCAAGATGGAAATGAGGGACATGTTCTAGAATTAGCTACATGCTACTGGAATTACCTACATGCCTACTGCTTCACTGAGTCTTTCCCTCTCTCTGGAATTGATCCCCAAGAGCCTAGAATTAAATTTTTTCAAAGCAGGTAAAATTAGAAGGGAAATGGTTAACTGGAAAAATTTTGTAGCAAGTTTCTCTGATAAAAGTCTGATATCTAAGGTATAAAGGGAATATAAATAGGCAGTTTCAACAATAGAAAAGCAAAAAATCAATAATATGAAAAAAATTTTCCAAATCACTAAAAACAAAAAACTACAAATGAAAACAATCCAGAAAACTAAGAGGAATGGATAAAGGATGCACATGTCTTAACATATTTATACCAGCTATTTTAATTTTAGCAAAGAACTAAATTAGGGGTTCCATGCTGTTGTTTGTCCTTCATTCTCAAAGAAAACCTTAACATCAGGGAGGTCATGTCATGATATGCAAGCAAATTGGATTTAAGTGAGGGAGGACTGTTCAAGATCACCTGCCTCACCTTCCCCTCCACACCATCTGGGTCCAGTGGCAAGATACAGATCAAGACAACCTGAGGTAGTTCTGGATACAATGGAAGACCTCAGCCTTTTTAAGCTAAGGTCTTCAACAGGTCTCAGTTTGACTGAGGCAGCATCCATTCAGTGATTTAATGGAATATTATTTGTGTCCTAATAAATGATCAAAGACTAATTTCAGAGAATCTTTTCTTTTTTTCTTTCAAGGTTTTATTTTCCATGTTAAAAATGAGTTTACATTTAAGCTCAGACAGAAGTAATGCAAAATAATAAAACAAAAGATGCATATGTTTTCTTCTAAAATTCTTTCCAAAGCACCCACCACCCCCATACTATTTCCCAGCTAGTAGAGTCCCCTCAGAGAATCCTTTCAACATCACTGGGCATCAGTTCATACAAATGTTGAATAATATGCCTAATAAAGTGCTTTTAATTGTACTGCCAGGTCAAAAATGTGCATAGTTTATTAACTCACATATTAATTTCCAGAAGTGTTAGGCCAATTCACAGATCTCCTAATACTTGGTATGAACTGATGCACAGTGAGGTGGGCAGAACTAGAAGTACAATTCATACAATGACTGTAACATTTGTGAAGCAAAACTTTGAAATTTGTAAGAACTCTGAGCAATGCAATGATTAATTATGATGCCTTAGCACTGATGAGGAAACATTCTTCCTGCCTCTGGACAGTCAGATAATGTACTTGAAATATAAAAGGAGATATATATTTTTGAACATGGCCAATATGTGGATTTGTTTAGCTTGATTAGATTAACTTGTATAAAGGATGATTTTTTAAAAATTGGGGAGGGAAACAATATTGGGGAAAAGGAGGTAGCAACAGTGATGCTAAAAAAATGGAAGGAAGTGCCTGACACTGTGCCAAGTGCTTTACAAATAGTATTTTTATTTTAATAAAAGGCTTAAAAATACTTGGAAGAGATCAAAATGAAATTCAGAAGGCAACAAATACAAGTGAAATAGCTTTAGAAGTAATTCGATGAAATGCATGTATTTTTTAAAGCTATGACAATCTTTTTCTATGTTTATATATGAAAATGTTTGTGTTTCTCACCTTCAGAAATACAAAAAAATCCTAAAGATATAATAATGTAAAAGAATATTGTTTTCCTACAATTATAGGATTCATTGGAAATTCCTAATTTGAATAGAATTAATGTGATCAGACTTATACAATTAGAAGTGACATTAAACTAAAGAAAATTAAATTACATAAGCTATTTTGTTGAACCTGAGGAAAGACTTGGATTTGAATCCCATCTCTGAAATTGACTGTTGGGTAGTCATAAAAATGCCACATAACCTCTCAGTCACTTAGTTTTCTTGTGTGAAAAAGAAATAAAAATATTGTACTTCCCACCTCTTAGGGTTGTTATAAGGAGAGGACTTTATGAATGTCAAAATACTGCATGAATACATTGCTAATTTTGCTGGAATGTTGTCCAGATGCCTAGATCAAATGGAGAAATACTTGAGAAAGTGACTATACTGTTTTTTCCCTGTGAATCAAACAACACCATTCTACATGGAACCCAAATAAACTAAGTACAATCAAATACTCATCATAACACTCTTCATGATAGCTAAGTAATAGAAATAAAACAGGAGGCCATTAACTAGAGAATACCTGAAGAAAATTAAATATTTTTGTACCATAAGAAATGACAACTAGAAAGTAGTCAAACATGGAGAAATATAAAATGGCTCAAGAAGAACAATATTGACAAAGAAAAACACAATGTGAGGGAAAAGATCTCTAAAAGGAAACTTGAGCCAATGAAAACCCAATAATAATCTCAAACAGATAATAAAATAGATCTCCTTCCTCAAAAGCAAAACAATAGGAGATTATTAGGGCAAAATGCTATTGTTGCTTAACTATCTTTCTTAAAAATAGGTTTCTTTATTTTTATATCACCTTCATTCATGAATATGTCTCCTCTTTATTTTTGTTTTCTATCATAAAGGAGGGTTCATTCCGGATCTGGAGAGAGGAGAAAATTATTTCTTGAAATGAATACCTTGTAAAAACAAAAAACACCTATTTTTAAAAACTTCATTGTGCTATATACATTTGTGGGTTTTTTTTCTTAAGGAAAGGGGTCCTTTTGAAAAAGGATATACTGGAAAGCCTTAGGGTGTCAGTTAAATACATGCCACAATGTTGTAGAAGATAGGAAGATGGGAATCAAAAGAAATTTTAATTCTACCTGGTTTTTAAGGTATAATTTTCTCCTTTGTATCTAAGAAAGTATAAGTAAGTCAACTTTCCAGATGAACTGCTCCTCTATCCAATATTCTACCTACATTTTAACTTATCTTTTGCATCTATAGCAATCCTTTCAACTTACTTCAGGCCACAAGAAGCCTTATTTTTTTTAAGTATAATTAGCATGCACCCTACAACTTAATAACAGAAAAGTGCCTTATCCTACTTCTTTGTATTTTTTAAAGCTCAGATACAATATCAGACATGTAATTTGGTTTTAAAAAGTTTTCCTTTTTTCCCCTCTTACTTTTGGATATTAAGAAATTTAGAGCTGGAAGGAAATTTAGTGTCTACCTAAACCAACGTTCTCATTTTATAGATGAGGAAAGAGACCCAAATAAGTTAAATGACATATGCACAGCAAATAGGAAAGGGATATGAGCTCAAGTCCTTTACCACCCTGAACTGTGGTGAGATTAGTATTTCCCAGTAAGGAAGGAGTTTCTATACCACCAGACTCATTTGGTTCAACCCCAAATTTAAGCCCAATTCAAAAGGCCACATGTGTCGAGGTCTTCTTCCACTTGTCATGTAACCACTTCTATTTCTGTTCTCCCTTCTTTTCAATCAACCAAAAAAACATTTGTTAAATGCCTACTATGTGCCAGGAACTGTACGAAGTCCTGGAGATACAAAGAAAAAAAAAAAGGGCAAAAGACAGTCCTTGACCTCACGGAACTTACAATCTAATAGGAGAGAAAAGATGCAAATATATATATATATATATATGTATATATATATATATATACAAGAAAGCTGTATATAGGATAAACAAAATAATTAAGAGAGGGAAGGTACTAGAATTAGGAGATGTTGGGGAAGGCTTACTGTAAAATATGGAATTTAAAGGTAGCCAGGGAGGCCAGAAGTCAGAGCAGAAGAGGGAGAGTATTTCAGATGGGGGGTCAGACAGAGAGAATGCTTAGAGCCTAGAAATGGGGGTAGAAGAGCCAGGAGGCCAGTGTCCTTGAACTGAAGAGAGCAAATGTTAGGAAATAAGGTGTAAAAGTCTGGAAAGGTAGGAGAGGGCTAGGTTAGGGAGGAGCTTGTATGTCAAAGTATTTTGTATTTGGTCCTGGAGGAAAACTTGAAGTTTATTGAGTGTGTGTGTATGTATGACAAAGAAACAGAGACTGAGAGACACAGAGACAGAGAGACAGACAGATAGTGAGAGAAACAGAGAGGGGAGAGAGAGACAGAGCCAGAAGAGAGAGAGTGAGAGAGGGAGAGGGAGACACAGAGAGGGGAGAGACAGTGAGACAGAAACAGAGAGGGGAGAGAGTCAGAGACAGAGAGAGACAGAGAGACAGAGACAGACAGAGAGGGGACAGAGAGACAGAGACAGAGGAGAGAGACAGAGAGAGGGAGAGAAAGAGGAGAGTATCATGATGAGATCTGCATTTCAGAAAAATCACTCAACTGGCTAAATGAAAGATGGATTGGAAAAAGGAAAGACTCGAGGAGGGCAGACACTCCAACAGGCTATTACAACAGTGCAGACATGAGGTGATGCGGGCCCACACCTTGGTGTCATCAGTGTCAGAAGAGGTTACAAAGGTGACCTCAATAAGCCTTGGTAACAGCCTGGATATGGGGAGGAGGGCTTGGGAGGAGGGAGGAATCCAGCACAACTCCTGGGTTGTGAGTCCAAGAAAGTAGAAGGAGGGAGTTGCCCTCTTCAGAACTAGGAAGGGAGAAAGGTTTAGGGGGAAAGATAATGAATGGTGTAATTTTTGAACATATCTAGTCTATGAGACATCAAGATTGAGCTATCTGAAAGGCAGTAGAAGATGTGAGATCAGATGGCAGCAGAGAGACTGAGGCAGGAAAGGTAGATTTGAGGATCATCAGCACAGAAATCATAATTAAATCCATAGTTGCTGCTGAGATGCCCAAGTGGGGTAACTACTTTTTTATGCAGTTTAGAGTGAATAAACTAACAGCCAACGAAGAATTAGGACATTGTGGCATGTATTTAACTGACACCCTAAGGCTTTCCAGTATATCCTTTTTCAAAAGGACCACTTTCCTTAAGAAAAAAAAAATTTGGCCTAGCAAATCCCAACCAAGGTTCCATTTGGGTAATATGGAAAATATCCCTCCTGTGGATCCAAATTTCTCCAAGAATTAATGAGGAGCTCACTTGATAACTAATTTATAGTTATCTTGTTATGTTTACTAACATGTTGAAAATAAATTGAAATAAATATTTTTCAACCAAAAGAAACTAATCAAAAATATATTCAAACATATACAAAAACTGAAGCTTAGTAACTTGGGGGTTTCTTTCCTTCCTGTATATTTCATAATTTTTTTCTTCTGATAACTGGATTGATAACTCTTAACTGTTACACAAAAAACATGAATCCCTCAAGCTTTTCACATGCAAATTATCTATAACAGCAAACTCTTATGGGAGAGGCAATGAATTTCAATTCATTGGAAATGGTGCACATTACTTTGTAGTCACTGAATCCCAGTGATTGAGTTCCCTCAATTGCATTAACAAAATAAACAGGCCTTTGATTCCCAGTACTATGGCAATTGGTTGGGATAACATCAGAAGTCACCATGATTCAATGACTTTTTGGAACACATAGTACTCTAAGACTAGGTTAAAAAAAAAATCACTTTATACCTGGCTAGTGTTACCTAGCTTCTTTCTTTCTGGTTGTTATTCTATATGTTGCTGATTATATTACAGTGGGAAATAGTCATTCCCCCCCCCCTTTTTAAAACTACTATTGATAGCTTAATTTTGGATATTTTAGACTAAAGCAAATGAAAAGGAAATTAAGTCTATAGGCCCCATTGTTTAGTCCCTCTGTCTTTTCTTCAGCACACAGAAGATCCAGATTTAGGTCAGGAACATCTTGGCACTGCCTGCCTTCTGAAAGACTTGTGGGAAGTTTGTAAAGCTTGTGGGAGGAGCACCTCCCTTCTACTTCTGGTGACCCACTTGTCCACCTATTAGAACAACAAGGAAAAACAACAACCAGGTAGAGACGTCCAACTCCTTTGGCTGCAAGAGTAGAATGATAAGGAAAAACAGAGTACAAATGTAGGAGAATAAGGTGATTTATTTTTTAAAGAAGAAAGCTAGAGGGAAGGACTGGTAGAATGCCCTTAGTACAAATAAACAAGCAGTACTAATTTAGGTTACAATATTTTATGTGTGTACTATTCTTTTTAATTATAGTCATTCTGCTTTGTATGTTTTGAAACAATACCTTTAGCATGTGATTTATTTTTACATATTTATTAAATTGTTGTTGTTCAGTTGTTTTTCAGTCATGTCCATCTCTTACTGACTCCATTGATATTCTCCTGGCAAAGATACAGAAGTAGTTTGCTATTTTCTTCTCCAATTTATTAAACATATACACATATTTATTTTTATACACATTTATAAACACATTTAAACAATCTTCAAATGTGTATATATTTATATTTGCACATATAAATTCCTATGTTTTTAATGTATTGAACTGAATGGATGAATGACTTTTTGAGTCACAGCTAGTTACACCATGGTGCTGATCACATTGGTCATTCAGCTTCCCAGGGTGAAACTGTCTCTCCCATGATCATGGTTTGTATCAGCCGGATGGATCTTGGTGCTAGTCACAATATTAGCTCACATTTGTATAGTGCTTCAGGATTCACCAAGATTATTAAGCACTCCCCTTACAGCATCCCTGAGATATAGATCATATAAGTATTAAAATTCGCATTTTACAGAAGAAGAATCTGAGAATGAGAGCATTTAAGTGACTTTTAAGTTGTATCATTGCTAGTTGTCAGTATTGGAATATTAACCCTGATCTTGCCTCACTCCCAATTCCATGCTCGTTCTATTATGCCAAGAAAGTAGTAGACTGTTTATTAGAAAACCATTACTACTACTGCTAAGATATCACAAGAATCATTCCCACTGATAATAAAAATAGCATCATTTTGCGTATTTATTTTACAAGATTGTCAACAAGGCAAAAAGAGAAATAGATACTTGGCAATTATTTTGTGTATTTGATTTGTATATGCCAGCAAATGGTTTCTTTAAGATCAAAAAAGGAAAGGAAATTGCAGAATTTGAGTTCTAATCCTAGTTCTATTACCTATTATTTATATAAACTTGGACAAGTTCTTCATCTGTAAAATAGTAGAGGGAGAGATTATCTCAAGGATTTTCTAGGTCTAAATCTATGATTTTATGGTAAAATTGTTAGCACCATATACAATATCTGAAACTTTTTCTTTAATCTGCAACTTTATTATCAAGTACTTGTATTTCCCTTTATACATTTCCATACATTTCAGGACAACTGGCATAAGGGAGATTGTATAGTGCAACGAATAGAATGCTAGTCTTAGAGACTGGTAGAATTGCAACTTAACTAGTTATATGACAATGGATAAATCATTTAACTGAGTTTCAGGTACCTCATCTAGAAAATGGAGATACCTTTATTATCTATATCACAGGATTATTTCAAGATTCAAATGAGATAATGTATAGAAAGACTGTGGGCAAATTCTAAAGTACTTGGAATATTTTAGTTATTCAAAATATGTAAAATATGTTTTTTTCAATATTATCATGTAAATACTTATTTGCAATTTATGTTCCTCTGCAAAAAAGTAAATATTTGACTAATATAGGTATCTATGTATTTATCTCTATATAAACATATATATATATGTATGTATATATGCATGTGCCTTACAGTAAAGTCACTTATTTATCCTTTGAAGTCTCTGGAGATAGAGAAAACATAGAAAACTATGAGCAGATGTCTCAGCTAAAAGATCACCTGACAGAAGCCTATTCCCTAGCAATGGCCTCACTTCAAAGAAGCTCTGATAGAAACAAAGTACAATACAGCTAGGTGATAAAAGCTGCTAAAAAAATCTCAGTATAAAAGAAATACAAAAGATATTAGGTCAATAGAAGTGGACCAATATGAAGTAATACAAAGAGTAAGCAAATTGTCAGTTCACAAAATAGCTCTCAGAAATAGCAAAATAATATATTGCAATTTGTGCAATATATTATAATAGGTATTGTTGCCTAGTGGGATGTTAGTGATACTCCTTGGCAAGAAGGAAAAAGGGAGTGATGGATAATAAGTTAAGCAGAATATAAGAAAAAAATCACTTGCAAATAATATAAAGGATTAGTTGAGTTAGATAATAAGTTGTAAGATGATGATTCAGATGGAGAAGGAATTGTGCACTGGTAACCACTGGAAGATCAATGAAGTCAACTGAGTACAATCTGGTTCTGTTCAAAGAGAGAGAGATAGCTTAAAAGCCAAATATACCAGTTGTAGAGTTCATGAAGAAAGGACAGCATTTATAAAGCCTAGAGATATTGGTCAGCCTAGGCTACACAAGAGATCAAGAGATCACAATAGAAATTTCCAGTAGGACTATCTGGCCAGTGATGAAGTATATTTATGCTTCAGGAAAAATGGTTACTTATACAATTCTATGAAACTCATTGCTACAGTGCATATAATAAGAAGTTGACACATAACTTTATTAAGTGGTATGTATTATTTTTATTGTTGCTTGTATATCTATGTAGATGTTATAATGTTGTTGATATGTTTGTATTCATTGTTAGCATGTATAATTGTTATATGTACTGCTATGTTTCTATATTATTCACAATTCCATTATATGTGCATGTATAGTGTTTTGCATGGGTCTTATATATTCCTGGTTTTATATATACATGCTGACATGTATATCATCATCATATGTGATATAGTTTTTTTTATATGTATGACTAGCTGCATGCAAGCCTAACATGATCATACTGAATTCTAAGAGGATGCCTCTTGATGGCTCCCCCTGTTTTTTTGTTTTGCTGTTTTTGCCTTACTCCTATGGGAATCCTAGAAGATCTTGAAGACTGAGGAAAAGCTACAATACCTGAGGCCCACATAAATCCTGTGGGATTTTTTAAAAAATGATTTGGGAGGACCAGATCTCTGTGAGACAGGGGGGCCCAGTTAGGAAGCCAGTGCAATAATTTAGGTGAGAAGTGATGAGGGCCTTAACTGAGGTGGATAATATCTAAATGAATCCAAGAGATAAGATGTGAGAGAAATTGTGAAAGTAAGATGTTAATTGATAGAGATATGGAGTAGAAGGAACTGGAGAAAAAGTTTACAATTATGAACCTGAAGGATTAGGAAGTTGTCCACAGCCTTGGCAGAAGTAGGAAAGTTTGTCAGAGGGGGAGGAAAGAAAATGAGCTCTGTTTTGGATATGTTGAGTTTGAGATGTCTCTAGATTACCTAATTTGAAATGTCTAATGGACAATTGGTGATATGAGACTAAAGGACTGGGAGAGACTGGGGCTAGATATTTAGGTCTGTGAGTCATCTGCTTGGAGATGATTATTTACCCTCTGGCTTCTGATGAATTTTCTCATGGAGAAAGAGTGTAAAGAAAGAAGAGAAAAGGCCTAGGAAAGAGCCTTACCAAGACTTCTCACTGGTAAAAAGCTCTATAAGAAAGCTTAGACATGATTCACTTCTAGAATATTAATGAGATTCCTTTAATAAAAATTAATCAATGGACAAAGTAGATAGCATGTAAAGGACAGTTATTTATTTCTGCTAACAAACATACATATAGAAATGCTTAAAACATTAAAGACTTATAAGTGCACATTAACAAACAGTTAAAATATAATACAATAATCTATCATACCTATTAAAGTATCCCAGGAGGTAAAGATAACTTTTGGGGCAGTACTGAATAGATGATATACATATTTTAATTCTATATTAGCTGAGCAACTCACCAGATCTTTATTGGGGTTCAAAATGATCCTATAGCGGTCATTTCCTGAGAAGTGATATAATTATAGGAAGGAGCTATATACCAGGGCAGGGAACACCAATTCATGAACTTTTGGACTTTCAGACTTATTAGGGCTAGAAAGATCCATTTCTTAGGATCACTATTCAGTGACCTGGGTTTAAAGAAAGAAGCTCAAAACAGAAGAGGTAGACAACAGTTTGAAGTCCAGTCTCAAGCTCACCTGAGCAAGCAAGCACATGTTCTACTGGAATTGTACTTGAGTTGTAATCACCAATTCTGCTGGGGTTGCATGTGGGGTAAACTGATGTTGGATCTGCCCCAAATATTCCAAGGAAAAAAAAAAAGGGCCTTTCCACAGTTCTTACAGAAACTGAGAGGGAATTTCTTCCAGGAAAATCTGTCCTGAAGGAGGCTCAGTGGCTAATTGTCCCTGACACAATTAGCAGGGACACCCAGGGATTGATCAGCAATATCAAGTTCCTATTATGTGCCAGGCACTATGCTCAGCACATTTAGAAATATCTCATTTTATCTTCACAACAACTTTGAGAGGTAAATGCTATTATTATCCCCATTTTACAGGTGAGGGAACTGCAAGGGTTAAGTAATATGCCCCAGGTCACATAACCAATAAATGTCTAAGACTGGATTTGAACTCAGGTTTTCTTGAGTTCAGGTCCAGCTTTCTATCCACCATGTCACCTAAAGTCTAATATAAGACATACCAAATTCTATCCTCAGTTAGTCTCATCTATAAAATGTAACCTCTTTGAGGAGAGGAACTGTATTCTATTCATGTTTGTACCTCCACTGTCTATTATAATGCCTGAAACATACTGGTCATTTAATAAATGCTTGATAATTGAATTGATTGAAGTAGACCTGAGAGTCCTATGAATATCACCAACCCTTAGCCATCAGTAACTGACAGAAAGCAGTAGACATTTTGATTAAAAAAAAAAAACCACCATGTGGGGTTGTGGTTTTATGATGTAAGATCTCCTGGGTGTTGGAGAAGGGGAAGGTTTTGAGCAGCTGTGCAAAGAGGAACGGAAAGAACACGCTGTTTGTTAGAAGTAAATGGCAACTTTGCTTCAGGATTCAGGTTCATTTCCTCTAAGTCAAACCAGGCAGGGACCACCTGACTGAGGCCAGAACTTCTTGGCTGTTCTTCCTGTTTTCATTTCTGAAGGATGAAATAAATAGAAGCTTGGGGTGACTTCAGGCACAAATTCAAGGTTTAGAAGAACAAAAAGCCAGCTCACTTTTGCTGCAGTGTCCATAGGTTTTCCTCACAATAGCACAATGAGTTAGGTAGTTCCTTGACTGATTAACTCAATTTTATAGGTGTGAGAGCAAAGGTTTAGATCTAATGACATGTGAGAGGTTCTTGGGTCTCATAACTCCAAGCCCAGATTTTCCTTCCAAACAAGTAATAAGCACAGGCGAGGGAAGAATCTGAGTTCATAAATTGTTATCTCTCAATGCTGTTCTCCACTTCCAGTTCTTTAGAAGGAGAAAGGTGTTACCCCATTTCAACTCTCAGAGCTTTGCCTGATAGAAGCAGAGTGTTTAATGAGGATTTCTGGTAAGGAGATAGAAGATAATAGGAAGTTCTGTGCTTCTCATGATTCAGAGAAGTCAATGACATGCAGTAGAAAACCAGGCTGGGTATGCCTTATTCTTTGGGTAAGGCAGAATAAAATTACTAAAATAAGCTGTGTAAGCATTAGTAGGCAATGGGACACCTCTAGGTCATAAAGTCATTGAGCAAAGTTATTATTCTAATGAAGAAGCTCAACTGCCATTTATTAGCTTCCTTCTTTCTTTTTATCTGTATCTTTAAGTTTCCGATGTTTCAGATCTTGCTGATTACAAGGGGCTCCTTGAGGTATAGATTGATGGCAATGGGGTACTTAGGTGGGATGTGTAGCTTGTGGGACAGCTAAGTGGTACAGTAGACAGAGTGCTGGGCTGGGAATCAGGAAGATTTATCTTCATGAGTTCATATCTGGCCTCAGACACTTACTCTGTGAGCCTGGGCAAGTGACTTCACCCTTTCTTACTCAGTTTCTTCATCTGCAAAAGGAAATAGAAAGTATTTTCTGCCACAAAAACACTCAACAAGAAGCTTCGATTACTCTTAGCCCTTGTCACAACAATATCCTTTACTGGGTCAGTCCCAACTCTCAGGGAATTTACAATGACAAAGGGAAATAAAACTTATGTACAAATCAAGATGCAGCCAGAAACCTCACAACATGCCTTATGTATGAAAGTTCTATCCAGGCATGTGATTCTATTAGGATTCATCATTTTTTCAGATCCTCAGCACTGCATTCCCATTTCAGACAAATTCCTGCCAGATCTTACCACAATGAATAACATGAAATCACAGCAAACTGAATTAAATTGTAACATTCTTGGCACCCAATGCAAATGGTTCCTGAAAGTTTCAGCTTGCTCTTCAATTAATACTTTCTGAGTCTCAGTTCTAGAAGAAGCAGGTCTGAGCTAATCAAATTCATAATGGCTTGGGGACAGTTTATCAGGTACTCAAATTTCTCTCTGGGATGCTTAATTTGTTCATTTCTATTCCCTTAACCACTCAGCCCTGCAGGTTATGGATAGATATCTTTACTTTCTGCCTGCCTTTGCCATGGTCATTGCCCCCTTCTCTTAATCTTGTAGTTCTGAGCACACATGCAACTACTCTGCCAACTAGGGATTCCAGTTCCTAGAATCCAAGGCATTTCCCAACCTCCCCCCCCAGTCACTGCCTTTTACCTCTCTACCTAACCTGTCATTCTTCCCCACTTCTTTTTCTTCAAAGCTTTTCAATACATCCTGTGTTCAGAGGCTACTCATTCATTCACAGTTTCCAAAGAAAATATGGGCCTCATGTTGTTCCCTTCTGGATACAATACAAATTTGAATATGAGCAGTAAAGAGGGCTATAAGAATTTAGAGGAAGAAACAATTACTTTCAGGTGGGAATATAAAGGAAGAATTCATTAAGGAGAGGTGACATTTTACCAGGTCCTTGAAGACTGAATGGGACTTGGGAAAGAGTAGGGGGAAGGGAATGAGCATTTGATAAACACATATGATGTGCCAAGCACTCTGCTAAGTGTCATACAAACTACCTCTTATGATTGTAAGCTCCTTGAGACCAGGCACAATTTTTTTTCTCTTTTTGTGACCCCACCACTTAGCACAAGTGTCTGGCACAACATCTGTGCTTAATTAGTATTTCTTGAACTGAAATGATTGGATAGGATTTCAATAGATGGAATATGAGATGGCATTCCAAGTACAGAGAAAGGCTTGAGCAAAGGCTTAGAGGCTGTGTTCAAGTATGTGAATTTGAGTAGGATGGGGCATTGCAAGAAAACTATATTGGTCATGGAGAGGTGATAGGAAAAACTGAATGGAAGAGACTGGAAAAGATGGAGGGGAAATGGAAAAACAGTTACTTTAAAAATTTTTTAAGAGAAGAAAGCTATATAGGTTAGAAAGATTAATATGGCAATAGGAAGATAAATGAAAAGCATTAGAATCTGGAAAACTGATTATGAGTTTCTTACAATACTTTAGGTAAGAGCCAAAGTCAGAGAAAAATGGGAAGAATGATACGAATTGATACAGTTAAGAAAGCAGAACTAAGCCTTTTAGATTCCCCCAACTGTCAATCTATGATCCTATGATTTAGGAGAACAATAATATACCTAACCCTGAGGAATTGTAACTGGGGTGAGATACTGAACCCACTCCCTTTTCTACTAAAGGAACCACTCCACTTTAGACCCATGTGTATAGTATAGACCAGGGTTCATACCATGGAGCCATAAAGAAATCTGGTCTCTAATGAGAGTGTGACTTCTTTTCTCACATACTTTAATTCAATAAATCTCCATCTTAGTGTTACAGGGGCAAATTACTAAAGATTCTGATTTAAGCTCACTTTGAGGTTACCTCCAAAAAAAAAGGTAGTCAAAAGCTGCTCAGCGTACAATATGAATCAGGTATAGGACATGTAACTATTTCCTGCAAACAACAGGAACACTAAATACTGAACATTTAGAAGCACATATTTGACAAAAACAACCATAAAATAGGATTTGATGAATTAACTTATAATTATTACTAAACATGTTAGGAGGTTATAGATAATTAAACCTTAACAGAACAAAATGGCAAGGTTCAAGTCAATCCTCTTATTAGTGCAGAATATTCCATTGCCACCAACTAGCACTACTCATTAGATGTGGATTGTAGGATCTCTTAAAATTCCAAGGTCCCTCCCAGCCTGGAAATAGTTATCTCAAGACAGGTACTGGTTTACCTAAGATTGGAAAGAAACAACACAGAAGTGAAAAAGACATGGAACCCCAAGTATAAACTCATCAAGTAGAGACTCTCTACACTAACTGCCACACAGGCAAGGTTGCCATGATACTGGCAGAGATGGGCCTGCCATTCCTCAACTGACATTAGAACTCCAGTTACATATATTGGATTATTTGCCATCTAGGGGAGGGGATGGGAGCGAAGGGGGGAAATATGGAACACAATGTTTTGTAATAGTCAATGTTGAAAATTTTTCCATGCATATGTTATGAAAAGAAAAAGCTTTAATAAAAATACATTAAGAAATAACAATAAAAAGAAAAAGAAAGAAAAGAAAAAACTCGTTACATGACACCACCTGGAAAGTTGAAAAGAAGGTCAAGCAGAGACTGTCTCTTTTTAACAGATAAGATAGAGCTCCCTGTCTGATGCTGTCATAAAAAAGAACTAATTGATCATTCAGGATTTTCTTTAACCAATGGAGAGTCAATGAGGTATCATGGGTAGAAAACTGATCTTGAAGCCAAGAAAAACTGAATTCACTGGCACATGCTGGATGTATGATAGTTGGTAAGTCACTGGTAGCTGTCTAAGACTATAAATTGCAGAGTAGGTATCAGCATCATCTGGAAGGGGTCATTTCTGATGCTCGTCATCAAAGCTCTAGTCTCTATCTCTACCAAAGGGAAAAGTCCTGTCACTGCTGGGCCATCACATGACCAGAAGCAGCTAGGGAGTTCATTATCTTCAAGAAACTCAAATGTTGAGTCATTATGTCTCTGATGGGAAGTTTCCACAGGAACTCTGAACATATATTCCCTGGGATGGCCTCTATTGGCCAATTCAACCTCAAAACAATCATTGCAGTAATATAAACACAAATAACACCCAGAGGCAGCTGAACTTTGATAAATTGTAACGAGCAATTATAGTCCTGGAGGCCAGATAATGAAATGTATTCACCTTCTCTCATTCTGAAAGGAGAAGGATTACTTATGGGGGATGTTGCATATGCTGTCAAATGAAGTCACTGTGTGGGCTGGTTTTTGTCTAACTAGTTTTTCTGTGTTATGAGAACCAATTCAATTTTAGAGTTTACAGGGAAATAATTTAATACTTTTTTTTAATCTGCAAAAGAACTTAAAAAAAAAGGTAAGACCTAGAAAAGGTGAGAGGTGGCAATGCTAATAAAAAAATAAAAAAAGGAGGGAAGATATTTGTTGTGGCAGAAACAATAGGATTTATCAAGTGAATAGATGGGAAAGGGAGTGGGATAATAGAAAGGGAAGGAATCAAAAAATGACTTCCAGGTTATGAATCTGAGTGACCAGCAATTAACAGAAATGTAAAAGTCAGAAGTAGATTTTGAGAAAATGGGTAAGAGTAAGTCAGTAAAAGAATGGAAAAAAGTTTCAATCAGTGAAAAGGAAGACTGAAATAGGGAGTCAGAGATTCACAAAAGGATTGTGAATAGGCAATGATTTCATTTCTGTTTTATGAATTTATAATGGAATCAATGACCAGTTTTGTGTCTTTCTTCAGAGGATACAGTGGAAATTCAAGGAGGCAAGTTAATGTAGGGATGATATTAATATTGAGAATGTCTTTGAAATGGCTGGTCTAGCCTAAAATGGAAGGGTAGCAAATAAGGAAAGAAAGGTTCAATGCATTGGAAGTTTTGAGGGTTAACTTAGAGAAAAATGAGGGAGTAGTGTAAGTGTAGGGATAAAAAATGTTGTTTTGACAAACTTGTGCATTTCTATATCTGTTTCTTTCTTTGAGACATTTTATTTCTCCTTTTTCTTATTTATGGCACACTGTAACCTTTACATTTCCTCTCAATATTACTTTTCTATTTTCTACTTTTTTTTCCCCTTTCGTTTGTTTAGATCACTAGAAACATATTTCCCCATTCCATAGTCCATTCCTTATCTATGATCCACATTCTCCACATCCAGCTTCCTTGTTGTTCTAAGTTTTCTACCCTTTCTCACTGTCTCTATTCTGTAGATTTGGGGCTTTTAACCTGAGGTCAGTGGATATATTTCAGAGACTCCTGAAATCCTTTTTACTAACTGAAGTTTAGCATTTCCCTTAATGATGATTTAAAATTTATAATTAATATAATTTTAATATCATACCTCATTCTGAGAAGAGATCCATAGCTTTCATCAGACTGCCACGGTTCCTTATAACTAACACCAAAAAGATTAAGAAGCCCTCAAGTAGACCCTGAGTTAACTATCCATGTATATTGAATCTGGTTGGTTTTTCTAATTTTTTTCAGGTTATCCAAATGCCTAGGTGCATTTGTCAGAATGGAGTTTCAGCAAGAAATGAAGTAAAATATAATTGTTTTAGTCTTTAAAAGGATGAAAGAAAAATTATGTACAATTACATGGGTTCCAAAGATTAAGAAGTCCTTAAGTATATCCTGAGTTACCATCCATGTAGAATGAATCTAGTTGGTTTTTCTAATTTTTTTTCAGTTATTCAAATGCCTATATTGTATTTGTCAGAACAGAGTTTCAGCAAGAAGTGATGTAAAATATAATTGTTTTAGTATTTAAAAGGATGAAACAAAAATTATGTACAATTATGTTGCCTATAAATTAAATTGCTCATGGGAAATGTGTCTTCTTTCTGTACATTCAAAATCCAGTTCAAAGTAGCAGGGAGAGGAAGAAGAAGGACAGCATTAGCTGTAAGCCTTTGGCATTCCCCTCCCCCCAGAAGGCTTTGTTCACTCTGGCAACCTCTATCTGCCTACTAAAGAATGGAAGGTGCACAAAGATGTATTTCTAAAATTCTTTAGCTGCTTAGGGAAGTAGGAAAAGCTGCTTGCTGCCTGAAGCACATATAAGTATGTGTACATATGCACAATATACATGTTTATCAAAATATAAAAGTCCACCATATATATATATATGTGTGTATACAAACATATTTAGCAAAATATAAGTCTACCAAAACAGATGTATACAGTCACATATTTAGCAAAACAAAAAAGTCCACTAAAATGTGTATATATATATACATATATATATAATATATTTAGCAAAATGTCTACCAAAATAAATGTGTATATATATATACATATATATTATATATATACATTCACATATTTAGCAAAATACAAATGTCCACCAAAATGTATTTATATATGTATGTATATACATATACATAAATTGTATAAAAGTCCACCTATGTCTATAACATACTTAACCAAATAAAAAGTCCACCAGAATATATGTATATATGTATGCATATACATACACATACATATTTAGCAAAATTGTCTACCTGCATGTCTATACACATATTTAGCAAAATAAAAAGTTCACCAAAATGTACATATATGTATGCATACATATACACATGCATATTTAGCAAAATTATATAAAAGCCCACATATATTTACACACATATTTAGCAAAATAAATCCACTAAAATGGATATCTAAATATGCGTGCATGAACATGTCCGTGTGTATGGATCGGATATCAAGAAAATGTTTTTTTTTTTTTTTTTGGAAGGGAGCGCGGGTAAGGAAAAATGGGGGCGGGTAATACACTGCAGCGTCTCTCCAGCCATACCACTCAACCCATGAGAAAGTTTTTTTTTTTTTTTTTGCCTCAGGCCCCCCGCCACCTTCCTTTGTGTGATGCCGTGAGAGAGGTGTTGCTTTGTCCAAGTAACACTAATTATAATAAAGTACACGGTAATTCATGGGTGACCCATGGCCACAGGCCTCTCTAGGCGTCATCCAGGGGAGGCCCTAGTACCGCAGCATCCTTCTTAGGTGCTTCCATAGGCCTGCATCCGGCACAGACAGGTAAGTGGGGTCCCTGACGTAAGAATTTAAAAATCTAGCTCGAATCCCGATGCCCTACGTTCATACAATCTGGGAAATACCTTTGTGCCACCAGGTTTGGCAACCAGGCTGGCCGAGCTCTCAGGAAGAATGAAACCGGGATGGAATTCCCCCAGGACAGGTGGGGGTGGGGGAGAATAGGTAATGGGGCGATGCAAATACTAGCATTTGGGCATGCGCACTCAAAACAATAGAGTTGCTAAGGCCCGAAGGCAGATAGAGACTCTGGGTACCGAGAGAGCCAATCCAAGAACTCAAACACGTCTCTTTTTTCACCAATCCAGAGTCAGGATTGCATCAAGCAATCAGCGCCCCGTTTGTCCAACTCTAACCAATCAGAGAGCCGGCCACTTTGGGCGGACTTTTCAAAAACAGTGAAAACAAAACAAATCAGGGATCTTTAAAGGTCGTGATGCGTCAGTAAGCTCATCTCCTTCCGCAAACCCCATTTTTCCCCCTCCCCGCCCCTGTCGGGTTTCAGGACCCCATAGACGATAAATTCCGGGGCCCCGAACATCCGAGATGGAACTTGACCCATATAAACAGAATCTTTTCAATAAGGTGGGCTCTATGGAGCCGGTTCTCAAGGGAGAGTGAGCAATTTTAGAGGGGAACTCTTTTTTCTTTCGGACTCGCCCGGATCCCTACGCGGTCACGTGCCCTTCCCCCTCGGGGGCGTTGGGAGCTCAAAACAAAAACAAGAGGCGAGCTCGAGCTTCCTTCCGCGGCGGTGGCGGCGGAGGAGGCCCAAGAGTGGAGGGGGTGGTCGAAGGGAGGTGGGCCGGCGGTGGGCGTCGGACGGGGAAGGACTGTAGCTATGAGGCCATCGCTGTGAGGCCGGCGCTGTGAGGCCGCCGGCGGCGGAGGCAGAGGGAACGCTGGGCCGCGGGTGAATGAGGGCCCCGGGGGGTCGCTGACCCGCAGGGTCCTGCAGACGGAGCAGCTGGGCGCGGAGACCCGTCCCCTTCCCCGCGCTCTCCTGGCCGGGGCGCCACGGGGACGGGAGCGGGATTCCCGACACGGTGAGTGGGCGGCTGCTGGGGCTTCCTTTGTTCCCCGGGGCCAGGGCGCCCCACTCCTTTTGCACGCAGAGCTCCTCGGGAGCCCGCCCTGCCTTTGGCCTTTCTTTGTCCCCCACCTCCCCGGCGCTTAGCACTGTGCCTGGCACACAGTAGGTGCTTAATTCAGGCTTGGTGACACCTGCATACAATTAAGCCCGCCGTCCCTTCCCCCCCACTCTGGGGACTGGCCGGCTGCTGGGGGGGCGTTCCTGGGGTGGGGGTGGGAGTGGGAGTGGGGGGCTAGCCAAGTTACGGGCTGCACTTGACCAATGCCCCCTGCCGGGAGACTCGAAGCCCCCTGCCGGGCTCTCTGGTGCTCGGCTCATTTCTCCTCATTCGGCTGCAGATGAAGGACTTGGGAGCTGAGGAGCTGACCGGTCGGGAGGGGGTCCAGCTTTTCCGGCTGCTGAACCTCTACTTGGAGCAGGAGCAGAGATTTCAGCCCAGGGAGAAGGGGCTGAGCCTGATTGAAGCCGCCTCTGAGGTGAGCGGAGGAAAGCCATCCTGGGACGCAGTGGAAGCACCCCCCCCCAAAAAAAAAAATCCTTCCAGTCTTAGTCAAAATATGCCTCAAGGCCGGAGTGGGCACACACCCCTGATGTTTGTCACCTACCTGAAGGGTGATTACTCATTGGACGGGTCTCTACAGATTATTCTTTCTAATTTGAGACTTTTTTGTGGAATACTTTCTAGGAATTAGACTGTAAATTGGTCGAAATACCCTCGGGCTATGCACAAGGTACTTATTACCTTAGAAACCTATTAATTAAAAAAAATAAACCTGTCTTTGTCCAGAGGAGTTACATTTATTGGTCAGTTACTAATCCTGGATTAGAAACGCCTAGGTACAAAGCTAACAAACATTTTCTAAGTGTCTATTGTGGGCCAAGTGCTGGAGATACCAGAGAAAAGCTAACTCACAGACAAATGAGGGGGTGTGTGTGGGGAAGACTGAAAGCAAAAGACTATGTGCCAATAAGAGACACAGGATAAATTGGGGGCAATATCAGAGGGAAGGAGCCTTCCAAGATTAAGGAGGACTGGGAAAGGCTTCTGGCAGAATGTGAGGCTTGACCTAAGACTTTATAAAGGGTGTAGTTTCTATCCTGTATAAAATGTGGGGGTTGGCTCTCTAAGGTCTCATAGAATTCTAAATCCTATAATCTTTCAGGATGGTGGCAATTATTTGTATTATATTAATTTTATATAATATTTTGTTTAAAAAATATGTTATACCTTTATGCCATTGATCAGTAATGTTTCAATCCCTTAGTGGGTTTTTTTTGTTTTTTTTTTTTTGTTTTGTTTGTTTTGTTGTTTTTTTTTTAATTAGAATGAACTTGGTGATTGGAAAAGTTTGGTTTTGATTTGTTCGAATTCCCTTTAACAATAACTGGAAGATTTGTTGTCTTGCTTAAAAACTCCCAAGTGTTTTCCAGAGTTCTTTTCAACAAAAGAAAAATTTTTCATCTTTTCCTTTTTAATCACTTAAGAACTTTAACTTCTTGTTAATCTTGGTTGTAAGGAATTTTTTAAATTGGCTTTCATTTTTATTGTAGAATGAAAACACTTTGTGTCCAAGATTGAGAAATGTTAAGGTGGAAGATCTTAGGAGTTTAGCCAACTTTTTTGGATCACGAACTGAAACATTTGTCCTGGCTGTCAACATTTTGGATCGATTCTTGGCTCTTATGAAGGTACCAACTACTTGAGCAGAAGTAACTGTGTCTGTGTGTGTGTGTGTGTGTGTGCACGCGCACACACACATATGTGTTCATGGCATGCAATTTGATTCAAACTTTTCTTCAAACAATGAGATGTGCTAGGTTTGGCAGCTTTCTAGACAGTCATTTGTTCAAGGTAACTTAATAACATGGATGAGATAGAGTTAAAAAAAAAAGCAAACATATTTTACTTATTTTCTGTTCACTGTAACTACTAGGGGATGAAGAGGAGAGAAGGAAAGACTACATAGATTAACTGGGGCTAGTAAGGTTTCTTTTCATTTGTTTGTAAGGAGGCTAATATAATGATCTCCCACCACCTTTCTTCTGATTATAGCATCAATGAGGTGGTTAAACTATAAAAGTATACCAAAAAAAAAGTCAAACTACAAAAATGCACATGTGCAGAATTTTTTAAAAGTTCATTAATTTAATGCCTAAACTTAAATTGTTTGTGTTTCTAGTACTTAGAATGTGTAATTACCATACTAAAATGAAATGTTTAGAAAGTATTTGATAATAATCTAGAAATTCAGTGTTGACTGGTTTTGTGACCTTTCTCCCCATATACATAAAAATATCTAAGTAAGGTCTTAAATAAAAAGTTTACAGCCAGGTACTCAAGCATTTTTAAAGCCCCCACTATGTACCTAGCATTTGGGATGCAAATACAATTAACAAAGCAGTTCTGACCTTTAAGAGCTTTTATTCTAATTGAGGAGACAGATACATATATAGATAAATGGATTAGTTTTATATGTAGTTAAAGAGCAGGAAAGATTGATCGAAAAGGTTGTGCTTAATTGAATCTATTTTAGACTGAGAAGGACTCTCTGTGACATAAGATGAGGACAGTGTGCATTCCAGGCATGTTGTGGAGCCAGTGTCAAGACACAAACACTTTGAAGGTTGTGAGGAATAGAGAGGTTAGTTTGACTGAATTACTGAGGAGGAATGAGAATAATGTCACAGAGGCTGGAAAGATAAGTTGCAACCAGGCTGGAGAAGACTAAACAAGAGTTGTTATTATATCTTAGAGGCAGCTTTTGAAGCTGCTACAATTTAAATTGGGCAGTGATGTGGTCATATCTTTGCTTTCAGAAAATTACTTTGGTGTTGTGGATAGGATGGTCTGAAGTGGAAAGAGACAGTAGATAGGGAGGCCAATTAGGAGGATGTTGCAATAATCTAGGCAAAAGATGACAAAGGCTTGAACTAAGGTGTCAACTGAAATAATTGCTGTATTTACCCTGACATTCATTCTATTTAGAACAGGATCTGACAGTGCAATAATATTGTACTTCAAGTTGTACAAAACTTGTAATAGTGTTTGAACTTTAAATGTGAGATACTTATCCAGTACAAACAAGTGAGACATATCGCTGGAGGAGCTGAATTATATCAATATTGCTGTAAGGAAAAAGAAAGAAGGCACTAATAAATGTTTACTGATTGATTAAAATTGCAAACTAAATGGGAGAATAGTTCACAATTCTTCATGACAGCTAGCAAATACTTAGCTCATAGTAAAAGTAAAGAAGGGAATTGGCAGAAAGGGTTTTTATCATATATACAGAATTTATAGAAAATAGTTCATGGGATATTTGGTCATTATGTATTGTGGTACTAATGATAAGCAATCGCAAAAAGACCAATGTGAACATAAATGCAGTTTACATTATATCAACAATGGTTGCTGAGGACAAAGTAGGAGAGAACCTCTCTAAAGAACTTGATAAAATTTTTCAAATCAAATTCTGATACATGGAGATTTCAGTGCAGAGATTGAAAAATGTGAGGAGAGCGAGAAATATTTCATAGAATATAGTTTAGGAGAAAAATATGTAGGGGGTGAGGCAAAGATTTGTAGATACAGATATCTCATGTTGCTATGTTTTCAATGCTTTTAAAAAGGGGGGAGAGAGAGAGAATGGTAAATTCTGGATATAGAGAATACCAAGTAATAAGTAATGAAACCAACTACATTATAAGAGAAATAAAAACATTATTGAAATAAGAGTTATCCCTAAGTGAGCTGTAGACAATCATACCATGAATTCATCAGCTAAGATTCAGGGGTTTTTTGTTTTTTGTTTTTGTTTTTTTCAGAGAGAATAATGAGAAAAGGAGATAGGGGTATGGATGTGAGTGTGTATATATATATATATATATATATTTATAATTTTAAAATTTTTAACAGAATTATTTGAACAAATTGTTGAAAACAAAAAATAATGGAAACAAATGGCATTGATACAGATTATAATTGATTGAAAATTTAAATCATTATAAATGAACAAAGAGACTAGAAGACCTGAGAGAACCTGATTCGACATGCATTTAAATCACTTGCCAAAGGGAGAACAAGGCCTGCTGAAAACAACACTGACTGATGATGGGTGACAGACAGTAAGGACCAGTATCATCTTATAAAGCAGAGAGAAGCAGTAGAGGTACAATCAGTTTAAAGAAAACTTGGTAAGAAATCTAGCTAAGCAAAGTTATTTCAGAGTTCATTCAAGGATGGAATGATTGTAGGACACCAAACAAAAGACAAATGGGAATGATTTGTAAAAAATCATTTCAACAAACTTTTTCCTGTCAAAGTTATAGGACACAATCACTTGGGCCCTATATCATAGTCCCTGAGGTGGCTCTTCAAACAGTAAAGAGCACTAAATTTGGAGAGCACTAAAATTGAGTTGAAGTGACTCTGCTCTTATTTTGGCAGATTGAATACTTAACCTTCTTTGGGCCTCAGTTTTGTTTAATTTTGTTTTTTTCCATTGGTAAAATAAAGGCATTGGATTAGAAGGTATATAAGGTCCCTTCCATCTTTAAAAATCTAGTCATAAAATAGCACCAAATATAACTATTACATATATGTGTGTGTATATATGTAAATAGATACAGATATGTGTATATATAAAGCAAAATTATAAAATTCCATTGTGTTTATATTTCATTAATTTTTTAGAAAAATCAAAATGGCATCTGAAACAATAGAAAGAAAAGAAAATGCTTCCCTACTATCTGTTTTGCTAAGTATTTCCCATCTATCTATTAAGGATTTCTTAGAAGATGTACAACAAAAATAACCCTGTCCAATGAATTGATGATCATAAACACCAAGTGTGGCATAAAACAATGAAATATGTATTTGTTGGAGGTTTTTGCTACTGTGATGGAGGAGATTCTGCAAAAAGTCCAGGTCAAGTTAGGATATTCTTGTGGTGATGGTAGGGATCTCTAGGTATTCCTGTTTGTGGATGACTAAGTCAAACCAAAGAACATTGCAGAGCTTCCTAGAATACCTGTTTGGCTTGTCCATCTACACAGGAAAAACCACTTGAATGAAGAATTCTTATTTCCTAGATTTCAACATAATTTTAGATGAATATGCATGTAGGATATACAGCCTACATATAGAGTTTATCCTCCAATTATATGGGTGTCTGGGGCAAACAATAAATGGACAACAAATGGGCTGAGAAGTGAAAAAGAAGAGAGCAAGCTAGCTGGGTTGTTTTCTGGAAATTTCAAAGCTTTTTTACTGACCTCATACTTCCTATGACATCAAAGGCATTCTACTGCTGTGCAGTGTGGCAATGACATGTGGTGTACCACTGACTGAAGAAGTAGAGGTTATTAGCATATAGAGAGTAGTAGAAAAGCTCCTGGTGGGTTTGACTGGAGTCTAACATAACCAAAGAGTGATTTCAGAGAACAAGAGTAAAAAATGTTATCAAGAATTGTATAACAAGACATAAGAAGGACTGGTCCCATAGGAAAAGCAGGGGATTCCAGGGGCATAGTCAAAGACCCTCTGGTCTTGGGATGCCAGAGGCCATCTAGGAAGGCCCTCTAGCAGGGGATGTTGGGTGAACTCTGACAAATTCTCTGGAAGAATATGGTTGAGACAGGAATAGTGGAATCACAGGATCTGTTGGAGTAACTGGAAAATGAAACTAGGAGTTTGGCCATTTATTAAAGAATTTTTGATGATTCTGACTTGAGATATGAAGTGAGGAGCCTGCAAGTTGTCTTCGATGTTTATTTCAAAAACATAATGTGACCAAGTACTCCCATCTATTTCCATGGCTGAAAAGAAAAGGTCTCCTTTGAGGTACATTGACACAACCTGCATACACATACATTTGAAGCTAGCTAAGCAGATAAAAATGAGGAAATACTACTTTGAGTTCTATAGAAGTTGTGGTTCCAGTGTTGAAATTACTTGGTGTATTGGGACATTGTTTGACATTGATAGCAGAGAACTACTGAAGAAACTTGGGTCTGGAAGACAATAATTTAGTATCAGCAATTTTTTTTTTTTCAATTTGACCATTACTGACTTTGCTGAAAAGGGGAATGGCTGCTTTTAAAAATTTTTATAATTTAAACTTATTGTTGCTAAAGGTTCCCACTCTTTGGGGGGATTTAGAAGTATATATTTTTTAAAAGTATGAGCAATAGAATCATTTCAAAAAACTTCTTTCTATTGTGCTTGGACTCTTACTGGTTTTCTTTTGTTTTGATAAGAATTGGTATAAGAGGGGTTTTTTTTGGAGGATGGCGATATATAAATATCTTAAGAACAGAGGTCATCTGCTTTTACTTGAGATTCTTAAATGAGAAGAGAGCCCCAGATTTTCTAGAAATCATTTAGGATCTCTTTTTGTGAGTGTTTCTATACATCAAGTTGAAACCTACCTCTCGAGATAGGGCTGTGAGATTTCCCAATCCCAAATCCAGTATACTAGAGAGGATGACTTAGATTCAAGTTCTAACTCCCATATTATTTTTAAGTTTATTTATTAGTTTTTGACATTTACTTTTATAAGATTTTGATCTCCTTTTTTTCTCCCTTCTTACCCTTCCCCAAGATGGTAATCAGTCTGATATAGGTTATGCATGTACAATCATTCAATGTATTTCTACATTAGCCATGTTGTGAAAGAAGAATCAGAACAAAAAAGGAAAAATCACAACAAAGGAAAAATGACAAAAGTAAAAATAGTATGCTTCAATCTGCATTCAGACACCATAATTCTTTTTCTGGATGTGGATAGCATTTTCTATCATGAGTCTTTTAGAATTGACTTAGATCATTGTATTGCTGAAAAGAGCAAAGTCTATCATAGTTACACTCTCTCTCTCTCTCTCTCTCTCTCACACACACGCACGCACAGTCTCTATGTGCATTATTCTTCTGGTTCTGCTCCCTTCACTCAGCATTACTTCATTTAAGTCTTTCCAGGCTTTTCTGAATTTAGCCTGCTTGTCATTTCTCAAAAAACAATAATATTCCATTACATTCATGTACCATAATTTGTTTAGCTATTTACCAATTGATAGGCAGCCCCTCAATTTCCAATTCTTTCCACTTCCATATTTAAAAGCTTTATAACCATGAAAAAAATCACTTGACCTCTAAGATTTACAGTTTCATCATCTGAAAATCTACCTACCTTCTTAACTGGTAAAATTCAAATGTAATCATGTGTGTAAATTTCTTTGTAAGCCTTTAAAACATGCCATCAACTGTTCCTTTTTTTTTCTTACCCAATTTTTGCCTTTTTGAGATTTTTAAAGAAGTCTTTGTTCTTCAGGTGAAGCCTAAACATTTATCTTGCATTGGAGTCTGTTGTTTTCTTCTGGCTGCTAGAATAATTGAAGAGGAATGCAATATTCCGTCAACCCATGATGTCATCAGAATTAGTCAGTGCAAATGTACTGCTTCTGACATAAAACGGATGGAAAAAATTATTTCTGAAAAGTTGCACTATGATTTAGAAGCTACTACTGCCTTAAACTTTTTGCACTTATACCACACTATCGTACTTCGTCATACTTCAGAAAGGTGAGCACAAGTCAATGTCATATCCTATAGTTTTATCATCATCAACCAACATGGTCATGAAGCTTGATGTATGTACATTGTAAAACTGGTTCCTTCTCCAAGTTCAATTCTGATGCTTCCATTTAAGGAGCTCTAAATTGTAAAATAAGTCATGGAAACATTTAAAATTGGGCAATCTTTGGATCCATGTAAAACTTCTTTTCTTTGATATGTTTCATAGGAAAGAAGTATTGAGCCTTGATAAATTGGAGGCTCAGCTAAAAGCTTGCAACTGCCGACTGACTTTTTCAAAAGCAAAAGTAAGTATCTTTAAATTTTTGTTTTTTTAGTAACAGTATAATTATATGCTATAATAAGATAAATACAATGAGGAAATTCACACATAGCACTGTCTTTTTTTCTCCCCCCTACAGCCGTCTGTATTAGCTTTGTGCCTTCTTAATTTAGAAGTGGAAACTTTGAAATCTATTGAATTGTTGGAAATAATTCTTCTTGTTCAAAAGCATTCCAAGGTAAATTGGTCTTTTTTTTTAAGAGGTTTTATTTTTTAAAAAGTCACACATAGGAAACCAAAACATAGGGATGAATTTTTGCAAAAAGAATTCCCTTGGTTAGTGGATTATTCTTCATCTTCCAGTGGCATCAATAGTTCTCCTCTGCCTCCCCTTGGTCAGACTTAATCCTGGAGTCTACATCTTTGTTAGCATACGTGCTATGTGAACAAAGTTATATGTGAATATATATGTTCATGCTGCTCATCTTCATGAATGTGCTTGTCTACCCTGTTCAAGCAGAGACTTCTGAAGGTCAGGGCTTGTTCTGTTCTGTCCACATGGATGGCCACTGCTCAGTACAATTGACTCCTATTGGCCATATCAATATGGATTGGGTGATTCACATATTTTGAAGAGCTATTATTAGATGAGGGATTAAGCTTGTAAGTGCTTGGCACAGAAGCAGAGTGAAAAACAGTGAAGAACAGAAAAACAAGCTAATGAAGTATATTTTTCTTCGTTTAAGAGAAAATATTTTAAAAACTAGAAGTGCCCCAAAACAGAGTGTTTTACCTCAAGAAGGAAGGAGCAAAGCAGATTTTCCTTGATTAAATGAAGAGACTAGATGAATGTTGATATAAGATATTCTGATTGTGGTTTGGTAAGAAAGTACAATCACCAGTTGTAAATTGTCTTTTAGGGCGTTTGTTGGCCTAATTGTTTTTTAGATTATTATGGTCCTAATATAAAATGTGTACATGGGAATGGAGACAGTTTCAAACCTAATAACAATAACAACAGTAATAAATAGCTGATATTTATATGGCACTTCTTTATGCAGGATACTGTATCTAAGTATTTTACAATTATTGCCTCATTTGGTCTTCATGACAGTCCTGGAGGGTAGAGGAGTTATTACTATTCTCATTTTACAAATGAGGAAGCTGAGGCAAACAGGTTAATGATTTGCCCAGGGTCATACAGGTAGTAGTGTTTGAGGCTGGATGTGAACTTGGGCCTTCTCAATTTGGAGCCCAGTTCAAATCCTGTTAGACACTAGCCGTGTGACCTTGAGCAAGCCATTTAACCTACTTGCCTCAGTTTTCTTATTTGTAAAGTAGGGGTAAAAAATATCCCCTATCTCCTGGAGTGGTTGTGATAATTAAATAATATAAGTAATTGTAGAGCACTTAGTATAGTGTCTGGGACATAGTAAGTTCCATGTAAATGTTGGACATCATGTATTATATGTTAATTATTGTCAACATTATTGTTAAATGAGATCGTATTTATAAAGCACTTAGAAAATATCAAAAGCATTATATAAATGCTAGCTATTATAAGTTTTTTCTAGTTTCTCTTTGCCTGGTGAAAGTCTTCATGTTAACTGTACAGTAATATTACCAAGGAAACTTGAAAAGGATTAAAATTCTTCCTTAAAAGCAAGTGGTATTCCCTCTTGTTTGGGGAAATAACTCCTTTCTGAGAAATCTCTTAAGTTCTAAAATGAATTTAAGAACATATTATCAAATTTTAAACTATATTTGAGGCTAGAATTCAATCCAGTAAACGTTTATTAAGCATTTTCTATGTCCTAGTCACTTTTAAGCACTGGGGATTCAAAAAGTGGCACAAAAACAAACAAAAAAAAACCAGTCCCTTCCCTTAAAAGGAGCTCAGATCTAATGGGGAGGACAACGTGCAAAAAAGTTTGCAAATAAAAAAGCTTTCAGAAGACATATAATATGATTTCTGATGATTGCTTAGGATTTATATTATTGAAGAGTTCTCAATAGGTCTTGTAGTCTTGATACTTATGGCACTCACCTTGGCATTTTGATACATGGAATCTGATTCATATTGTTGTTTAAAGACCTTTCTCAGTTTTTTTGAAATGAATAAAATTGTGTTTTCAGATTAATGATGCTGATTTCTCTTACTGGAGGGAGTTAGTTTCAAAATGCCTAGCAGAGTATTCCTCTCCTGAATGTTGCAAACCTGACCATAAAAAGCTAGTATGGATTGTCTCAAGACGCACGGCTCAGAATCTTCACAATAGCTATTACAGTGTTCCTGAACTGCCCACAATTCCAGAAGGGGGCTGTTTTGAGGAGAGTCAGAGGTGAGCCAACTGCCTTTTAAATTTCTTTTCAGTTTGACATGATATGATAGTAGAACATTGAAGAGGCTTTTGAGATTATCGAATCCGATTTCTTCATTTGACAGATGAAGAAATAGCTTTAGCGATGAAGTGACTCACTGGAGATTAAGCCAGCTGTGTGTGTGAAATCCAGTCATGCAGATGTTTTTTCCCTAGGAGTGCTGACTGGAAAGAAAATTTAAATTCTTTTAATTCTGTCTGGCTAGCACATTATGTCATCAGGCACCCTTGTAAACATTTTATTTAAAACAACATTTTTGAGGCAGAGGAAAAAAGTCATTTGTGAAGGATGCATACTGGTATGACTTCCTGTTCTTCTTTTGATCTTTCTAGTTTAATATTTCCCCTGCAACTTTTGATAGGATCACATTGTTGAGTTTTTGGAGAAATACCAGACCAGCTGATTGTGTGTTAAACATAGATAATAAAATTTATTCTATTTTGGAAGTGCTGGTTAGTTTTAGCTTAATTGTAACAGAACCTTGGGACTTTTCTTAGCTTAGACATCCATACTGTATAAGATTTCTCTTAATCAGCAAAACCAAAAAGAGAATGTCCATTTTTTTTAATGGTTTCATAGTGATAGAGATTTTTTCTTCAAAATGTTGTATAATTAATGGAAACAATTTGAAATGTCCACGAACATTTTTTTAATGGTTTAATTCTAAGTACCTAATGTAGCATACTGGAACTCTGAAGTAGAAGCTTTGGAGGATGATGACCATTAAATCTAATTTATTTTCCTTTGCAAACCAAAATTTATTTTGTATATACGAGTCATGGATTAGTGTTTATTTGTAAAATAAAGGGGTTGATCTACAATGACCTCTAAGGTCCCTTCCAACTGTAAACATTTTATGAGACTGAAAATTCATTTCAAGTATGATATATTTATTTTATGGTAAGATGCAATTACAGCGTATCAGAAAACTTATCTTTTTATCTTGATTGTAATTAATAATCCAGATGTCAAACAATGTAGTATACTATGTCTTTGGACTTGTGAATAGAGCACTAGCTTTAAAAATACTGAAGCCTTGAATCTAAAACCTGCCTTGGATATCTTCTAGCTCTAGGATCCTGCACAAATAACTTAACCTCAGTTTTTCATCTATAAAATGGAGATAAAAATAGTGCCTGCCTTTCAGTATGGGTTGTGAGAGTCACAGGAGAAAAAATACCTGTACCCTGTAGAGAATTTTACAAACATTAGTGCTCTATAAATAGATTGTGTTTTCTAATTGGAGGGAGTAGACATTGGTCAAGTCCTTGGTATTAACTGTCTCAAGAATAGCAGTTTGTTCACCAGTGAGAAAGTCTGGCATAACTACTTCCTTTTGAAAGTAACTGAAAGATTCTCATTTGAGTACTGAAGAGTTTACATTGGGAAATCTTTGGAGATTTAAAGGAAAAAAAAAGGTGCCTTACTTATACCTTACTTTAACCTTGTGATTTCAAAATTACATTTAAAGTGGTTATAGAAAGTTTTCAAGTATATTGTAAATAAGATCTTTCTTTTTGCCCCTTTTCAGTGAGGACTCTGGTGAAGATATGAGTTGTGGAGAAGAATGTTTGAGCAGTTCTCCCAGTGATCGAGAATGCACCTTCTTTTTTGATTTCAAGGTGGCACAAGCCCTGTGCTTCCAATCTTAGAAATCTCATTGTACAAAGTACAAGTTTGGAATCTGCCTACAGGTTTCTAAGCAATAAATAGGGGATGTTCTTCCCCTCCCCTTTATCTTTCAGGAAGGATTTGCATGGACTGGATCCACCTACTTTCTGTTTATTATTCAGATCAGATCTGGCCTATTTTCATATTTAATTCTAAGCCATTAAATGGGTTTATACTTCATAGACAAGTAGTGAAAATATTTAGGGTGGCACTTTTTTTTTTTCTTCTGAATAGTCATGCTTTTTTAGCTGGGGAGGGAGGGTGACTAGGGGAAGGGAACTTAAACCTTGAATTTACTACTTTTCAGAGGGTTGGTTTGTTTTTTTTTGTTTGTTTGTTTGTTTTTTAGGTAAATGCAGTCTAAATATATATGGGTCTTCTACAACTTCACATAAAGTCTTCAGGTATTGTCATTTAAACATATTTGGGAGTGTGCCTATGCTCTCTTGGCAGGGACAGTAGATAGCCCTTTAAACAGTTTTCACAAATGTGTCTTCGTGATGGAGGATACATTCAAACATGTCAGGATATGCTTTTTTAAAATTGAATGTAATATCCAATACAGACCCAGCAAAACTTAAAAATGTAGTATTCTTGCTCTTGTGCATTTTAATATTTAGAGTCTTAGTTGAAGGTGGTATACTAGCTACAGAAATATTGACAAGCTAAGCTTGGCAAGTATTTGCATTCTTTTTAAGTAAGTGTTTTTAGCTCTTTAGTTTATTTTAGTGTTTAATAAAATCAGTAATCAGAACTAGTTTTGCATGCATATGTATAAAAGCTTTTAATGCTTGATAAGGTTATTTCATGGAACTGGGTAAATGTGGAATTGATAAATGTGGATGTGACAATGAATACCTGGTTTTGTTGCATTACAAAAATCATATTTTGGTATGATTACTTTATATGCTCTGAGAACACAGGAAGTTAATCGAATATAATTCACATTTCAAGGATAACGGTATTAGACTGGGGGGGCCAACGCTGAATATGAAGTAAAAGAGATGTCTGTAGTGTAGTGTATGTGTGTAAATGTCTGTGCTGTAATACAGATGTAAGAATGGTGATGTGTGAACTGATAAGCTTTGTACACATTGAGTTTTGTACAAAGAATGTATTTTTAAAAGTTTACAAAATGTACATAAAAATGTAAATCTCAAAAAAATGTACATAAAAAGTACTGTATTTTTTTACATTGTGTAACTCTAGACATTGCATGTAGATAATAATTTATTGTGTATTCTGTATCATAGAAACTGTATATTGATGACTTGCTTTGTTTCTTTTCTACTTAAATTGCCTCTGATAGTTGTTTTTCCAAAGTAGAGTTAGAGGTGATCTGACAGATTACCATTCAAAATAAAGGAGAAGTTAATGAAGCATAACATATTGTATTTGTCTCATTTATGAATCTCATTACTAAACAAGGATCCATTCTTTCCTCTCCCTACCCCAAATTTTTAATGACTTACTATACAATCTCAAGAATTAGTTTGATTTAAATTTTTCCGATTAGAGTTAACTCTGTTAACTTCTTTTCACGGTCTGACTCCCTTTTTCTAGTTTGATGGCACATTTTACTTTTATCATGTTTTTCTGTCTTGCCATGGTTTTTGCTAGTCTCTATACAATGTTTCCTACCTCCATGTCTTTGCATAGGTTATTCCCTGTGCCATAATTGACCCAAGAAAAGGGAAGATTTTTTTTTTATTTGTAAAACATACGTATGGGTAATTTTTCAACACTGATCCTTGACAAGCTTTCTGCTACAAATTCCTCCCTCCCCAGTCCCTACCCCTCCCCTAGTTGGCAGGAAGTCTATATTACATGTTAATTGTGTTAAAATACTTGACAAATTGAATATGTGTATACATATTTTTGCAGTTATCTTGCTGTGCAAGAAAAGTCAGATCTATAATAAAAAAAATCTGAGAAGGGAAACATAATGCAAGCAAACATCAATAGAGAGCATGAAAATGTTATGTTGTGGTAAGGGGAAGATTTTTTTAAAGGGACTCTGAAGGACTGGCTTTATGACTTCCTTCAACCATCCTGCTTTGACTAAATTTGGATCTGCCTTTTAGGGTAGAACCCCATCCAACGCTTTGCTGGCATCAGCAGCTAGCCAGCTTTCAAGATTTAAGATTTTTAGGGCAAGTGTTTACACCTCAGAAATTGGCAATTGCTAAAAGTCATAGCTTGTTTTGGTTTGTTGATTGTCTAGTCTAATTATATGTATGTGCCTAGAGTTTCTTTTTTTCATCGAACCCACTTATTTAACATTGACTAGCACACCCCCTATGACACAATAATAATTGTTTGAGCTCGGGAGTACAGTAAAAAACTTGGGGGAATTAGAACACCAGACTGGAGGCTAATGATGATGAGTGCTGGCATTTATATATTGACTTAGTTTGCACATTTTACAGTCATTATTTGAGCTTTGAACCACTCCTAAGCACACTTAAATGTCACTTGGTGTTTTCTATGGCCCTTTGATATCAGACTGGCTTACAACTGGGAAGATTAACTGGTGAAGTTTAAAAAGAAATTGGGGTATACCCAGCAGCTATCAGCAGATTTGTCCATTCAAATAAGGTAAGGGTGGAGGAAATGCAGAGGGACTGAAATAGACACATCTGAATCACTGATTTGGAAAGTGAGAAAGGTACTAAAATATATAATAGACTGCTACAAACAGAGATAGGTGGCTTAGTGGTCAGAGTACTGGGCCTGGAGATGAGAAGCCCCGAGTTAAAATTTGGCCTCAGATTCTTAGCTGGCTGTGGAATCATGGTTAAGTCACTTAACCCAGCTTGCCTCAGTTTCTTGATCTGTGAAATGAGCTGGAGAAGGAAATGACAAATCACTCCAGTAGTTCTGCCAAGAAAATTCAAATGAAGTCAACTAAACAACATACTATTGCTGCATATGCTATTATGTTAATAGTATGAGTGTATGAGTGGTGATTTAGTCCATAGTAAGCCACTAATACTATACAATCTAAAATGAAGCCTGAAAGTGTATTGGATGCTCATTGACATGAAAACATGTAAATGTTTTCATGACGTTGCTCTATCTTGGTTCTAGTACCACATGTCAGATTGCTTCTTGTCAGTCTTCTTTGCTGGATCTACATCCAAGGCGTGTCTGCTAATGGTGACTCATTTAAGTCTCGGCTCTGAGCTCTTTTCTCTTTTCCTTCTATACTGTTTTGCTTAGTGATCTCATGTGCTCCCATGAATTCAATTATTGTTCCTATGCTGATAATTCTCTGATCTAGCCTCATCCATATTATCCAGCCTAACCTTTTTCCTAACTTCCAGACCTGTATCAACCACTGAGAATTGTATATCTCAAAATGATGTACTGGAACCATCTTAAACTCAACATAGCCAAAACTGATTATTTTCCCACCTACCTCCTACATCCTATTCTTTTTATAACTTCTATAATTGTTGAGGACATCACTTTGTATCCAGGTTCACAATCTAGCTATCACCCTCATTGTCTCATCTCATATGCCCCCCATATTCAATATGTTACCAAGTCTTGTTATTTTTACCTTCCTAATATCTTTTGAGTATATTTCCTTTTCTCCCAACACATAACAGCTACTTGAGAGCATTTTTTTTTTGCTATTCTCCAACATAGTATTTGACACATGGCAGGTACTTAATAAATGCTTATGGTTGACTTAGAAGACTCATATTTCTCATTTGTCCCTTTTCCCCATAGTTTCTATTTACCAAGTCACTTATAAGAGTCCACTTCTTCAGAATGAGGTCCAGAACAATCTTGAAAGACCTAGACCAGCAGCCAATTTTTCATCCTGGATCTAGATCCTAGAAGTTTCTGTGTCCATTAGGACCAGGATGGTGCAGCTTTTGGCAGGTGCCATTAGATGATCCGAAATTACTTCTGGAGCAGCATGCTCCCTAAAATGGCAACTTGGCAAGACGCTTTTGGAAAACAAATGTTAGTCTGTTACTGGGTCCTAGTTAGGGGAAGATGAAGGGGAGTTTTCATGAAGGTTGTTCATTATGAGTTAGATGATACAAAATAGAGGAGGTTTCCACTCTTAAATGGAAATAGATATTTAAAATTACACTCACTTAGGTCCCTCAAGTGTTGGTGTTCTTGCTGGAAGCTGCGACTTCCAGCTCCTGCCCTCATGCTTTGCTTCCTCTCTAAGCCCAGTGGATTCCTGCCAACAAGGATTGGGGTCTTGGGAACACTATTTTGCTTAGTTCACTGATGGCTCTGCATCCCAGGAGCATTCATCTACCTGGGGCTAAGAGGTTCTAGCAAGTTTTCCCAGAGAACATGACTGGTGCATGTAAGAACTTCTAGGGATGGCTAACACAAGAATTCTATTTGGATTGTTGGCTGGGCATTGGCCACATGTTTAGTAAGTAGTCTCTGGGGACTAAGGAGCACAGAAACAGAATTAAAGGCTTTCCACTTTGTGGTCAAGACTAATAGCAGAATTTTGCCGATATCTCCCAACATAAACAGTGGCTTGTAGAGCACATGAGTGCTTATTAGAGTTAGCATACCAAGCTATTGAGCCAACAAGAGCACCAAGGGACTGGGCCAGTTATCAAGTGGGACATGAAGGCTGGAACACTTTGATGAGTTGGACATGGTATCATCTGATAACTAAAGATGAGATAGCTATTTCCACTCAGTGATACTTTTTATGTCAACTAGAAAATCCCTTTGGAAACATTACTTCTTCTGACTGGCAAATTGATCATCCTTCTTCCCCTAGCTCAGGACAAAAGGTCTGAGACATAGTCACTTGGGGCAGCCACTGGAGACTTCTCTTTTGGGGATAGATCCATGCCAGTCATTTCATCCCAATTCTGATTCTGCTTCTGACTCAGGATTTCACCACCATGTCTAAGCTGCCTTTTGTGTTCTGAACATCCATTCAACCTCTATGGTTCCTTTCTTCCAATGGTGAGTGTGTCCCTTTCAGGGGTGATCCCACCCCTCTTGTCTCTGCTTCAAACTCTTGGGATTTTGTCACCACTCCCCCATCACTCTTCTAAATTTTCAGTTCCCTTTTTTTTTTGCATTGTTTTTCCCCATTTAAACGTAAATTTCTTGAGGGTAGGAACTTTCTTTTTGCTTATATTTGTATTCTTAGAACAGTGCCTAACACACAGTAAACATTTAATTTTTTTTTAGGGTTTTAGGGGAGGCAATCAGGGGTAACAGCTATGTAAGCATAAGAGGTTAGATTTGAACTCAATTCCTCCAGACTCCAGGGCCTCACTGCCCACAATAAATATTTAAAAATACGTTTTGCCTTTCCTTGCTTTCTTTTGTCTTTTATCCCTCAATTTCATGCCCTTGACTTTGATTAGAGAACCTGTTTTACTGTGCAGGTGCAGGCCTGGCCCTTTGTCTACATCAGCTGGATCTTCCATCTTCCATACATTTTCATATTCCTTTTTCATATCAGCTCAGGCAGCAGATATCATAACACCCCAGCATGGACTTTTAAAAAACTGGGTTTTTCATCTTACCTCAGATGATCAGGTTAATTGCCCATCTCCTAAAGGTTTAGTCTTTGAGAAATCATCACTGCCCCAAGCAACTGAATGCGATCACTGAAACAACTGAATAACTATAATTTTGTTAAAAGGGTTAATGAGAGCCAATAAATCAAACATAAGGATCCCTACTGGCAGCATATTGACTTGGAAAAAACACATTAAAATTATCTGTTGTCTCTGTATTTTAATTTATTTTGTTAATTATTTCCCAGTTTTATTTAAATCTAATGCTACCATTGCTCAAAGTGCTACAAAATGCATTTGGATCTCTGATATAGACAGCTCCTTCCAAAAAAGAGTCTGAGGATCAGAAAGACAAAGGGTAGAATTATTGGGAAGTATTTCAATTTTTAATGACGTAGAGGAGCCCAAACTGTCATTTTTATAATTAAAATGAATAGGACTTCATTTGGAAGAAAGGGGTTTCTTTAATAATATTGAATACCTAGAATAAGATGAAGGAGAGTCTTTATCCTATCTTGGTATAGGCAACTCCTATTTGTGTGGCAGATCTGATCCTTGACATTGCTCCCAGTTGTGTTTTTTTCTTTTGTTTTGTTTAATATACTTTAATAACTTTGAACCATCCTTGATTTTACTCTCCATTGGATGAACTATATTTTCAAGAAGAGTGTATTGTTTTATGTTTTAAATTATTTATCCCTAAGAGGCAGTGTTAGAGATGCTGGTCACCCACCACTGATACACACTGACCGTATGACCTTGGACAGTTCAAGTGGCTCTGTTTCATGCTCTTTACAAGCATGAGGCCATCCTGAGGCAGCAATTGGGAAATAATTAAGAAAATATTAATGTAATATTATATTACAATATTACTGTGTGACTTTCTAAGTCAATATGCAGTAAGCAGGAATCATCATCTATAGTTCAGCGACCCCGTTTCTGCATGTAGGAAATTTAGACAAAGTCATAGAGAAGGTGCTGACTTTCTTTGATAGGAATTCCCCACCCTCACCAGGAAGTTCTTTATATTAGTGAAATCATAGATCAACTTTTTATTCCTATTGTTTGGAGTTCCTCTTTCTGTATTGTTCAACTTAGAATTGTTTTAGTTTATCTTAGTGGCAGAAGGTCCCTAGGAAATCCAGGGGGGATTTACCACTGAGAAGTAGGATGTGGTACCAATGGGCCTTATTTTATATAGATTGGATTAGTTTCCCTTTAAGGAAACTATGGTATATAGGTTTGCTTCTCTTGCTAACTGAGGTACAGAAATCCAAGTCAATGGAGAGTTGTTGGAAGCCTTAGTGGGATGCCCCTTGTGTTGGGGAATGTATTATGGACCTAGATGGGTGGTTGTCAGGGGTGAAGATTTTCTCTAAATCATTTTCTTTGTTAAACTTGGGATATTGTATTCTTTTATTCTTCATCACCAACAAAGTTTTTATTGAATTTTATGGTGAGTTTCTGATTGCCCTCTGGCTTGAGTCTGAAGTGATCTGAGTTTGCAATGTATGTTTTTAGGCAAGTCTTCATAAATGTTACCTCAAGATGAGCCGAAAGTGAGGTTACCCACACCCATTGACCAAGAAGTTACCTTCAAAGAGATGGCAGACTTGAAAAGGAGGATACAGGTTCCTTATTACTTAACTAGGAGTATTAAGAATACACTTCATTCTTTTAAAAGTTTGGCATCTGACCTGAGAATCTTTTTTTTTCTTATAAATGTTCATTTTCATTTTTTTTTGTTAAAGCTTTTTATTTTCAAAACATATGCATGGACAATTTTTCAACATTGACCCTTGCAAAACTTTGTGCTCCAAATTATCCCCCCTTCCCTCCCATGTCCTCCCCTAGATGGCAAGTAATCTAATATATGCTAAACATGGTGAAAAAAAATATATATGTAAATCCAATATAGGCATACATATTTATACAATTATCTTGATACACAAGAAGAATGAGATCAAAAATGAAAAAAAGAGAAAAAAATAAAATTCAAGCAAACAATAACAAAAAGAGTGAAAATATTAGTTGTAATTCACACTCAGTTCCCATAGTTCTCTCTCTGGACGTAGATGGCTTTCTTCATCACAAGATCATCAGAACTGGCCTGAATCACCTCCTTGTTGAAAAGAGTTGATTATAATATAATTGATTATCATATAATCTTGCTGTTGCCATGTATAATGATCCTCTGGTTCTACTCATTTCACTCAGCATTAGTTCACGTAAATCTCTCCATTGCCTAAGAATCTCTAGCTGGAGACAAGTGAGATTTCATAGCCAAATCTCTGTGAAATAAAACTCTACTCTGTAAAAAAGAACATTGCTTCCATACTAGTTTTTCCCTCTAAAGGTAAGGGTTTCTGCCTTTTTCAAAAGAGTCCTATTAAAAAAAACCCATATGTATTATAAAAAATAAAAGAACATGTTTATTTTTTCCTTGATGGAGAGATAAGCATGCACCTGGGAAGAGGGGGAAGGGAATTAGCATTATTAAGCACTTTCTGTGTGCTGAGAGCTTTGCAATCCTTCCAGGAAGGTGCTATTTTGCTCCCATTTTATAGATGAGCACTCCAAAGCAGACAAAGCCCCGCCACAGTTAGTAAATGAGGCCAGATTTGGATCCAGGGTCTTTTTGACTCTGGGCTCCACTCTCCCAGATAGCTGCTCCAGTAATTTTGTGCCCAATTTGGATATTTTCAGCAATCACTCTTACAAAACCTGGTGTTCTAATTTATTTCCCTCCCTTCTCCTTATCCCCCTCCCCAAATATGGCAAGTGATCCAATATATATTAAATGTGTGCAATTCTTCTATACATGACTCCACAGTTATCTTGCTGCACCGCAAAAACCAGATCAAAAAAGGAAAAAAATGAGAAAGAAAATAAAATGCAAGCAAACAATAACAAAAAGATTGAAAATACTATGTTGTAGACAATATTCAGTCCCCACTGTTCTCTCTCTAGGTGCAGATGGCTTTCTTCATCACAAGACCATTGGAACTGGCCTGAATCATCTGAGAGCCACATCCATCAGAACTGATCATCGTATAATTTTGCTATTGCCTTGTATAATGATCTCTTGGTTCTGCTCATTCCACTTAGCAGATTCCTAGCTTTCAAATACACGGAAGTGATAGTGCTACCTGCACTTACACTCCCTTGTCAGACCTCACCTGGAGAATTGTGATCAGCTCTGGATGCCACAGTTTAAGAAAGACATTGATCAATTAGAGAGAAACCAGAGGAGGTGACCAAGATGATAGAGCCTGAATCCATGTCATATAATACTCAATGAAAGGAATTGCCTATGTTTTGACTGGAGAATAAAAAAAATCAAGGGGAACATGATAGTTGTCTTTAAGTGGAAGATTGTCAAGTGAAAGAGGAACTATATTTGTTCTATTTGGGCCCACTCAGAGGGAAGAACCTGGAACAAAGAAACTGAAGTTGAAAAGAGGTCAATTAAAGTTCCATGTCAGAGAAACTTCCTAACAATTAGAGGGTTCTGAAAGGGAATTGGGCTTCCTAGAGAAGTGAAGGGAGTATTCAAACAGAACCTGGATGACTACTTGTTGGATATCTTATAGTGGAAATTCCTTTTGTATATAAAGTGGTCTAACTGTTACATCGTTGGTGGAACTGTGAATGGATCCAATCATTCTGGAGAACAATTTGGAACTATGCTCAAAAAGTTATCAAACTGTGCATACCCTTTGACCCAGCAGTGTTTCTATTGGGCTTATATCCCAAAGAGATCTTAAAGGAGGGAAAGGGCCCCACATGTGCAAAAATGTTTGTTGCAGCCTTTTTTGTAGTGGCAAGAAACTGGAAACTGAAAGGAAGCCCATCAATTAGAGAATGGCTGAATAAATTGTGGTATATGAATGTTATGGAATATTATTGTTCTGTAAGAAACGACCAGCAGGATGATTTCAGAGAGGCCTGGAGAGACTTGCATGAACTGATGCTGAGTGAAATGAGCAGAACCAGGAGATCATTATACATGGCAACAACAAGACTATATGACGATCAATTCTGATAGACATGGCTCCCTTCAACAATGAAATGTCTCAAACCAGTTCCAATTGTTCAGTGATGAAGAAAGCCATATACACCCAGAGAAAGGCCTGTGCGAACTGGGTGTGGACCACAACAAAGCATGCTTTCTGTAGATGGTTGCTTGCATTTTGTTTTCCTTCTCAGGTTTTTTTTGGTTTTTTTTTTCTAGATGCAATTTTTCTTGTGCAGCAAAATAACTATAAATATGTATACATATATTGGATTTATCATATATTTTAACATATAACATCTAGGGAAGGGGGTAGGGAAAGGAGAGGATAATCTGCAAGGGTCAATGTTGAAAAATTACCCATGTATATGTTTTGCAAATAAAAAGCTTTAATAAAGAAATCAAAAAAATATAGTGGTCTAAATGATAATAACTCTAGTGTGTTACCTCATTGAATATTTAAGTTATTTGTGAAAAATATTCGCATCAATCTCTAGTAACAGTGACAAACTGTTAGTGTCTATGTCCTCACAGACCTACAAAGATAGCATTTTCCCCCCTGTTTTTGCCATTTCAATGAGTATAAGGCAATATGAGATTTCCTTGATTTTCATTTTTCTGACTATCAGGAAATTTAAGCATCTTTTTCTATGTTTTTTAACAATTTTAATTCTTCCTTTGAAAACTATATTCATGTTATTGACTTAGTTGGGGAAAGTATTAACATTAATATATGTATCAGTTTCTAATAGATTCTGTTTGCCAAAGTTTTTATAATATACTTACTGTGGATATTCTTTTTTCAATCTAGTTCTTTTCTTTTGATTTTAGAGATTCTGCTTTTTGTTGTATAAGGTCTTTTAATATTGGTATAGTCAAGTTATCTATTGTTTCATATGTATACATATATATACATATTTATATAGTTGTACATAATTGTATAACCGAGTTCATTGATTTTTATCTTCAATAAGTTGTTCCATATATTTGATGAAAATTTTTCTTCTCGCCATAGACAAAGGTTAAATTTTTTCTTTTAAAAAAATGCTTCAGGGGCAGCTAGGTGGCACAGTGGTTAGAGCACCAGCCCTGAAGTCAAGAGGACCTGAGTTCAAATCTGGTCTCAGACACTTCCTAGCTGTGTGACACTAGGCAAGTCACTTAACCCCAATTGCCTCAGCAAAAAAAAAAAAAAAATGCTTCATCAATTAAAAATTTCTTCATGTCCACAAAAACCCTTATTTCTAGTATCTTATTATCTAGTATCTATTTCTAGGGTTCAGCATGAATAAATTTCATTTAAGTAGGGATGATGATTTTTAATTAGAAATGTAAAGAAGGAAAATTTAGTTTTATTCTCTTCCAACTCAGCTGATAGTCACCGGATGTAATTAAAAGTGTTAATGTGGTGATGAGGCATTAGCACCTGGTGATTCCTTTCTAGATGTGTAAACATCTCTCTCAGATTGAGTCAGAAAGAAGCAACAAAGGAGTAGTGATGTAGCTCAAAGTTTAAGTATGTGGAAGAGAGAACCAGAATTGGGGAAGAATTCAGCTTTTCACTTTTTGGTGAGGAGAAGATAATTTTTCTCTCCTTCGCTGGCAATGGGATCTAGCAACTACTCACCCAGAAGGAGATACCCTATCTAGAAGCAGTTGAAGTCTTATTGGCTCCATGTTCACTACACTATGCTATATCTCAGATAATGCTGGAATTGTCTGGACAATCAAGGGGGAAATTCAGTGTGATCAAGATCGTGAATAATTGCAGTTTATCTAAATAAGAGAATACAGGGCTTGGGACTGAATTCTGTCTTTGATACTGTGTGATGGTGAGAAAGTAATTTAATCTCTGATCTTTGGTTTCTTCATCCAGAAAATAGGGATAAAAATATTTGGAAGTCTTATTACTTCCCAGCTCTCTGATGGGGCTCGGATAAGATAATATTACCTTAAGGCACTATAGAAAGGTCAGCTATGTGCAGTAGATGGCTAGATTTAGAATCAGGAAAACCTGAGTTCCAATCCTGCCTCAGAGACATCCTACTGATCTGACTCTGGGTAAATTAGGTAACTTCTATCTGCCTGCAGTATAATTTGTACTTCTCAGGGTTATTGTGGAATATTATCAGGGATCAAATGAAATATTTGTAAAGTGCACACAATAGACATTTAATAATTGCTTATTTCCTTTCTCCCTTCCATTATTATAACTTAGGAGCAGAGGCTCAATAGAACAACATTCTCCCATTGTTGTATAATCACTCATTAGTTTAATTTTATTAACTTCTACTTGGAAAACAAAGAACTGAATTTTAAGAGAAGAGGGCATAGTGAATCAGTTAAGAGCATTTATTAATGTACCATGTACCAGGCATTGGAGCTAGAGAAAAAGGTAAAAACATGATCCTTACTCTCAGAGAGGCAGACAATATATAAATAATAAATGTACATATATAGAGAAATGGGAGATAATCCAGAGGGAAGGCATTAGCAATTAGGGGATTAGGTAAAATTGGTAAAACTGGTATTTAGGTACCAAATAAATGGTTTCCTCCCTTTCTTTATCCCTATACCATTGTGAGCTGAAGCCTTGATAATGGATCTGGTCCAGCCCTTCCTAACTGAACTGGATCCAATGAATGTATTTCCAGTTTTTGACCCTAGAGCCAAATGTCATTTTTGGACAACTTAATGACTATTTTTAATACCTAAGCAATCGAGAGTTAGTTGTTTTCAAAAACTCCACATACAGTGTGCATAAATGAAAACCTATCAAACAAGATTTAAATGGAGTGAGATCCCTTGGGGGTTTCTTTTTCTTTGGAAGATGCTGAGGAAGGTCCTGGACCACAGTCAGAGAACTTCAGAGGCCATCTCATCTAGCTGCCTCATTTTCAGGTAAGGAAACTAAGGTCTGGAGAATAAGACATGGAGGTAGTCAATCAGAGTAGGATGTGAACCTAGGACTTCTGACTCCAGAGCCAATGTTCAACATTAATAATAATTAATAATAGTGCTTTAAGGTTTGCAAAGTCCTTTGCATTTATTATTTCATTTGCTCCTCAGAACAACTATGGGACATGCCTTCTTCATTATACAGATGAAAAAATTGATAATGATTAAGTCTCTTACTCATGTTCACAAAACTACTAGGTGTCTGAGTCCAGATTTGAACTAAGATACTCCTGAGTCCAGGCTGAAAGCTCTCTCCACTGAGTCACCTAGCAATCTCAGTGTCATATTAACAAAAAGGGCACTGATTTAGAAATGGAAGACTTGGGTTAAGATTCTATAAAATCATATACCATGCGATATTGAGCAAGAAAATATCAAATCAAAATTGCAGGAGATGATCAATCTGTCCGATCCTCAGTTTATCAATAAATTCAGACTTTGAAGGACCTTTCAAGCTCTTAGGATCTAGGAAATGCATATCCTTAGGTAGCTTGATGGGATAATGTCTTTAACTCTTACTTCTCCTTTCAAGTTGGGTTTTTTCTTCAGAAAAAAAATAAAGCAGTCAACTTGAGGTATAGAGAGCAATGTGTATAAATATACACGTATATATGTGCATATATGTGTGCATGTATATTCACACATATATCCACAAATTTGTGTTTATATATATATATATATACAAAATCCATATGTATATATTTGTATGTGTTGTGTGTCTGTGTGTAATTTAATGTCATGAGAAATGACTGTAATTGAAAATAATTCTTGAGACATATTTCTGAACTCTTCTTAATGATTTTTTGAGATTATTGTTCAAGATTTACAATCCATTAGTTATTGATTTTTCTTTCTGTGTTTTAGACACTGTGGAGGACATGACATTGTCCTCATGAAATTTATAATTTACTCATAAAGTTAAGATGTACATTTATGAAAGTTAATTTACAGGAGACAAGGCAATCTAGGTGATGTGTAGGGATTTAGACAAGGGATGCTAATGAAGATCAGGGAAAGGTTGAAGCAATCAGGGCAAGCTAGGAGCTTGGTCTTGAAATCTGTATCAGGTGGGAAGAAAGTAGAAGTAAGTAGAGCAATTCAGGTAGAAAGGCCTCCAGGTGGAAGTGTTGGAGGAATACTTGGAGGATGGTGGGAAGACCAGCCTCTCTGGGTTTTAGGACTTGTAAAAAATGAGTTTGAGAAGGAAATAATAAATCACTCCAATAGCTCTGCCACGAAAATCCCAAATAGGGTCATGAAGAGTCAGACATGACTGGATGACTGAACAACATAATTGAAAATTCCTAAATCTCATAAAGATAAATCAATCCAAATGTAATCAGCAGTATTGTCTATGCTCACTAAATCGTGATAGTGCTTTTTCTAAACACATTAACTAATAATACAAAGGTTTTTGTCAAATGTGATTGGTAATTTCTATTTTCCCTGACGACATTTTGTTTTTCTTGCAAATTTTAGCAAATGGGTTCAAAACATTTTAAAATTCTTTATTTGGAAGATTTTTAAACAAGTTAGAAAATCCTATTTCTAAAATTTTAAGTGTGAGGATATGAGAGTTTTTAATAGGTAAATAGAGACTGAATCTGTGATTTCATTGGAAACCTCCAAATGATTAATCCATAATAGCTAGAATTTATATAATCCTTTAAAGTTTGCAAAATCCTTTACAAATATTATCTCATTTGATCCTCATAGCATCCCTGAGAAGCTAGCACTATTATTATTATCCTCTTTTTACAGATGAGAAAATTAAGGTAGGCAGTAGTGACACATTTATGCTGTTTGGGATATAAAATGTAAGATAATATAAAATATCAGGACACATTTACACTATCTCAAACAATATAAATTTCAGTTTTTGGTTTGATCTTTTAATTAATTAATTTATTTTTAATTTCTATTTGTTTATTTATTTTGGTTTGATCTTTTTAAACAAGATATTAACAACATCTTATTAATCTGGTGTTGATTCTCAGGAAGAGCTTGGGCAAAGACCTGTCTATTCTCCGCCATCTTGGATACACCCCAGCTCCATCTTATTAATTGAGATGGCTTCATATAATCATTAGCTAATATCTTAAGGTGTGACAAATGCTTAAGATAAGTTTCATCATTAATGACAATGAATACAAATTCGTATTTTAAATCAGCTTCTAAATTTTTTTGGAATTTTTCTTGTCAGAATTTATTGGGTCTATTTTGTCTTTACTTTTTCATGTGACTGATGAAGAGGAGGACAAGGGTTGGCCCTGCTATATTCTTCTTCCTTTGTGCCCTCATTACTAGCATTCTCTTTATGGACATCTTTAAACTACTTTTCCATTTGTGAGAGTAAGTTTGGTTAAAACTAGATGATTAAAAAAAAGGCCACTAAACCAGACACATGCAAACTACAAAAATATCAAAATATCCTGATGCAAATAACCAAGTGAAAGTGTCCATGTAAGACCCTCCATGTCGTGGGACTCTTCCCCTAAGACACCTCACCTACCATGTGAGACACACAGCATGACCATTTTATTTGTGTACAGATTAAGTAAAGATATCAAGGTCAGTTCACATAATCAATATCAGTAGAGTTTATTTTTTTTCTTTTAGATTAAAAATTAGACATTAGAATTTTTAGATTCTGACTCTCCATGACCCCATTTGGGGTTTTCTTGGCAGAGATACTGAAGTGTTTTCCTTTTCCAGCTCATTTTACAGATGAGGAAACTGAGGCAGGCAGGTTTAAGTGACTTGCCCAGCCTCACTCAGCTAGAAAGATTTGAACTCAGGAAGTCTTTCTGACTCCAGACCCAGCCCTCCATCCACTGAGCCATCTCACTGCTTTAATTATTCTAGAGTAAGTCCTGTATATCCTGTACAATGCCATGGGCCATACTTTAGTGTATTGAAGATCTTCTTGCCATGAAAGATGTTTCTGGAGAAGAAATGTTCATCTTTTCCCTCCCATTTTTCCTCACTAGTGTGAAAGAATCATTTTTCTTTTATGAGGCTTCTGGATTGGAAGACCCTCCTGCAGAGAGATTGAGTCAATATGACCAACTGCTGGCAAAACAGCATGGAACCTCATTTCACATATGGGCTACTCAGGAAGTGCAATGGGTTTTCAAAACTGTCCCACTGGCTGCCATTCAGAGGAGAAAATGTAAAAAATAGAATTGTGGAGAGATCAGAGACAGTTCAGAATGGAGATAAAAAAAAAACCAGGATTGTAAGGATTTTAGAATATAGATGATTTTTCATGGATGACAAACCCAAAGCTAATGAATCATGGAGTGAAAAGGTATGGAAGGAGAAGAGAAGAGAACGGGGTTTTTTTTGAATAATGAAAATAACAGTAGCTAGCATTTATAGGGTACTTCAAAATTAGTGAAGTGATTGTCTCATTTGATCTCACAATAACCCTATTAGATAGGTGCTATTACAATCCCCATTTTACCAATAAGGAAACTGAAGGAGAAGGGGTAAATGATTTATCCCTAGGGTCCCTAGTAAATGTCAGGTCAGGGTGACTCCAAATCCAGCATTTTATCCACTATACCACTTAGCTGTCTTATAAATGAAGCTTGTCGGCCCTTTTTGTGGTGGCTAGAAACTGGAAACTGAAGGGATGCCCATCAATTGGAGAATGGCTGAATAAATTATGGTATATGAATGTTATGGAATATCATTGCTCTGTAAGAAACGACCAGCAGGACAATTTCAGAGAGGCCTGGAGAGACTTGCATGAACTGATGCTGAGTGAAACGAGCAGAACCAGGAGATCATCATACACAGCAACAACAGTATTACATGATGATCAATTCTGATGGACATGGCTCTCTGCAACAAAGAATTGTCTCAAACCAGTTCCAATTGTTCACTGAAGAAAACCATATACACCCAGAGAGAGGGAAATGAAATATGGACCACAACGTAACATTTTCATGATCTCTAGTGACATTTGTTTGCATTATGTTGCCTTTCTCTGATTCTTTTTTTTTCCTTGTAGATAGGATTTTTCTTGCATAACTTGTCAAGCATTTCAACATTATTAGCATGTAGTGGACTTCCTGCCATCTAGGGGAGGGGAGGGGACTGGGGGTAAACTTTGTAATGGAAAGCTTTGTAAAGATCAATGTTGGGGAACTACCCATACATATGTTATACAAATAAAAAGCTTTAATAAAAAAAAATAAATAAATGAAGCTTGTTTCTGTCCTATTCAAAATACTTCAAAAAAGGCCATGATATTAGAGATTTCTGTTGTACAATTACAGCAGGGCATATTAACCTAGAGTTGTGTACTTAACTTTTAAAAATATTTTATAACTGTGTTTCAATATAATTGGTTTCTTTTGTAATTCTATTTTATTATATAGTCTGTTTACACAAATAGGTATCACATATATATCACATATTTTACATATATGTTATGTATTTATATATTCTATTTTATTATATTTATTTTAAAACATTCTGAGAAGTCCATAGGCTTCAATAGACTGCCAAAGGGGGTTCATGACACAAGAGTTAAAAATCCCTAGTTTTTTTGCTTGCAAGGATAAACATTGTTAATGGATGTGACATTGTCCCCTGGGGAGACAAAATAAGAGGTATCTGATAGGTGGGAGTTAACCCAGAGACAGTAGAGTCACGTACACACAGAAAGAAAAACCAGGAAAGAGTATTTCAGAGAAGTTGATTGATTATGTGTCAAATGCTAAATGGAAATCAGGAAAGACAGAAAAAGGTCATTTAGAATTGCCACTTCAGAAATCATTGGGTACTTTGGAGAGATCAGTTTCAGTTGGACAGTGAGGTCCAAAACCAACTTTAGGAAGTTTAGAAAAGAAAGAAGGGGGAGAAAGTTTAGTTTGACTTTTTCAAGTTTAGTTGAAGGAGATGGGATAGTAGCTAGTGATAATTAGAGGCTCTAGTGAGGGTTTGTTTTGGGCAGGGGTTGGGTGACAAACTCTTGGGCATATTTGTAGGCATTAGAGAAGGAGCCACGACATAAAAATTGAAAATTAGAGAGTGGTAATGATGTTAGTGGCAATCTACTGGAGAAGATCAGAAGGGATGCGATTAAAGATACATGTAGGGGTTGGTTTTGGCAAGAAGGACCACCTCTTCATCATAAACTAGGGAAAAGGAGGACAGCGTGACAGAAGGGCATGAAATAAGAAAAAAGGGGGGCGGAAAGAGGAAGTTCTTGACTACTACTAATAATAATGAAGATGGTTTGCAAAGTGCTTTAAATGTATTTTCTCATTTAATCCTCACAATCACTCTATAAGGTGGATGCTATTATTAACATTCCTATTTTACAGATATGAAAATGAGCCTGAGAAGTTAGGTGACTTGTTAGTAAATATCTGAGGAACTCAGATCTTCCTAGCTTTTAAGTCCAGCACTATCTACTGATCCACCTAGTTATCGAAACATCTTTTTTCTTTTCTTTTTAATTATGTAAAGAAAGTTCCTTAATTAACAGGGTGAAGAGAGAGGGTGCCAGAGGAGGCTTTAAGAGAAAAGAATAGCTTTGGAATTGTTGTGGAGGTGAATGGCAGAGGTCATTTCATCTGAGAGGAATAAAAGGATTGCCTTGCTGTTGAAAGGACCCAAGTGAGATGTGATAGCATAAATCTATAGTGGACTCAGCACTTTTTAGTTTAGTGATTTTTCTCTTATTCTGTTTAACAGCATTTGAAATAAGTAAATAACATAATAAATATAAATAGATAACATAATAGAAATTCAAAATACCAGTACTGACAAATAGATTTTTGGGGGAGATTTTGTTTTTTAAGGTGTTAATATTTCCATGCTGAGTGACAACCATTTAGCAGTTGCCTCAGCCTTCCAGTGAATTGTGCAATCCCTGATTCCAGATATAATGAAAAGAGGCTGGATTTTCACCCCACCTCAGCTAGTTTAAGTCACTTTACTTCCTGGGGTCTGGGCTTTTTCTTCTAAATTAAAAAGGCTTGAATAGTTGACCCCCAAACTGTTTTACATTGCTAAAGCAGACTAGATTGATATTCCCAAGCTTTTGACTTTTGTCAAAACAGCCTTTCTCTGCTTCCAGGCATAGCCCTTGATTATTCCAGAAAATCTGGTTTGACTCCAACGTCTCCAATTTGTTCTCTCAATTTGGAGTTGAGAGAATATCCCATGGAGGTGTTAATTGACTCCCGTTCACCAACACCTCCAGAATCTTCCTGGGAATGAGAATTTGGCTCTTTTCCTTGACATTACAAAGATTAACTCCAATGACCTGAAGAATAAAGTATAAGAACACCCTTTGGGAGATCTATCTGCTTGGATATATATTTTTTAGCTATAACTTTTATAGTTATTTTCATTTTCTCAAAAAAAAAAAAAAACAACAAACAAACTTGGCTGGGATGTTGAAGGTCCTACTCATCTATATATTTTAAATAATTCTTGTGAACCCTGTGGCCTACTACCATTAAGATGTATTTTGAAATAGATGAAATAAGGTCACTGATAGGGATTTGTGCAGGCATATTAGTCAAATTGCATTTCACTTAGCATTTATGAAGTACCTACTATGTGCTAGAGGGCAGGTAAGTAGTATAGTGGATAGAGTCAGGAAGACTCATCTTTATGAATTTAAATCTGCCTCAGACTAGCTATGTGACTCTGTTTGCCTCAGTTTCCTCATCTGTAAAATGAACCAAAAAAGGAAATAGCAAATCATTCTAGTATTTTTGCCAAGAAATATCAATTGGGGTCATGAAGAGTCAGGTACAATTGAAAAATGATCATACACTCAAAGAAATCCCAATAGGCTTTGGACAGAAAATGCATCCAGAAAAAGAACTAAGGAGACTGAATGTAAATTAACACATTCTACATTCACTTCTTTTTTCTGTTTTTAATCTCTCCCATGGTTTTTCCCTTTTACTCTGATTTTTCTCTCCCAAAAATGATTCATAAAGCAATATTGTTTAAATTTTTTTAAAAATTATAATCTTAAAAAAAAGAAAGAAAGAAAAATGGAGCTTCTAGTTGGTAAAGTGGATAAAGCACCAGCCCTGAAGTTAGAAGGACCTGAGTTCAAATGTGATCTCAGACATTTAACACTTCCTATCTGTGTGACCCTGGGCAAGTCACTTAACCCCAATTGCCTCAGCAAAAAAAAAAAAAAAGAAAAAGAAAAAGAAAAACAATCAAACACCAATGGTTAGTCATTATGTATGTATTAGGCACCATGCTAAATGATGGAGATATAAAGAAAGGCAAAAAAGCAAGCAGTTTTAGCTCTCAAAAAGTTCACACTGCCTTTATTATTACATATATACAGTGACATGAGAATATGTATTAGACCAATTCAAGTACAAATTGTAATAAATTATAATAAATTGTAATATTACAATAAAATTGTAATATAAATAAATACAATAAAATTGTAATAAAAAAAAGTCCAAGCTTTTGGGGACCACCCACCAACTCAGAGCTCTTCCTTCTGGATTTGCTTGATTACCAGGTGATTTTTACCATCTGTTCTTCCTGTTTTTTGAACTCTGGTAATCTCAGAGAACAGACACCTAAATTCTACTAGTGGAAAAACCAAGCGGGGAGAAAATAATTATCTTTTTGAATTTATCTTAGGCAGGACTTGAGTTCGGAAAAAGAGAAATTGGGTAGGTTCTTACCGGCTCTGATAATATTCTACATTATTTTTTCTAACTCACACTTTGAGAGGAGATAAAGGCAAAGGGGAGGCCAAAAAGTAGTCCAGTAGTTCAGTCACAGAGCCTGGGAGTAAGTCTGGTACAAACTCTAGTAGCCATCATTGCATAACAATTGCATTATTGTTTATCACCTAGATCCTTCTAATAGCCCCAAGAGGCAAGCATTACAGATTCTATCATCCCTTGGAAGGGGAGGAAACTGAGACTTCTGGAGCAGTTAAATGGCTTGCCCTGGGCTAGTAAATGACTTACCCAAGAAGCTGGAATGAATATATTTATCAGTAGCAGATTTTGCCACTGATAAATGACGGGTGGAGTTTTTGTTTTGTTTGTTTTTAGCTCCTTGCACAACCATCCATTCTGCTTCAGCCTTAATGTTCTCATGTTTACAATGATTGCTGACAAAAAGATCAGAAGACATATTTCTAAAGTGCTTATGTTGACATCCATTTCTAGGTTATAGTTGAATAAAGCACAGCAAAATATTTCCAAATTGACACTTGTCAGAACTAAAAGCATTGTCTCCCAGTGTATTTTTTCTTTGTTAGGGAATCAAGCTAAAGAATGATGGCAAGCTATATTCTGTTGGGCTCACTTATGCCTCTTTAGAGTTGCCCTTCCCCTGGTTTGCTCAGATATTCCTTTCTTTAGATCACCAGGGTCCATTATGGTCCTGAATGATTGTCCTGCTTCTGATGAACTACAAGTGTTGGATGAAGCCAATCATTATAGCAAGCTCAAAGATGATACTTAAAAAGCTTTGTTTTCCTCTGCCTGATTTTTTGACATATGGCTGTCCTAGAAGTGTAGGGTGTCTCTTGAGAATCTATGGTTCTAGAATGGAAATATCAAGCAAATATGACTGTATAGAATCCACTGAGCAATGTTATGGTGAAAATGACTAAGTTGATGGGCAGCAGTTATCCCATGTTTTCACTGTTAAAAGATGTCATTTTTAATTTTAAATTTTTTAAACTTTTTTTAACTTTTTCTCAATTACATGTAAATTTTTTTTTAACATTTTAAGATTTTCAATTTTAAATTCTCTTTCTCCTTTCCCTCTCAGGGAAAATGCAAGCACTTTTATATTGATTATACACATGTAGTTATGGAAAATATTTCTATATTTGCAAAAGAGAACAGAAAAAAACCAGAAAAATAAAGTGAAAAAAAAAGCATCCTTTCATCTGCATTCAGATTTCATCTGTTCTTTTACTGGAAGTGAATAGCATTTTCCACCATAGATCTTTCAGAATTGTCTTGGATTATTGTATTGCTGAGAATATCTAAATCCTTCATGGGTGTGTTATTTCATACAATATTCTCCTGTTTCTGCTCACTGCACTTTGTATCAGTTCCTGTAAGTCTTTTCATGTTTTTCTGAAAGAATCCTGTTCATCATTTCTTATAGCAAAATATAATTCTATCACAATGATATAGTACAACTTGTTCAGCTATTCCACAATTAATGGATATCCCCTCAGTTTCTAATTTTTGCCATCACAAAAAAATTATCATAAATATTTTATATGTATATTATTTACCTTTTTATTTGATTTCTTTGGGATGCAGACCTATGTGGTATTGCTGGGCAGATGGTATATACAATTTTATAGCCCTTTGGGCACATTTCCAAATTGCTCTCCAGAATGGTTGGATTACTTCATAACTCTATCAGGAATGGCATGTCCTGTTTAAAGAATCTGCCTCAAGTCCTGTGCCTCCCTTTCTGCAAACAACTAACTTGGACATCTGTTTTTCCCTTGACTATATAGTTGCATGATGCTTTTACCCCTGCCCAGCCCTTTTGGACAATGCAGCCAAATGGTACTCTCAAAGTCTGGGTACACACAGAGTATACTGATAAAGAAATCTTTTTTTTTAAATTTTATTTTATTTGCATAACATATGTGTAGGTAATTCTTCAACAATAACCCTTACATAGCTTTCCATTACAAATTTTTCCCCCCAACTTCCCCACCCCTTCCCTAGATGGCAGGATATCCACTACATGTTAATTATGTTAAAATATTGGCAAATCGAATATATGTATACATATTTCCAAACTTATCATTGTTGTGCAAGAAAAATCTTATCTACACAAACGATATATCAGATAAAGGAAACACAATGTAAGCAAACATCAATCAAGGAGTATGAGAATGTTATGTTGTGGTCCACATTTCGCATCCCTCTCTCTGGGTGTATATGGCTTTCTTCAGTGAACAATTGGAGGTGGTTTGAAACATATCATTGTTGAAGAGAGCCATGTCCCTGATAAAGAAATCTTGACACAAAAAAAGAAAAAATAATTACCAACTTATATATGAATGTTATGGAATATTATTGTTCTGTAAGAAACGATCAACAGGATAATTTCAGAGAGGTCTGGAGAAACTTTTATGAACTGATACTAAGCGAAATGAGCAGAACCAGGAGATCATAGTACATGTCAACACCAAGATTATATGATGATCAATTCTGATGGACATGGCTCTCTTCAACAATGAGATGATTCAAACCAGTTCCAATTGTTTAGTGATGAAGGGAGCCATCTACACCCAGAGAAAGGACTGTGGGAATTGACTTTGATTCACATAGCGTTTTCACTCTTTTTGTTGTTGTTTGCTTGCATTTTATTTTGCTTCTCATTTTTTTTTCTGGTTTGATTTGATTTTTCTTGGGCAGCAAGATAATTGTATAAATATGTATGCATATATTGGATTTAATATATATTTCTACCATGTTTAACATATATTGGATTACTTGCCATCTAGGGGAAGGGGTTAGGGGAAAGGGGGAGAAAGCTGGAACACAAGGTTTTCTAAGGGCTAATGCTGAATAATTGTCTATGCATATGTTTTGAAAAATAAAAAAACTTTAAAGGGGGGAAAAAGAAAATTACCAACTTAACCCCAAACAGGATAGATAGATGCCTGCCTGCATTTTCCAAATCCCAACATTAAAACTAGTATTAACTTTAAAGATATACTATTCTAATCCCACTGCATATTTTGTAGATGAGGAAACAGCCCCTGCCCCAAATATTAAGGGACTTAGGTAAAGTCTTGTTTTAGGTCACTGTCAAAAGTAATTTTTAAAAAAACTTGTGTTTTTATTGCATGCTCATTTCTGTAGATAGTCTTTTACCCTCCCACCTCCCCAAAACTTCCCTTATAACAAATATCTTTAAAAGATGGGGGGAAGGAGGCAGCTAGATGAAACAGTGGATAGAGCATTGATCCTGGATTCAGGAGTACCTGAATTCAAATTTGGCCTCAGATACTTAACATTACTAGCTATGTGACCATTGGCAAGCCACTTAGCTCCAATTGCCTATTGAAATCAATCAATATATCAGTTTTATGACAGGTGTATGTCAAATCCCATACCCATAGTTCCCTACTTCTATTAGAAGGGTAATTATATTTTCTCAACTCTGCCCTGGCACATAGTAACACTTTGTACTTAATTAATACTTGTCAGTTGATTGATTGATCATTATAATTACAGAGTGTTCCATGTGGATTTTGTTGTTCTTACCCTTTATATTATTATCGTCATTGCAGGTATCATTTTTTCCTGGTTTTATTCCACCATGGATCATTGGATGTGCAGAATTCTCGGGATTCTTCATGTTCATATGTTCATTATTTTTTAGAGGGGAGTGATAATTCCATTGCATTCATGTACCACACTTTGATTAGACATTTCCTAATTGACGACTAAACAAAATTGTGAAGTCAAAGAGTAAGCCCCACTTCAGATCTGGGACTTGGAAACTTACCCCTTTCTGCATCTTCTTTAGACTTCTCAATAACAGTAACAACAACAATAAGATCATAGTTCTAGAGCTGGAAGGAACCACAAAGTCTCCTCATTTTTCAGATAAGAAAACTAAGGACTCTGGTGATTAAATGGTTTGCCCAAAGTCATAGTAGTAATGTAGTAAACCTCAGGAGCAGAATTTGCACTCAGATTTGTACTCAAACCCCTTGAACTATTGCTCTTTTTACCAAAAGGTGTACTAAATTTTTCCATATCAGGATTCAAATTCAGACCACTTAGGTGAAAATTGGGAATCTTATTATCTAGACCATATGAGACACTTGATGGATATTTTATATAGAGTCCTCCCTATCACTTTGTGTGCATGTCCCCAACCCTTTATATTGAGCACCTACGATTTGATAAAGCTCAGAAGAGAGAGATGAAAACTATAGTAGAATGGTGCTGAATTCGAGGTCAGGATTGGAGCCTTGTAGGGACAAGACACCAGTGCTTGCAGCTCCTTGGTAGGACTGGCTGATCAGTCCATGCTTCTTAGAAGCAATTGGTAGATTCTCAGTATACAACAAAGCAGAGTTTAATTTCTTTTTAAAAATTTTGTTGATTGTCTACACTTAAGGAAACAATGGAGAAAACATTAATAGTACCAATTAAACCTGAAAATGTGTGATGTATACCTTTCTCTCCCCTCCTCTCTCCTCCTTCAGCACACCACTCCCTGGATCCCAAGTTCAAATTCTTTAGTCATGAGTTCCTGTTCCAGGGACTGTTTGTCCAGAGAGTCAAGATTTACTCTTCTGTTTGCTCAGTATGGCAATCTGGGCTCTCAGAGAGACAGTTCCTTCATTTTCCAGATGAGTAATCTGATACTCAGAGAATATAGATGATTTACACAGTTAGTAACCATCCAAGGCTGGATTGGCCTTCTTTGACTTCCTGAATCAAGTACTTTATTTAATTACTTATTCTGCTTTGTCTCAGCATTCACACCTGTTGAAGACTCAGAAAAGAAAGTTCTTTGTTGCATGATTTAACCTCAGAAATAGATATGATTTTATTAATAAAAATGACATTAATGAAAATTCACTATCATCTTCTTTGGCCCTGCACCCTAAGGACTTATAAGCCCTGACATTTACTCTGAAGTTGAGATCTCTTGCAGGTGTTATATGGAATTTTCATTATAATGTGAGCTCCATGAAAGCCTAGATGGCCACTGTTCTGTCTCTGTCCCCAGTGCTTGGTACATAGTGTTGTTTGTTTTCAAAGAGAACCAATAGTATCGAGGATGATGTCTTGACTCATGATGAATTAGGTTTAAGTAAGGTTGAGTTGCACAAAGTTTTCAGCCTCACTGTCTCTTCAAAGACCAGTGACAGGACAAAAAGTCAGCTGTCCTGGAATGCAACACTTGATGTTGGTGTCTGTAATATCTGACTAAGCTCTAAGCATTCCACTGCACCTGCTTCAGCTGCCTTCATGGTTCTTGGAACAAATTGTTCTCATCCACCCCTTCTGCCAGGAGAAGTCTTTATATGCTTGGGTTAGACATCCCCCTGACTCAGCAATAGGGTTTAGCCAGTTTGCCGAAACCGTTTTATCAGGGTGTACCCTGATAATTACAATTGGAAATGGTTCTTAACCTCCTCCCAGGTTCAAAGGTAAATTATTGTCTAGAGTTCAGGTGAAATTGGCCTATAGGGAGCATGCAGAGAATATGATCCCAGACTGTGGTCTCACATGCATGATTCAGCACTTGGTGGTATGGAGGTAACAAACTTCCTGGCTGCTCTTGGGAATATGGTAACCCAGTGTTGAAAGGTTATGGTGTTTTGGTTTTATTTGGAAAATCCTGAGTAGTTCCTTAGTCTTCTCCTTGCCCCACGGCTGGTATTGAGCTGCTACAGCTTCTTGCACTCATAGATGAGAGTTGAGTGCCAGTAGACACCAAAGATGAATGAGGAACACTAAAAAGCCCTTCTACCAGAGGTGCTAGCCTTCCTCCTTGATCACCAATGTTACAAAGTAAACATTTAGGAAATGCATACCCCTTCATTCATCTACCTTTTTCTGAGGACCATTTCCCAAAAAAAGCTTGTCTCTACAGAAAAGGCATTTTTTTGAGTCAAAGGGATCCTGTTGGGTTAGCAAACAGAAAAATAACTCCTCAATTTATCCACTCCGATGTTATAAAACTTCTTGTTTTGTCTGGAAGTAGGTGTCAAAGTAGGTTATTCTTACCTAAGTTCCAAACAGCCAGAATGTCTGTAGATATCAGCTGATAATTAATGATAAAGCCAGATGACTGATCAATCAGGTTACTGACTTCCTGTCGGGATATGAAACAGCAGGGGACTGCTGGGGGGAAAGGAGGGGAGATTAAAAGCAGATAAGACAATCCAGGTGTGCTGAATAAACATGAATTTTTACACCTTACAAAACATTTGCCTCGACTTTGTGTAGAAATGAGTCAGTTTGTTCTTAGGAAGACAGCAGAACTTAAAAAGTCAATATATTGACCCAATAAACTCAGCACTGGAGGAGATAGTAAATAGGTTTAGGACATAGTTGGGCCATGGTGTTGAATAGTAAGAAAATGAAGCTGATGACAGATGATTCATTCAGACAAGACAATTTCATAATAAAATTACAGTTGGAAATGGCTCTTAACCTCCTCCCTGGTTCAAAGATAAATTATTGTCTAGAGCTCAGGTGAAATTGGCCCAGAGGGAACATGGAGATCATACGATCCCAGACTAAGGTCTCACATGCATGATTCAGCACTTGGTAGTATGGAGGTAACAAACTTCCTGGCTGCTCTTGGGAATATGGTATAACCCAGTGTTGAAAGCTTATGGTGTTTTAGTATTATTTGGAAAATCCTGAATAGTTCTTTGGTCTTCTCCTTGCCCATGGCAATGACATTGGAATAGAGTGTTCTGTCACTTAAAAGGAGAGAGTTTCTGGCTGCCCCTCTCTTTAGGTGAGATCCTGTAATTATACTTTCAGTGAGGAGTGATACTCCACCCAAATATCATGTCTACTCTCTAGCTGTGAGGCTAGAATACAGAGGGATTTAATTAGGTGAGCATATACCTAAGCCCCTGACTGCCATTTCTCCTTTTGTGTTTGTTTTGTGTATGATTTGGGGTAAATGAATATTTAACCCAAGATGGACTTGTCCAGGCGTGGAGATGGTCTTGTGAACTTAGGAGATCTCTAAGTCTTCGATTCTGCTGGTCAGAGCTAAATGACAAAAGGAGGAAACCTTACAATAACTGCAGTAACCTTGCATCGGATGGTCACTGTCAAGAAAAGTGATCTAAGTCTGCTTATTTTACTAGCAGACATATACCAGGGTTGTTTGGATAGTGCAGAACCAAAGTGAAATATAAGTGCATAGTCAGAAATCCCACAAACTACTTTATATATCATTTTAGGATTGGATATAAAAGTGATTAGCAATGCTGCTTGTTTAATTTGTGGGTCAATTCATAATCCTGAAAATATTTTGTTTTAGCATTTCTTTTTTGTATAAGAAATTAAATCCTTTCCTAGATCTGATTCATACTGAACTTTGGGTACCTTTCTGCCTCCTTTTTTTTTTTTTGAGAAACCCTAGTAACTAAAACCAAGTTATAATTAAATCATTCTAGAATACAATAATCAGGATTTAATAAGCCAAAGAGTATGAGAAAAAGGAAGCTAGACCCACTCTCATAATTTGTCTCTCCCAGTTTTGAACTCAATTTGGCCCACTCAGCCTTTGTAGATCTAGTAGATCTAGTAGAAGTTCTTTCATCATTAGATATATATAACAGAACTCTTTTTGGTAATTATTATGAAACTGCATTTATTTGACAAAGGCAGTGTGGTCCAGTGAATTTGGATGACTTTGAATCCTAGCTTTGTCACTTACTACTTGGGCACTTACTACCCTACTACCATTTTTTTAAGTCTTAGTTTTGTTATCTATAAAATGAGGTTAGCAATATCACACCTCACAAAGTTATTGTGAAAATTAAATGAGAGGTAAATATAAAAGTACTTAACCCTATTATGATTGTTGCTATTATTAATATACTTATCATCATAATCATTATTATTGTTACCTGTGTGGTCTTGGAAAAATTACTTTGGGGCAAGTTTTTGTCATCTGTAAAATGAGGAGATTGGATTAGGTAACCTCTAATCTTTTATCCAGCTATTTATTTGTGATCCTATCATTATATGGCATTAATATTAATTATTGAAGCCTCCAGGATCTGCTTAAACATTTTGGGTTTTGTAGTCCAATGCATGGGTTTGGACTAAACATCACTGATCCACTTGCAACACCAAAATTCTGCACTCCTATGAAATGTAGGAGAGAGATTTTAGAAACTCAGAGAAACTTGACTATTTGGTGGAAGTTATATTGGCCTTTGATAAATAGGTATAATTGCATCATAGTTGATCATGTCTACAAGGTAGATTACCAATGGTAAGGGAGGGGCTGTTCTTGAGACTCCTGTCTGAAAACTAACATTAATATTAGTCATACAGCTTATCCCCTTGGTAACCTCAGGAAATTGCTGCCTGGCTTGGAAGGCCCAGCTTTAGAATATGTAAAGAGAAGCTGACTAAGGAATTAGGAAGTATTTTTTTAAATGATGGAAGGATGAGAAGTCTTGTCTTTTCCTTTTTATTTGAACAAAAGCATTTTGTAAATACTGGCAGCTGGAGTTTCTCCTGGTATTTCCTCCCCACTGACTCTCAGAGGAGTGGGTGGTGCTAATATATTCCTGGTTTCATAAGTAATCAAAGAGGATTTTAGTCCTTGGCTTTGTGATGCCCTCTGTCGGTATGATGGGCCATTTGCTAATTTGTCCATTAAGAATTCTGAATTTGTGTTTCAATCTAGCAAGATTAATCATGCTAAATATAAATATCATTGCCTCATATGTGGAAAGATAGCCATCCATCTCCCTCAGAGGGAGCAGAGCAATTGAACTGAGACATTTTAATTACTAGTTTGCATTTCTTGGCTATTTAGATCTGTGATCTCTTGTTCTTTGGTTGAGGATTGATGTCAGAAGTAAAGTATTCTTTTCTGAGATAGAACTGGTTTCAGGAAGGTCTTAAAGATGGTTTACAAGTTAGGTTCAGGGCCATAATCAGTGGTCCTGACCCATGTCTTACCACTGGCCTCCATGATTCTGGAGGAGAGATGAAGCTGGTGGTTTTGCACGGCTCTCCCTCATTTAAATCCAATTCACTTGCAAGTGAAGACATCCTCCTCCTGATGTCCTTGGTCTTTTCTGAGAACAGAAGGATGAACAACATCAACAAGTTAAGCTTTAAGTACTTGGGGAACAAAGCAAGCAAAAACCAGTTCCTATTTTCAAGAAGTTCACAGTCTAATGGGAGAGAAAACATGCAAAGAAATATGGACAAGCAAGATGTATACAGAATAAATAGAGGATATAATAAAAGGGGATAATCAACAGAGAAAAGGCACTAGAATTAATGGGAAAAGCTTCTTGTACAAGATGAGATTTTTATCTGGAACTTGAAGGAAGTCCAGGAGAGAGATGAAGAGAAAATTTCAGTTATGGGAAAATCCAGAAAGAAATACATGGAAATGTGGTAACATGTTTGAGGAATAACAAGGAGGCCTTGGTCATTAGATCATAAAGTATTTGGACAAGTGAAAATTGTCGGAAGAACTGGAAAGGTAGGAAGGGATCAGGTTTTTGAAACAAACAAGATTTATATTTGATCCTCAAAGTAATAGGGATGGGGAACCACTGGAATTTATTGAATAGATATGAAAGTGTTTTTTAATAAAGTAGACGTTTTGGTTGCTGAAAGGGACAGAAAAAGAACTTTTGTATAAAAAGAGATTGATTAAAAAAAACAACTTGACAATCTCTCAGATAAAATATCAGGGTGGAACAAAGACTATTACGAGCACCAGATAGACAAGTGCCCCTCCTGTGTAGAGGTCCTGAAAAGACCTGTTTGGAGGCAGAGTAATGACAGAGGTAAAGATGGCTGTAGGGAATCACCATTTAGCAGATCATTTTCATGTGACTTTTTCCATTTAAACAGCAGAACACACAAGAGGATTGGTTATAAAACTGTGAATCTCCATTTTCTATTGCTTTAATAAGCATATAATTTCTAAATTTAGAACATTATCTTCAAAGCTATAGACAGATATCTTCAAAGCTGTTGCTTTTTTGTGCTTCTTCCTGAATTTTCTTCTCTTCATTTTAAAATGATTTTATGGCAATCTTTTTTTTTCATCATTAATGCTATCTCTTTGTCTCCCCTTCAGCTTCTCCCCTTATTGGGAATGGGGCAGGCCATATCCCCCTCCTGTGAGTGTATAATCTAGAACATCTGGAGAAACATGGTTCCTAGAGGTAAAGCACCTGTGTTGTGAATATGGAGAAGAGAGGCTCCAGCAGGGGCTGTCTCAAAGTTGATCTTGGGAGAGAGACAGAGACAGACAGACAGACAGAAACAGACAGAGAGACAGAAACATAGAATAATAGAGAGAGATAGAGAGAACAGTAAAGACTCCATTTTGGAGCTATATGGGACAACAGGGTTGCCCAGTGCATTCCTTCTGAAACTTTGATGGGTTCTACTACTCTTGAATGGTCATCAGATTTATTAAATGCCAAGGAAACTGCTAAGAGCTGAAAGCAGCAATTAGTAAGACAATGCAAAACTTCACACATATATTTATCTTTCCTTTCTCATCTTTGCTTCCATGTTATGAAATAGAGTAACTACCATAACTACCCAGCTCTTTCAAAATTTTGTTTCTTCTTCTGTCTCATAATGAGTTAAAGGGAGAAGAAACTGATTTTTTTCATGGAACCATACTAAAAATGAGTCATTTAAAAATAACAACCAAATAAAAGAGAATAAAAATATGGTTAAATAGAAAAATGCATGGAGAAAAAACATACATGCTTACCAGATACCTTTTAAAAATATTTTGAATGAATAGTTTTTTTTCAATAATAGCTTTCTATTTTTCCAAATGTATACAAAGATAGTTTTCAACATTCACCTTTGCAAACCTTGTGTTCCATATCTTTTCCCCTGCTTCCTTCCTGTCCCCTCCCCTAAATGGCAAACAATCCAATAAAGGTTAAATATGTGCAATTCTTCTAAACATATTTCCATATTTGCCATGTTGTACAAGAAAAATCAGATCATGAAAAGTTTTTTTTTAAATTTTCATCATGCATACTTTAAAAATACTTATTTATTATGTTTATACATTTTAAATGAAGACAGTGCTTCAGATAACAAATAATATATGCCTATGAAGCATCTATGCCTCTAACTCAAAGATTCCCTAGACTATAAGTTCAAAAGAGGGAAATGGCTTGTAATTTCATTCTAAAAAAGGAACAACAAACTCAATATATGTATTAGCATTTCATCATGAGGATATGTGTTTCTCTATTTAACTTCATTTATTGATGATTACCATTTCTGGCATTTGATATTTTTGAACATCTGATTATTTTTAAGTGCCTTTTTTATTTCTTTTGTGAAGAATTAATATTACAGCATGACATGGGGAAAAAATACTGAACCCAGGTTCAAGGCAGGAAACCCATTTTCAAGTTTTAACTCTCCTACTTTCTCAGTTTCTTCATCAGTAAGATAGAGATAGTATTTATATTTTAAAGAGTTTGACCTAACACTATATATATAAGAAATACCAAGTGGAAAAAGAATGGTCATCTCAACTTATGACAGGTAGCTGAATAAGCATTGAGATACTATATAAGTATATGGAACTCTTCAGATGGATAGTGAACTAAACTCAGGATTAAGTAAGAAGAAGAAAACAGACTGGTTCATTTTTCATAAATTATGTAGTACTTTCAATAATGCCAAGCTGAGATCTGAATTAAAAACTCATCGTTTTCATTCTTCCAATGGAAAAAATATGGCTTTGAATTACAGAATATTATAACCTCTAAAGAATCAAAGTTGTGGGTGACCCAAAAGGCAAAAGGGTGGGTACAAGTATTCCAACAATAGTGAGAATACAAGAAGGATATACCAACCAGGAAACACATCATCAGGAAATGTGTTGGGCAGTCATCCATCTAGCAAGTTTGGAACAATAGATAAAGTTGAAATATTGCAGTGGTACTCACATTATGCTAAAAAAAAAAAACTTAGAGAAAGACAGATCCTTGTTGAGTGAGATCTTTGACGAAGGCTCTATGTATGACAGGATCTGGATGAAAGTCAAGAAGGCATGGATACACTGAAATTTCTGTTGTGGGAGGGAGTCCAACTTTGGGGTCATTGGTGACATCATGTAACTGTTATACTATTTACGAATAATATTTTGTAGTTCCTATCACCAGGTCCATTTTGGGGGATGCAATTTATAAACTTTCAATCTTTGTGGAATATTGTGTTTCAGTTCCTTAATCACAGAAAAATTTAACTTAATATTAAAAGTAAACTAAACTTATAAAAGTTTAGCAGGCACAAAATGACTCATGAACTAGGTTGATCAAATACTATCCAAAGTCAAAATTAAGTATTTTCTTTAAAAAAAAAAACTGAAAATATATGTACAAGAAAGTCCAGTTTTAAAATTCAAAGTGTTGTAGATACCTAGAACTCATGGAAAGAAAATCTTATACATAGATGGGTACAAATACTATAACGTGGGGAAAAGTCGATCAACTTTCATTAAGTGCCTACTGTGTGTCGGGCACTCTGTTAAATGAAAATTTTATACATGAAGCAATTCTTTTCTCAATTTGCTGAAGTAGTCAGTATTTAAAGATCTAATTAATTGTACTACTGCATCAGTTGTTACATTTCAAAGGATTATGGCCTCCTTTCAGCAGAATACCCCATGTTTTAAAGAAATATACATTTTTGGTACATTTTAAAGTAAATTTTTTCCCCACTTGGACTGATAGAGTAAATGTCAACTCAAGAAATTTTATTAATGAGAATACTGTGTTGCTAATCTGCATTTTAACCTCCTTCAGGGGACCCTGGATAATGGATGATGATTCTTTTTTAAAAACTGATTTTCAAATTAGAAACTTTATAACCATCAAGAAATATGATTGTCTCTAGATATAAAGAACAACAAAAAAGTATTGTATCTAAAACTGCAAATCTCTAATGTATTCTTTAAAAGATTCATTTAATGTTGTAGTACTAATATCACCCTGCATACCTGTGTTCCTTTTTGAGCTTCCTTTTGTGTATGTCAATGTTTCATTGATTCTCTTTTCTCTTTTTTTCTATCATGATCATTATCCTTTATGGTTCTTCTTTGTGACTCTTATTCCTCCTCTCTGACACCCTCCCTGCTGATAAAGGTCTAAGTCTAGAAATTCCTAAATTTTTTCTTCCCAAATTGTTTTCCAGATTAGTTTTTTTTGATAGTAGATAATCTTACATATTTTTCAATCTTTTGACTTCTTTCTATTATTTCTTATGGAATCATTGAGATCTGTTTGTTCCATTCTTTTGTTTAGAGAGTTCATTACTTGGCTAAGGTTTTCTACCTTTTACCCTAAGCTTTATCCTTCATATGCATTTTTATTATTATGTATGGATAATAATTATATGTTTATAGAATTTTTTCCCTCAAGAATTCTAGTATAAATTTTAATTTCATTTAAAAAATCTTTTGTTTTATTTTTTCCCTGTCCCTTTTAGAGTCTTATGGCCAAAGCAGTTTTTTTCTTTAAGACTTTATTTGTATTTCTCATGCAATTACAATATTTTTTTTTTGGTTTTTTTGCTGAGGCAATTGGGTTTAAGTGACTTGCCCAGGGTCACACAGCTAGGGAATGTTAAGTGTCTGAGACCAAATTTGAACTCAGGTCCTCCTGACTTCAGGGCTGGTGCTCTATCCGCTGCACCACCTAGCTGCCCCAATTACAATATTCTTTGAGGTTAACCTTGTAGAATGACTTTTTTTTTTTGAGATTAATCTCTTAACTGATGGATAACTTCATTGTCTGATGTTTTTTCTTCTATTTGTACAGCTTTCTTCCCTCAGTTTCTGGATCAGTTCTTTGTACTAGCATCAAGCACAGTCCCTTCTGTTACTCTTAAATGGGTTGAGAAGGTCCTATAAAGCTTCTCTCATCCATACCTTGGATGAGATATCTAGGACGAGATCTTGCCTGTTGCCACAATCTCTGGCTTCTTCTTCCTTTCCTGGTGCCTTCTTGTGGGTACTGATTTTAGCTCCATCTCCTCCTCCTCCTCCTTACCAAATCCCCAACCAGGACTTGGTTCTATCCCTGCTAATACCATGAAAGAAGCTGTTTTGATTTGGAAATACTACTGGTTTTAGGCCTCCTGGGTGATCCCAGCATGCATAGTTGCTGAGTTGGCTATTTCTCCTCCGGTACCTCCAAATGCTTCCAGGTATGTCTATTTCCCTGGGGCTATAATTTATGGTGGGAGATAGTTTCCTTTCCCACAATGCTGATATCCTACTGACTTCTGTCCTGAATTACTGGAACTTTCTGCTACTTCCTAAGGGTTCCCTGCTGTGAGCAAATATGTTTCAGTTCTTGTGAGATGGGAATGAGTTCAGACTCCATGGGCACATTACTGACTTCTAGGTGGGGACTGTAATGATCCCAGTAAAAGGAAGAGACCCCAGGAAACTTAAAAAACAAACAAACAAACAAAAACTATGTCAATTAAAGCCCAGAATCTCTTTCTGAATCTGTAGGGAGCCTGAACATTAACTTGCTGCTAATTCCTGAGTAATCTTTCCTCTCCCACATTAACAGGCACTGGCAGTCAAGTCTTAGCTGCTCAATCCCTTCCCCAATATCTAGTTTTGCTTGTTCTAGAAAAGAACTCTATAAAAACCTACCAATTTTGACTGGAGGCATTTTCCCAGCGGGGTATTCCCAGTTTCACCTGGGCTCCAGACAACAGATCTAACCTGTTTCTACCATTCTCCTGAGTGCCCTTCACTATTAAGACTGTGCCCTCAAAAGAGCTAGCTTGCTTTACTGTTGTCCTATTATGAAAATCAAATGAGATAATATTTATAAAGTAATGCTTAGCACAGTACCTAGCATGTAGTAGGTACTTGATAAATGTTTATTCCTTTCCCCTTCTTGTGCTCCCCATGTTTCTTCATACTGGATCCTAGTATCCTGAACCTTTCTAGATCTGAATTAAGACAGAAGGAAGGTAGACATGATAATAAATGGGTGAAACACCATCTGTGCACAATCTACATTTTTAAAACCTTAGACTGAAGTGGGAGGCACCTGAACCAAAATAGGGACAGTTTTTTCCTGTATCAGTTCAGAAAGAAGCTTCCTGTAACTGTCTATCACTTAAATTCTCTTTATATATAAGGATCAAAATTTTCAATTTTATACCCCAAACTAGAAACTGAGCTTCTAAATGGGGGTGGGGTGGGGTGAGATTAGCAGCCCCTTATCAAAACATATTTTCAGGGCCAGTTTGGAACCACAAAATAACTGTTAGATTTTTTTTTTTAATTTGGAGTGAGAAAAGGGGAAATAGGGTGAATATCTATGGACCCTGGATTTTCTGAGAAGCTGATGAACAAACTTAAAAAAAAATTCCTTGATGACTAAAAGTCAAACAGTTCAAAATTCTCCCTTTTTGTCTGCCTGTATGCCAAGAAAAGCCCAAATGGGGTCATAGAGTGGGATATGGCTGAACAAAGAAATGTCTTTCAAATATTGATTTGAAGGAGGAAGGGCAATCTTCTCATAAGTTTCTTGAAGTCAAGTATTGTCTTTGCCTGTTTTTGTAACCCTAGCACTTAGTACCAAGTCTGGTATATACTATATACTGTTTTGATTTATTGATTGAATCATCTCCCCAGTAATTAAACTCATTTGCAATAAAAATGGCCCTGTCTCAAGAATTACTGGAATTTCTCCAAGAATGGTCTTTATTAGTAAACTAAAAGGTTCAAAGGCAATTTAAAAAGCAACTCTGTGACCTGAGGAGCTCCTGAAAATTTTCCCTAAAGTCCCACTGAGAACCTGAAACAAAAACTTTCCAATTTTATTTTTTCTCCAGGGGTTCAAATGTAGTTTTTCCTCAAGATAAGAATAAAGCCATGTGAGGATCAATTCACCTAAACTACTCCATGCTAACGTCTCTCAAGTGTTAGTTTAAGGAACCACTTTTTCTTCAATACTCAATCCCTTGCCTCCAAGATTTGTTAAACCCATGGTGCCCTTTAAAACTCTTGGGTACCTTCCCTTGCAGAATCATTAGGAGTATTTCTTCAGCAAGAAATTTAGTGAATAGTCTACTCATAATCTTAGTAGCCAATAACATGCTCTTTGGGGTAATGGAGAGAGAGAGAGAGAGAGCAGCATACTCATTTGGCTGAACCCTACTGAATAAATAGATTTTCCTGTGTGAGGAGTGGGGTAGGATGGGAGAGATGGGGAGAAATGGGAAGAGAGGGGGAGAGAGTGAGAGTGAGAGGCAGAGAAGAGGAGAGAAAAGGGAGGAGGAGGAGAAGAGAGAGACAGAGACAGACAGAGACAGAGACAGAGGGAGGTAGAGAGAGAGGTGGGGTGGGAGGGAAGGAGAAAGAGAGAGAAAGAGAGTGCAAGTGAGCCGACAATGGACAGAGACAGAGACACACACAGTGAGAGAATGAGAGACAGGAAGAGACAGATTCAGAGAGAGCAAGTGAGTGAGCAATGGACATAGAGATAGAGATAGAGAGAGAGAATGAGAGAAAGCAAGTGAGCAAGCAAGCAATAGACAGACAGGAAAGTCAGACAGAAACAAAGTCAGAGACAGAGATAGAAGAGAGATACACAGAGACAGAAAGAGAGAGAAAGACACACACAGAATGATAGACATAAAGAGAGACAGAGAGAGGAGGAAGGGAGGGGGAGACAGAGACAGAGACACAGAGACAGAGACAGCGAGAGAGCAAGTGACCAAGCAATGGACAGAGAGAGAGAGAAAGAGAGAGAAAGAATGAGAGAAAGAGAGAGAAAGCAAGTGCGCAATAGACAGACAGGAGAGCCAGACAGAAACAGAGAGTCAGAGACAGAGATAGAAGAGAGACACAGAGACAGGAAGAGAGGGAAAGACGCACACACAGAGAGATAGGGGAAAGGGAGGAAGAGAAAGAGAGAGAGGAAAAGGGAGAGGGAGAGAGAGGGAGACATGTTTAATGAATAACAGTGATAAATAGAAAATTTTTGCACCTAGGGCAGGTAGTTACAGGTGATAGCAGCTCACCAGGTATGTGGAAGGGAGTAGGGGAGGAAGTATATACTTTGAAGCAAAGCAAATTTTCTATTCTGCTGAAGGGAATATGATGAAGCAGGGAAAGAATTCATTTGGGACAAAGAAAGTGGCAGAAGAAAGCAAGTTTTTGCATGTCTTAGGCCATAGGTCAATTCTCTTAATGTTTGGTGCTTTGGGGCAAAGTCCCAGCTGCCTTCACCCTAGTTAGAGCTCTGAGAAGTAGTAAAACCAAGAAAGGACTTCTGAGCAGGCTTCTAAAGTGTAAACATACAAAATTAGTAAAAAAAAATCTATAAATTGAAGATACAATTATCATTAGTAATCTTGTACATAAGTCCAAGCATTCTTGAAAATAAGAATTAAATTGCCTCCTCCTGGTTCTGGTCAGGTCAAAACTGATACAAAGCCACATGGGGTTTCAAATTCCAAACTAAATAGAGATAGGCTGTCTCTGGGCAACCACTGACTACTGGAGCATCACTTATAGCTCTTCTGGTCAATCAGAGAATGATGATAATAATAAAGATAGAAGACCCAGGCCTATCTAAGCTTCTCTTACTTCTGTTCCAGTCAGGTGCCGTATTGTTATCCTTCTTCCTTCTTGTCCTAATCTCCTGCCTATTCTTTGGCACTCCCAAAGTTTGGAGGCATTTTATCTTTTTGCATTCCAAGCTCTTCTTGCAGATTTGGAGGAGAATGGCCCCCTACACCCTCTTTTAAAGAAACAAGTCCATATCAAAGGTTTGTTCATGTTAACAGAAAATTAATTTCTAAAAAAAAAGAAAAAAGAAAATTTATTTCTATAATCTAGTCACCCGACCAACCTCTGCTCACCTTTTCAAGAACCATTGGTCTGAGAAAGGGAAAATCAAATTACATCTCCCCTGTCCTTCCTACATTACAAAAGTAATGGTATGTCTATTGATAAAGATAACTAAATAAACAGTATCCTAAAAAGTTTCACTTGTTTGTCAGGATTAGTGACCAGAACACATTGAGGCACTGTCTTGGGGGGCTTGAGTCACTCAGTTCTGGAGAGCAAGGGCCTTATGTGATGACTGACAGGTCCCATGCCCTACTATATTTAGACATTCCCAGCCTTGCTTCATATTCCACTCTGGCGACTATTGAAAGCCAGGCACTACTCAGACTGGCCTGGTAGTTTCAGGTCAACACTAGATTGAAAGGAAACTTTCATGGACCTTTTCCCAGTTAACACAAGTGTGGACAGGATATTCAGCAAGAATACAGCCCTGGCTCACGTAGACAAGGCAGGGCCCTACTCATCTCAAGAGAAAACATAATTTATGCCTGTGGGCATGTGACACATTTCATTGGAGATTTTTTAAAATATATATATATATATATTTTTCTCAATAGCATTTTATTTTTTCCAAATGCATGTAAAGATAGTTTTGTAAGAATTTGTGTTCCAAATTTTTCTCCCTCTTTCCCATAGACAGTAAACTGATATAATTTAAAATGTACAACTCTTTTAAACATATTCCCATATTTGTCATGCCATCCAAGAAAAATTCAGATCAAAAGGGAAAAATCAAATAAAAGGGTAAAAATACTATGCTTCAATCTACATTTAGTCTCCATAGTTCTCTCTGGATGCAGATGGCATTTTCCATCCCAACTCTAGTATCATATCATTGTTGAGAAGAGCTGAGTCCTTCACAGTTGATCATCACATAAGCCTGCTGTTACTGGGTTCTCCTGGTTCTGCTCACTTCACTCAGCATCAACTCATGTAAGTCTTTTCTGAAATCAAAACTAATATATATTGAATATAGACAGGTGTATGATACAGTGGTCAATTAAGTGGCTGAACTTTGGGTCTAGAATCAGAAAGACTCATCTTCCTGAGTTCAAATTTGGCCTCAGACACTTATTAGTGTGTGACCCTGGGCAAGTCACTTAACCTGTTTACTTCAGTTTCCTCAAAAATCTTGATAAATCCTTGCTAAGGATTTATCCCCCACAATACCCCCACAATAGGGTCACAAAGAGTGTTAATATGATTAAAAAACAACTGAACAACAATAACAATATGATACAGTGAATGCCTGAAGTCATTTAGACCTGAGTTCCATCCCTGCCTCAGATACTTATTGGTAATTTGGCTATGGGCAAATCTGTAAAATGGGTATAAAAATAATATCTACCTGACATGATTATTGCAAAGCAACTTGGTGATACAGTGACTAATGCACTGGATCTAGATTCAGGAAGTCCTCAGCTGAAATCTGGCTTCATTTACTGGCTATGTAACCTGCATGACAGAGTGCCTGGCACATAGTAGGTACTTAATATATGTTTATAGATTAATTGACCCTGGGCAAGTCATTTAAACTCTTTCTGCCTCAGTTTTCCCAACTGCAAAATGGGAATAATAATAGCACCTACCTCCCAGGGTTGTTGTGAAGATTAAATGGGATCATGTTTGTAAAGTGCTTTGCAAATCTTAAACCACTATATAACTGCTAGTTATTGTTAATCATAATAATTCATTATAACTCACATATTAATTAATCATTATTAATAATAAAGAACATTATTCTTTTTTTATTAAAGCTTTTTATTTGCAAATCATATGTATGGGTAATTCTTCAACATTAACCCTTACAAAGCTTTCCGTTACAAATTTTCCCCCCCTAGTCCTCACCCCTCCCCTAGATGGCAGGAAATCCACTACATGTTAATTATGTTAAAATACTTGACAAATTGAATATATGTATACATATTTCCACACTTATCATTGTTGTACCAGAAAAATCATATCTACAAGAAAAAAAATCAGAGAAAGGAAACACAATGCAAGCAAACATCAATAGAGAGCATGAAAATGTTATGGTGTGGTCCACATTTCACATCCCTCTTTCTGGGTGTATATAGCCTTCTTCACTGAACAATTGGAACTGGTTTGAAACATTTCATTGTGGAAGAGAGCCATGTCCATCATAATGGATCATCATAAAGTCTTGTTGTTGCCGTGTATAATGATATCCTGGTTCTGCTCATCTCACTCAGCATCAGTTCATGCAAGTCTCTCCAGGCCTCTCTGAAATCGTCCTGCTGGTCGTTTCTTACAGAGCAATAATATTCCATAACATTCATATACCATAATTTATTCAGCCACTCTCCAATTGATGGGCATCCATTCAGTTTCCAGTTTCTAGCCACTACAAAAAGGGCTGCCACAAACATTCTTGCACATGTGGGTCCCTTTCCCTCCTTTAAGATCTCTTTGGGATATAAGCCCAATAGAAACACTGCTGGGTCAAAGGGTATGCACAGTTTGATAACTTTTTGAGCATAGGTTCAAATTGCTCTCCAGAATGGCTGGATCCAAAGAACATTATCCTTAATAAATAAACAAAAAACTGATTATTTTTAACTTAATTTTTAAAAACTAAAGTTTCTTATTTTCAAAACATATGCATGGATAATTTTTCAACATTAACCCTTGCAAAACCTTGTGTTCCAGTTTCCCCCCCTTCCTATCCTCCCTACCCTAGATGGCAAGTTATCCAATATATATTAAACATAGTAGAAATATATTTAACTTAATAATTAAACTTTAAAATAAAATAAGGCAAAACTTTGCTAAGGACTCTTTTAAAGCAAACCTTTCCCCTTCTCCTAAAATACTATATAATGTTTTCAGTCTTATCTTCAAGGCTAAAAAATGCCTCTCTCCAACTGGATGCTCTTCCTCTATCCATGAATTTATCCAAGAAAAGGGAGCAGTAGAGCTAAGACTTGGTAACCAGAAGGTATATCCTTTCAAAATTTTAAATATTATCTTTTTTTTCTTCTTCATTCACACTTAATTCCCTTCCCCTCTGATTATACCTGGTTCCATGACCAAAACATCAACAAGCCATCTACTACACAAGAAGGAGGGTGAGTCACCAATAACCACAAAGAGTCAGTCATCTGGGTCCCCCAGAGGCAGGCCAGACTTAGTTATACAATGCTAGTGTCCTGAGCTTCCAGAAGCACAGAGGGAAGACTTCAGGAGAAATAGACACCATGTGGATAGGCAGGATAGGCTGCTTTCTTTGAAATCTATCTTGCATAGATATCAAATGGCCCAGGATATAGTTATCTGCCTATCAGAGCACCTGAGGGGCTCAAAGGTGACAGTTGCTGTCATATGGGTTAGAACATATGGTCCATTGGCCAGTGGTACTTTGAGGGTGTTTTTTCCAATCTCTATATATTCCTGTTGATGTTTTCCTAACTGGTGCCCAAAGCAATCAGTTTTATTAATAATAACAAATAATAATGATCATGATAATAGCCAGTCTTTATATAATAGTTTAAAGTTATAAAATACTTTGTAACTATTATCTGTTTTTTACTTCACAACAACCTAAAGCTAGTATTATTTCCATTTTATTTTTAGTATATTGTGCTGCTGAAACAAGCAATATTATCCCCATTTTACAGATGAGGAGAAAGAGTTTGGCATTATTTACCCAAATATCTACTAAATGAATGAGACTTGATTTAATGATCTACTAAATCATTAATCAAAATAAATGATCTACCAAATAGCTACTAAATGAAGGAGAATGAAGGATTTGAAGTAGGTCCAAAGCTTTTCCTAATAACTTCCTATGAGGCAGGCCAGCCAGACTAGAGGCTGATGATCTCAGAACATCCCCTAATCTTGGTTCCAAATGTTCTTTATAGGATTAGAACATACCACCATGATGAAAAGGACATACCACCATGATCTCTCATAATATCCTAGTTCATGGGATATTATTTATTATTATTTATTTTTCTTGAGATAAAACAAATGGGTTAATCTTCCTTTATGTAATTAATAAATGTCAGGAGATATTATGGTACATTGAAGCAATTTTGTTTAATTCCTTTGAATACCTCGGAGAATGGTACTCTCCTGCCTCCCCATCCCCATCCCATCTTAAGATTGCTATTGTAGTATTACCATGTAGTGACTTAGGATGACAGAACTGGAAGAACCTCCAAGATCACAGAGATTCACCCTACCTGAACCTCATTGCATTCTGTAACTTCTCCATATAGTTGGTCATCCAGCTGCGCTTGGAGGGTCAGTGAGAGAAAAGCCTTTATCTCCTGGGGCAGCCCATTGCACTTCTGGATCATCTTTTTCAATCTTTCTTACATTTAGTCCAAATACACCACCTGATTCTTTCTGCCTGTTTGTTTTCAGGGACCAAACAGAATCTTTATCTCTTCTCAGTGATAGTCCTTCAAATATTTGGACAGCTATAATGTTTCTTTCTTGCTCTGGCTTTTGAAGGTCCTTAGAATCTAACCCTTCCTGCCTTTCCAGGTTTCTTATACATCGAGTATTCTGAGATTCAATGACACCAGGCTTTTTTCTCTTCCTCACATTCTCCATCCCCCATTTCCTACCTCCATATCCTTTCCCTGGTCCATGTCTGGAAAGCTCTCACACCTTATTTTTCTTTTCAGATAAATATATGTAACTTCTTCAACTGATCCTCTTCTGGCATGTCCTGTAGTCAGTGCCTTCAGCTTCTTGCTGAAACCCTTTCAAAAGTATGGTGTCCAGTCTTCTCCTCATACTCCAAGAACAGTTCTTTTTTTTGGTAGTATTCCTAGACCAATATTCTTTTATTGTAGCTGCCAATAGGTCTTTTTATTTATTTTTATAATTGAAGCTTTTTATTTTATTTTATTTATTTTTCATATGCTTGGATAATTTTTCAACATTGACCCTTGCAAAACCTTGTGTTCCAATTTCCCCCCCTTCCCCCTACCCTTTCCCCTAGATGGCAAGTAATCCAGTATATGTTAAACATGGTAAAAATATGTGTAAATCCAATATAGCCATGCATATTTATACAATTATCTCCAAGAATAGCTCTTCAATAAAGCAGCCATGCTGAAACTAGTCATCCTGATCTGTATCTGGCTACTGGACCCAGATGGTTCTGGAGGGGAAAGGGAAGCAGGTGACCTTGCCCAACCCTTCCTCCCTTAAATCCAGTTCATTTGTATGTCATGGCATCACTTCCCTAATGTTGTGGTCCTCTCCAAGAACAAAGGACAAATAACAACATACTGAAACTATAGTCATACCTTAATTTCTGTTCAATTTTCTCCTAGTGTATCCAAAACACTTTCATCACATATAATTTTGTCTTTCCAGAAAGGGAAGTCCCCAGCCTCTCCCTCAATGGTTGACACTCTGTGCATGCTATAATCCCTGTTACATTAATTTTTGTGGCTGTCTTTTCAGTCATTTTTCAATCATGACCCCATCTACAGTATTCTTGGCAAAGATAATAGAGCACTTTCTCATTTCCTTCTTCAGCCCATTGGAAATTGAGGAAACCCTGTCCAAGGATTAAGTGACTTGTTTAGGGTCATCCAGCTGACATTTCTGAAGTCAGATTTGAATCCATGAAGATGAGTCTTCCTGACTCCAGGTTCAACATTCTTTTCACTATAACACCTAGCTGTTTTAAGAGCTCAGAATTAAGTTTCCTGGTCCTCTTTTTCGGAGGGGTATACATGAATGCTTCAGTATTGATATTTGTGTAATGTCCTACAATTTGATTAGGATTTTCTCAGACCCTGAGATTTTCCCAGTATTTTAAAGATATTCTCTATAAGCATCTTCTATATCTTACTTCATATAAAAAGTAGAAATTATGTCTCCATATGACATTGAATAACAGTTCTTATTCTCTACATGTTGACACCCAAAAAAGGAAATGTTAAGGAATTTTTGGAGAGTTTTCTGGATAATAGAAAATGTCAGGCGCTAGGATTTCAGCTTTCAATTATAGTTTCAGGATTTGCTCATAATTTTGAACTTTTAAATAGCTATCTCTGAAAGTTATATTAGAACTCTTATGGATTTTAGAAGAGAGACTTTTAATTTCTTCCACAGCACACTCCAGAGAACTGACCATTGGTGAAATACTAGGATCAAGGGAAAAGCTGTTGACTTATTGACTTTTATATTTAGGCTACCAGAAAGTTACTTCAGTGATTTGAGATTTATTTCCTCCCCTCCCCTCTGAATCAAGGAATTCTTGAGAATAGTTTCAATACTTTTTAAAGAAAAATTCAACTAGTACCAGCCCTGAAATTGGAGGACTTGAGTTCAAATCTGACCTTAGACACTTAACATTTCCTAGCTGTTTAACCCTAGGCAAGTCACTTAACCCCAATTGCCTCAGGAAAAAAAAAAGAAAGAAAAATTCAACTGGTATACATAGGCTAGGAACTTAGGAAAATTAATTCAGCCTCTGTGGCAGGACTCATAGTAGGTATCATTCCTACTACAGCCCACTCCTTGGTCGTAAGGACCTAAAGGTTTTCCAAAAAAACCTTATACTACTTAAATGACTTTCAGGTCACTTATGCTCATTACAAGTCAGGGTCAGATGTAGTAAAGTAGATAAGAGATCATCACTTTTTTGTACATAGCCTGTGCCAGTGTCAAAGTCAATACTTAGAATGATCATTTATAAACACCCATTCAGTGTTCCCCAACTTCCCAGCCTGGACCTTCATCTCTCTGGAACCCTCATTAGGGAGATATCACTTTGCATATTTAGAGGCTCCTGATTACTTTTTTTTTTTTCCAATGGGGTTGGTTAGAGAGTTGCCAGAAAGCAAAAATACTTCCTAACGACAACCCATAGCCTGAAGGGCTGAAGAAAAGTACCACTGAAAATTGTACTAACTATCACAAAAAAAGTCTTATTATTTCTTTGGTTCAGTAAGCAAGGACTACAGTGGGCTAATTTTTGCTGTGTCCTATTCCAGTGTCTACTCCTCTGGCACCCATGTTATTTATAAACATAAATTCAGTATTGGAGAACACTGAATGGGTATATATAAATGATCATTCCAAGTATTGACTTTGACACTGGCAGAGTTTACATACAAAAAAGTGATGATCTTTTATTTACTTTACTACATCTGATCCTGACTTGTAATGAGCATAGGTGACCTGAAAGTCACTTAAGTAGTATAAGTTTTTTTAGAAAACCTTTAGGTCCTTATGACCAAGGAGTGGGCTGTAGTAGGAATGATACCTACTATGAGTCCTGCCATAAAGGCTGGGTTAATTTTCCTAAGTTCCTAGTCTATGTCTACTAGTTTAATATGTCTTTGCTTTTTCTTTTTAATTTTTTTTCTTTTTTTTTTTCTTGCTGAGACAATTGGGCTTAAATGCCTTGCCTATTCCCTTCCCTGTTCTTTACTTAGGATATGATCATTTATATCTAAATCATGTATACATTTGGAGCTTATGGTTATATGTGAGATCCAACTCTAATTCTGCCAGACTTTTTTAGTTTTCCCAGCAACTTTTATCAAATACTAAGTTTTTACCTCTTTGTCCCTTATTTGATATAGTTGATTAGTAGATTACTATAGTTATTTTTTTTTTGCATGTTGTGAATCTAATCTGCTGGACTGAGTATCCTTTATTTCTTAACTGATACCAAATCATTTTGATGATGACTGCTTTGTAGTAAAGCTGGAGGTCTAGTACCACTAAGAACTTTTCTTTCTCACTTTTTTTCCCTTCATCATTTCCCTCGAGATACTTAACCCTTTGTTCTTCCTGATGAGTTTCCATTTTTTCCCCTATTTTCCTATTTTTTTCCTAGCTCTACAAAGTAATTATTTGATAGTTTGGTTTAAATGACAATGAATAAATAAGTAATTTTTAGGTAATATTACTATTATATTTTACTGACTTGAATATCTCTCCAATTATTTTGGCCTGTCTTTATGCAAAGAATATTTTGTAGTTATATTCATATAATATCTATGTGTGCAATGATAGTTAGACTATCATTGTCTAATGAATTTTATTTTCAGTAAATACTTATTGAATAAGTAAAGTATTTTATTCGTTCTGTAGTTATTTTTACTAGAATTTCTCTTTTCATCTCTTCCTGTTATATATATATAACATATATATATTTAGCAATATATGATACATAGCACCTAAGTGGCACAGTGCATAGAGTGTTAATCTAGCATCAGGAAGATTCACCTTCCTGAGTTCAAATCTGGCCTTAGACCAGACTAGCTATGTGACTCTGAACAAATCACTTAATCCTGTTTGCCTCAGCTTCCTCATCTGTAAAATGAGCTGGAGAAGGAAATGGCAAACCACTCCAGTATCTCAGCTAAGAAGAACCCAAATGGGGTCACAAAGAGTTGGACATGACTGAAATGACTAAACAGCAACAATATAAAATGCTGATTATTTTGTGTGGGCTTTTTTATGTTCTACAATGTTTTTGAAGTTATTTTTTTAAAAATCTTTTTAATTGATTCTTTTGAGTTCTCTAGATAGTATTTTATCATTTATAAAAAGAAATTGTTTTTTCCTTCAATTTCTTTTTCTTGTCTTATCATAACTATTATTTCTATGTTAGAGAATAATGGTAATACTTTATTTTTAAAATTAAAGCTTTTTCAATGAACAAAAATCTATTTTCTCTACCTCCTAATTCCTCCTCCCTAATTGAAAAGAAAGATAACTAAAACCTTTAAAACAAATATACATGGTTAAGGAAAATGGATTCTGGCTCTTGGGTTTATATATAACTATTTACTATATTAAAGAAAGCTAAATTTGTTCCTATGTTTTCCAAGAGAAGTATTGTCCCAGACATGTAGAGAACTGATTCAAATTTACATATATATATACATGTATGTATAAATACATACAAATCATATTTGCACATATAGTATATATAATGTATAATATGTATGTGCATCATATACATGTGTATGTATTGCTATTGGCTATTCCCTTAGATAAATGGTGAAAGGAAATGAACAAGAAGTTATCAAAGGAAAAACTTAAGCTATCAAAAATTAAATGAAAAAATGTCCCAAATTGTTAATAATTAGATAAATGCAAATTAAAGCACCTCTGAGATTCTGTCTTAAGCTTATCAGACTGACAAAGATGATAAAAGAAAGAAATGGTCAAAACAAGCACACAGATGCATTATTGGTAAAGCTACAAATTGATATGAGTATTCTGGAAAACAATTTAGAACCATGCACAAAATCACTAAAGTGTGCATATGTTTTGAAAACTCAGCAATACCATTACTAGGCTTGTACCCCAAGGAAATAAAAAAGAGAAGGAATTTATGCATACATATATATTTCATATATGTAATATCCATAGCAACTCTTTTTGTAGTAGCAAAAAATCCTTGAAACTAAAGGATTGTTTACCCATTGAGAAACAGCTAAGCAAATCATGTGTATGAATGTAATATGAGATTATTGTGCTATATTATGAAATGATAATTTCAGAGTAAACTGGAGACCTTTATGAATTAAGACTGAAGGAAGTGAGCAGAACCAGAACAATTTATGGAATAATATAAATCTTATAAAGAAAAACATCTTTGGAAGACTTTAGGATTCTTGTTAAGGATAGTGTGTGAGGTATGAGATCAGGGAGATTCATCTTCCTGAATTAAAATCTGACCTCAGATATTTACTAGTTGTATGACCCTGGGCAAGGCACTTTACCCTGTTTGCCTCAGTTCCTTATTTGTAAATGAGCTGAAGAAGAAGTGGCAAACCATTCCAGTATCTTTGCAAAAAAGATGCCAATGGGGTCAGCTACAGGGAATCAGACATAACTGAAATGACTGAAAAACAATAAAAAAACAATAAAATCACAAATCCAGAGAAACAAGCTGCCCACTTCCATACCCAGATGTGATGGACTTAAAAATCTGGAAAAAGATGTATGGCTATGGACAATAAAAGAATTCCTTTTACTGTACTATGCATATCCATCATTAAAGTTTTTTTTTATTGTTTAAAGAGGGGAATAAAAGGGAGTGGTAATAAATGTTTGTAAAAATAAAAAAAATTAAATTTAAATTTAAAAAAAGTGCTAGATTTTGTCAAAAGCTTTTACAGCATTTATTAATATGTTTTTATTATTTTTGTTATTATTAATATGATCTATTACATTTTTAGTTTTCATTAAATTGAACCAAGCCTGCATTCCTGGCATAAATCCAATATGGTCATAGTATATAATGTTTTTAGTATTTTGTTGTAGTTCCCCCTACCCCCCGCTAAAATTTTATTTATTTATTTATTTTTGCATTGATGTTCTTTAAAGAGAATGGTCTATAGTTTTCTCTTTCTAAGTCCTAATATAAATCACCCACATCTTCTCACAATTCCCTTACATTATTTTTTAAATTGCATTTTTATGGTTCATGGAGGTCTTATTGACTGAATCACTGTATTGGCCTAAGTTAAGCCTGGCCTGGAATATTTGAAAATGCCTGGAGGAGCATTTGCAATGATTTCATGATTAAATTCATTGTTGAAATGTGGGAATAACAGTCAGGTGAACCAGAGAGAAGAGTCTGGTATGCCATCACTACGACATTGTTAGAAATACATAAAAAAGGGAGGAAGATCTTGTAGTCTCTAAGGGGCTAGCCCAATGAATGCTTAAGGAGCAAGATAGAGAAGAAAATAAAAATAAATTACTTTTGCGTATTCAGTGACTAGGTTATTGTGAGCATGAATATTATGAGTCCGTGAGACTCACTATTTGTATAGGTACCAGTGATAATGGATAAGGCTAAGTGGAACCCTTTGGAGTGGCTTGAACCATCCCATGTAATTGATATCAAACTATTGTATCTGGGGGGAGGGAAGGGATCAAAGTATCTTTTCCCTTGGAATAGAGATGAATATGGCTGTCCAGGATAGGACTCCTGAGGCACAGCTATGGTGAAGATGACAAGACCCCATGGTCTGGTGGGTGTAGTAACAGAGCAGATGCCAGTGCTCAAGGGTCCAGGGGATGCCAAAGCAGAACAGATGGTGAGGTCTGGTGATCTAGGAGGTGCAATGATGGGGCAGATGGCAAGGCACAATGATTCCCTCTACGATGACCTCTTAAATTTGCACACCAAATGATTTTTTAATGGTGCTCTCCATCCTCCTGATTGGTTTTGAACATCTAGTGACTTTCACAGTTCCTAGATTACTGAATTTCTTATCTTTTACTCATAGAGACTAGGGCAGGTTAGAATGCTAGAATTTTCTCTGAGAGCTCATCCTTTTCTAGCAAAAGTGCTTAACATGTTTATTGAACCACAGTCTCAGAAGAATCACAATTATAAATGAACAAAAAAGTGAAAGATGTATGGGTGGGTGTTACACAGGCTTCATCAAGTTACCAACAATGACTTGCAAATGAGAAATGGTTCAAAAGATGTATGCTTAGAAAAGGAAGCCAGATGGCCAAATAGTCAGAGCAGGGGATAAATTGTGGGTTAACAGATTGAGGCATATATTATCTATAGAACAAAGATGGCTAGACTGGATCTCTGTGGTCCCAAATTTAAATATGACAATCTTCTTTTATCATTTTCCTGTACCCTGAACTGGTTTATTTTTTTTTCAGAGGAACAGCCCTTTCCCCATACACAGTGCTTTTTTGTTGCCATTCTTTTGTTCATAAAACCATATTCTGAGACTTTTAAAAAACTAACATTAGATATTATGGGTGGAAGACTCAAAATAAAATGTATAATTATGGTTGAAATCCATTTTAAGGAAATTCTGCCTCCTAAAACACCAATCCACAGAATAATAGGCATTTGGGAATTCTTGTTTTTGGATGTTTCATTTTCTTTTGCTGCTATTTGTTGAGTCATTTCTGTCTCTTTGTGACCACTATTTGGGGGTTTTCTCAGCAAAGATTCTAGGTTTGCCATTTCCTTTTCTAGTTATTTTATAATTAAGAAATTGAAACAAGCAGGATTAAGTGACTTGTCCAAGGCACATAGCTAGTACATCTCTGAAGCCAGATTTGAACTCCTGAATATGTCTCAGCACACTTTCTACTTCTTTCTAAACTACCTATTTCACTTTCTAAGGCAAATCAGATAAATATTATTTGAGACAATTAGTAGAAATTTGATACCTCTGTCTTCTTCAAACTAAAACTAATTAATAAACCAAAAAGAGAACTTGATTCATGGTCAGAGGTGAAGGGAGCACCTCTGAAAAAGTGTATTTTAATGATTTCAACCAATCATTTTAGAGGAATTAGAATGAGGCTAATCTCTAATTTTTTTTAAAAATTACACAATCACATGCCTCTCTCCTAAATTCTTCCTCTGATGTCTCATGAACCTACTCTTTCTTTTAAAAATTTAATCTCACTTTATTTTTAGTTAGTTCCCTCTACTTTCCTTTTCCCTACCCACTGAAAACACAAAAAGCAAAAAAAAAAAAAAAATTCATTACAAATATGTAGTCAGGCAAAATAAATTCCCACATCAGCTATGTATGTTTATGTACACATTTGTGTGTCTCTGTGTCTTATAAATATATAAATCTCTACATATAAAATTTTCAGTTTTCATTCTAAGTTTCTCTCCTCTTTATTTGGAAGTTTTTGAAAGCTGTGCTGGTAAATGACAAGATTTGGTACATCTTACCAAGATAGAAAGATTTTAAGTACAAACCATATATTATCTAAAAATCAATCAAGCTAGATTAGGTTTTTTGTTTTGTGTTTGTTTTTTAATTTAAATTTTTTGAATGAAGAAAAATATATTTTCTCTCTTCTATCTATCTATATCTCCCATGGAAGGTAGGAGAGGGGAGGGAAGAAAACAAAACTCATAAGAAATATGCATAGTCAGACAAAACAAATTCCCTCATGGACATTCCTCCATGTCCAGACAAAAAATATGTCTGATTCTTCACCCAGAATATGTTATCAAGCTGGTAGTATGTTTCATCATTGGTTCTAGAGAATCATGGCTGGTTATTTTCTTGATCAGAGTTCTTAAATCTTTCAAATGTATTTTTCTTTACAAAATTGATGCCCTTGTTTAAATTGTTCTCTGGCTTCTGCTCATTTCAGTCTGCATCATTCTACACCTATCTATAATTTCTTTGAACAATTTTTTTAATTTAAAATTTTTTTAATGTTTTCTTTTTTACATTGAGTGTCCTATCTCAGCCACTTGGCTTGGCTCTGTGACCTTTGGACACTTAACTTTTCTTTGGACACTCCAGCAGCACTAGAAAGTTGTAAAGGTGTTAATCTGCATTGGGAAACAAGGAATTTCCTTATTTGAGAATTCCTTTATCAATGAAATTTCCAGTCTAGTACTAATTCCTCTAAAGGATTTGAGTATTTACATGACTTATTCTAGGGTCACACAGCTATGTATAGGAGACAGACCTTGAATTAAGTTTCTCTGACTATAAGATTAGCCTCCCACATTTACTCTATGCCTAGTATTGTGCCAAGAATTGGGAATTCAAAGGCAAAAAGTTTCTTTCCTCAAGGATCATTCAATATCTGTTAAGTGATATTGTCTTAAGAGGTAGGTGATAAAAGAACACTATTGTGTTATAAGAAATGATGAGGGTTCAGAAAAACCTGGAAAGACTTATTGGAACTGATGCAAAGTGAAGTAAGCAGAACTAAAAGGATATTGTATACAGTAACAACAAGATTGTAACAATGATACTTTAACTATCCAACTAATACAATGATTCAAGACAATTCCAAAGGACAATAATGAAAAATGCTATATTATTTCCAGAGAGAGAACAGATGAACTCAGTGAGCTAATTGAAACACATCTTACGCCTTTTTTTTTTTCCAACATGGAAATATGGTGTTTTTCACATATATAATGGGTATTCGTGAGTTAGGTGGCTCAATGGATAGATAGCCTTGTTTTCCTGATTTCAAATCTGGCCTCAGATACTACCTAGATGTGTGACCCTGAACAAGTCACTTGCCTTTGTTGCTTCAGTTTCCTCATTTATAAAATGGCAGAGAAGGAAAGGGCAAACCACTCCAATTCTTTGCCAAGAAAACTCCAAAACGAATTGCACATTATTTAACTTATATGTGATTGCTTGCTGCCTTGGGAAGAGGAAAGGCAAGAGAAGGAGAGAAAAAAATTTAAAACACAGTTTTCCAAAAATATATGTTGAAAACTATCTTTACATGTATTTGGAAAAATAAAATACTATTTAAAAAAAACAAACTAAAAGGGGTTAAAAAAAAAAGTCAGACAACTGAAAAATGACTAAACAATACCACCACCAACAAAAAGATGTGTCATTTTGCATGTCTTATCAAAAGGTGAAAGGGAGGGAGGGAAAGAATTTGGAATTTAAAATTTAAAAATGAATGTTAAAAGGAACAATTCAATTTAAATAAAAAAAAATAGATGGTGGCTAATGAGTGTTAATGACTCTAGGATCAAAGCAGCACAAATGAAACCACAGTAAGGAAACAAACAAAAAAAAAATCAGCTGTCAGCTTGAGCTAATTGGTGATCTGCAGCACTAAAGCAAAAATGGACCTTTGAATGTTTCTGATTTCTGACAATGTGTAACAGTATCCTCTATCTATAAGGTTTGAGTAGCCAGTCTCTTGCTCTCTAACTTTAGCCTCTGGTGGCACCTAGTGGTAGTGTTTGGAAAAGGTTCACTCACCTAACAAAAATTCACTCTTGGAAGCAATCCTCAAAGGGCTAGAATAAAGAATCAAATCAATTTGCTGAAAGTATAACCAGATGTGTTGTTTTTCCCTCTTCATCTACTCTAGACATCCCCCCCATTGGGAGATGACCAAAGTCTAAAGTGCCCTCTGCTCGTTATCAAAAACTTATCTGATTTCTAGCCTGTGCAATGAACAGTCAGTTAATAATCAGAAAGCATTTATTAAATGCCTGCTATGTGTTACACTGTTAAGTGCTGGAGATACAAAGAAAGGCAAAAGAACTGCCAGGCTGTGCTCTGAAGGAGCTCACATTCTAATAGGGGAGACATATGTAAACAATGATAAGCAAACAAGATATATAGGGAAAATAGGGGATACTCTCAGAGGGAAGGTACCAAGATTAAGGAGGACTGGGAAAGGGTTCTTGCAGAAGCTGAGACTTGAAGGAAGCCAGGGAAGCTGGGAGGCAAAGACAAGGAAAGATAGCATTCAAGGCATGGGGGGAGAGCCAAAGAAAAGGCACCAAGTCCTGAGACAGAGCATCACTTAGGAGGAAGAGTAAGGAAGGCACTGTATATGAGGGAGGCAGGGTTGAAGTGTAAGAAAGTTGGAAAGGGATGGAAGGATGCTATTATGGCTAGCTTTGAAAGCCAAGTGGAGAATTTTATATTTCATCCTGGAGGCAATAGGGAGCCACTGGTTATACCGGTGCTTTAGGAAGAACAAGTTGACAGCTGAGTGTAGAATAGTCTGAAGTAAGGAAGGTGATGGCAGCTTGCACAAAGGGGGTAGCTATGTGAGAGGAAAGAAAGGGACAGAGATGAGAAATGTTATGAAAGTAGAAATGACAAGACTTAAGAACTTATTGGATATTGGAGTGGTGGTAGGAGAGAGTGGGAAAGTGATACGCACATTGTGAGCCTGGGTAACTGGGCGATAGTGGTGTCCTTGGCAATAATAGAGAAATTAGGGAGAGAGGAGCTTTTGGGACAAAATGAATGATCTCATTTTTGTGCATGGTGAGCATAAGATGTCTCAGGATATCTATCTATATCTATAGGTATAGATATAGATAGATACATATATATATATATATAGAGAGAGAGAGAGAGTTTGATTTGTGATGCCCAATAGGCAGTTGAATCTATGAGAGATGATATCACCAAATGAAACAGTATAAAGGAAGAAAAAAAGAGGTGTCAGGTTAGAGCCTTAAATTATACCCATGGTTAGGAGGCATGCCTTAGATGAAGTCCAAGCAAGGGAAACTGAGAAGAAGGGATCAATGTGATAGGAAGAGGATCCAAAGAGAGCAATGAAAATCTAGAGAGAAGTATTTTGGTGATTAAGAGTGTCAAAGAGCAGGCAAGTCAAGAAGGATGAGGACTGAGAAAAAGACCATCAGCTTTGAACAGGAACTAAGTCGTTGAGCAAATGATAAAATGAAAAGTTCCTTAGCTCAGAGCAAAGGATTGAAATTAGGATAACACTTTTGGACAGTCCTGTGCTTGGTCTTCTTTCCTGAATTCCATTAGCACCATCTTAGTTTAATGTGGGTTGAATTTCTGAAGTCAGCTGAATCTCAGCCAAGGCCTTAGTTCTGCTAAATGTCAAACTGATTGGACAGTATACTGCCAAAAGTGAGAGAGGGTTGTCATCTATTTGCTTGTCTGAGTGCTTTATGACTTGAATTTGGGCCTGAGGCTTCCTTTTCCATGATGGAAAAAAAAAGAAGTGATCTTTTAAGTTATGACTTTGTCTGAAATTCACTTATAGCAGTCTCTAGACTGAAGCAATTTCCTGATGTTTATCCTTATTGTTGCCAGTATTAAAAGGAATGAGTGCTTATTCTCTATCCTTCAAAGCTGTTTCAGTGAATTTTGTGAAGATTTAAGTGTGTCAAACCTCTTCAGGATGGATATCCAAAATGTGAACCCAGAGCATTTTTGACATTCACAGTAGAGATCAATGAGAATTATATGGTCATGCTACACTGATCTAATCTTCAATTAAAGGAGGAAAATTCATTTAAAACAACAAATTCTTTGTTAGCATACCAATAAGCTTGAAACTCATCTTGATTGGGAAATGTTGGGCCAAACTTTTCTTTCTTTAATTCACCCTCCTAAAAATCAAGGCAATAATGTTTTCTTGTTGAGTAGGCAAATAGAGAGAGATCTAATTTATATCATTTGTTTCACACTTTAGTCAACTACAAACTAGTTACCTTCTCTTTTTTTTTTAGGTAATCAGGGTTAAGTGACTGGTCCAAGTTCATACAACTAGTAAGTGTGAAGTGTCTGAGGCTGGATTTGAATTCAGATTAAGGATTTCATTGCTGACCCCTTTTTTTTCTCTTTTTTTCCCTCCCTCTGAATATCAAGGTGATTAAATGCTGTTGTTCTTCTAACATTATAGTGATTATGGTCACTAGTGAGTTTGGTAGATAAATACAAATGATTTCCTCTTCCTTCTTTCCTTTTCTGTTCAAAACCCTTTTGGTTAGATTAGTGTACATTTCTTCTACGGGTAAGCTGAACCACAAATATTCATTGTTAAAATTGATAAGCTTGTATTTCCTTTCATAATTTATTGTTATATTTTTTTTAAATCAGCCTACTTTGTTGAATGAATTCATCTAATGCCCCATCCCAAAACACACTAAATTAGTTCTTTCTCTTCCTCACTCCATTCTCCAGTACTCTTCTGTCTGATCCTCTTTCAAGAGCTTTGCCCACAAATGTTTTCTTATACTCTCAAAAATCCTCAGATGAGGTGAGACCTTTAAAAGACATACATTTGCCTGATTGGTCATTTCATACCATTTGGACTTTTTTCTAAAAAAAAATCAATAAATCAATAGTCTCTTCAGGTCACCATTTGGAAAACATCATTATTATTTTGAATACTATTTTTTCAAGCATTTAATATTCTATATAGGTTGGTATTCATTAAAAACCCAGCATATCTCTTAAGCATATCAATTATCTTTAAGTTTTGCCTTGTATGTGATGAGCTAACTTTTAAATGTCATAGACAAAACTTTACTTATCTAATAAAGATATCATATGAAGTCTATTTTGGTTCTAAAAGAGATGATTAAGACTTAAAATTCCCAATTTGTTTAATAACATAATATTTTATAAATTCAATGACCCAAGTTACTGGGAAAAACTTAGTATTTGGCAAAAAAAAAAACCTCATGAAATGAAAAAGAATCCCGTCAGATATTACATTTAGATCAGCATCCCACACTACCTGCTACAATAAGCTCCCAAATGAATATATGATATAGATATAAAAACTAAGTATTTCCCAAAGACAAAACTTAAAGATAATTGATATTATTTTACAGATTGTTACTTTTTGTTTAATAACTATTTCAGTGATTGCCTCTAAGGAAATATTGTAATCTACTATCAAATTTAAGACTTTTTTAAATCATAAAGAATTTTGTATATACTTTGAATTCAAATTAAGAAAATATATTTGATGATTCAAATTATGACAATGATGCTCAGCATAATGAGGTAAAAAGATCAGTGAGATGGTAAGCCTCTTTTGGCCATCTGCTTCTACCGGCAGAGTCAGGAAAACCTAAATTCAAAAATTGTTTCAGATACTTAGTTGTTTTACTTTGGGTAACTCACTTAACCTCTGCCTGCCTCAGTTTCCTCATATATACAATGGGTATAATAATTATACCTACCTCCCAAGTATTAGAATGATTAAATGAGAGAATATTACTAAGATGCTTAGCACAGTTCCTGGCACACAGCAGGCACTACATAAATTCTAGTTATTATTGTTGTTGTCACATATTCATTTAAAAAGTTATAGATTTAAATTCCCTTGTTTATTGTCTTATCAAAAATCAGCCTGAACTTTTACCAAAAGCATAGAACATTTTGAAATAGAAAGTATAGAAATTACCAGCTTTTCTTTATGTATGGGAGAAAGAGAAATTCCATTGAAAATAAACATATCTGAGAGTTCACCTACCAATATACATGCAGGAATTATATGTATAAAATACAAAGCACTATTTACAGAAATAAACACAGACCTAAATAATTGAAGAAATAATAACTGCTCGTTATTGAACCATGCCAGTACGGTAAAAATGACAATATTGTCTAAATTAATTTATAGCTTCAGTGGCTTACCAATCAAATTGTCAAAGGATGCTTTATAGAATGAGACAAAATAATAGCAAAATTTTCCTTAAGGAATAAAAGATCAAGAATATCAAGAGAAATAATGAGGGTTGGCTAGTAGTACTAGATCTCAAACTGTACTTCTAAGCAGTTATCACCAATCAATAAGTAAGCATTTGTGAAGCCCCTGCTATTTGTCAGGCACTGGGTGAGACACTGATAATATAAGTACAAAGAGTAAAACAATCCCTACTCAGAAACTTACATTCTAACAGGCAAGACAGCATGTACTGGCTAAAAATTAGAAAATTTTAACAATGGGACAGATTAGAAACACAAAGTCCAAAACCATGCATAGTGTTTGATACATGCCAAGATCCAAGGTACTATTTGATAAAACAAACAAACAAACAAACAAAAAACAAAAAAAAATCTTCAGAAACTAGAAAGAAATCCAACATATATTAGGTATACACCAACATTTCCTACCACATCCCACAACAAGCTCCAAATGGATAGATAATCTAGAGACATAAAAATGATATTATAAAGAAATTAGAGGTGTAAGGAAGGAGAAACATTTCATAATTATGACTAGGGAAAGAAGAGCTCTTGACCACACATCATAGGAGATAAAATTGATGGTTTCAGCTGCAATATTTTTTTTAAAAAGTTTTACAAAACATATCAAATTCCATCCAGCCTGATCTCTTTCCATTTGGTTCTGGACCTGGCTTCTTATTCATCAGTGGCCCCCAGCCAGACCTGCCATGTGTAAAAATTGGAATGAACTTTAGTAATTTAAGATTGCTGTCACAGTTGTTTATGTTATCTGTAGTGGATTAAGATGTTCTGTAAAATGTCTTGTGGGGAAATTGCAAAGTCCCAGTAGAAGGCTGACTGGGTGAGAGTCCCTCAGAGTTTTCCTCTGAAAATAGTAGTTTGGGTCAATTGGAAGAATACTCAATCCTTCCTTGGGAAAAAGAAGAGAAAGATAGAGAAATCTAATAGAACTTTGGGAGCAATTATTCATTCATCAAGGCAGTCACTCCCCGATGAATCAGTGACATGATAGATGCTTCAGAGTCAATGATAAATTTGGGCTGTGACTGGGAGACCGGGTGGGTTGGAGTAGAGAAGGAGGGGAAGCCAGAAAGTCCAGTAGAATGAGAACTGGGGCTATACTATATATTAGCTCCAGCTCCATGTCCTAGTGTTAATAAAGATTGTGTTTTCTCCAATCATCCATAGTTTTTTAAGCCTGAAGGTAAAGTTTAGAAACTTCTTGTACCCATTGTATTCTTTGAAATTTGTAAAAAATCCTTGCCAACTAATAAATTTGGAATCGGCTCACAGCAGAAGTCTTGAAGTGTCAAAGCAAAAAGTGGGATGGTTTCCTGAGCAGCAGTCATTTCTGAAAATGAACTTCCTGTTGTGACCAGTGTGGGTCTTGTAAAGATTAGTCTGATCTTTGCGGTCTCTACATGTATGAAACTAGTTTGACTTGAAGAGTTCAGTGAGAAGAAAAGCATATTTGTTTGTCTCCATTTTTAACAAGTCAACTTTCAAGTACCATGAGCCACAAGATAGCACAGCAGACATTTCCAAATTGCTTTATTAACTCATACAAAGAGCCAATAATCTCACAAATTTGGGGGAATGATTGCAAGGTTAGTTAGCTAAAACATTGGTTGCAAATAGCTTCTATTTATGAGTAGAAAATGCTAATAACCTCTCACATACCTATCTCTACTTTCTCCCATTCCTTCAATAATTCAACTATGCCATCTCCTACTATGCTAATGCTAGTCAGCATGGGGCAATGTGTCAGGCTTGCCGTCCAAAAGAATGTTGCCTGAACCAGATTAAAATGCAATTAGGAAATATTTAACGAAATAAATAAAAATGCAATAGAACGTAGGTAATATTTTTCTAAGTCCATTTGCAAAGCAGCCAGGTAGCACAGTGCATAGAGTGCTGGGTCTAGAGTCAGGAAAACTTCTTTCTGAATTTAAATCTGAATTCAGATACTTACTAGCTGTGTGACCCTGAGCAAATTACTTAGTGGTTATCCTCAGTTTCCCCATCTGTAAAATGAGAAGAAAATCTCAAATGGGATTACGAAGTCAGACAGGATTGAAATGCCTGAAAAACAACCACAAAACATTCTTTTCATGTAAGGATGATTGAGATACCTGGAGAGCATTAATTTGACTGACCAGCATTTGAGTACTGTTGCCTTTTGACAGCTTTACCTGGGATCTGGGCATTTTGTGCTCTTGGGATTTAAAGGTGTGCTTCCTGCCATCTTCTGATAGTTGAGATTTGATAACCAGCCCTTGGAATCTTCAATTAGTGTTTTTTTTTTTTTTTGGAGCTGTAATGAAAACTCCATCCTTGATGCTGCTAATATTGGGCATTTGCTTTAACAGAGATATAATCTACCATTGGTTGGCTTGATTCATTGCTGTGGCATCTGGTTGCCAGTGAGATTGGCTATAACTGGCTAAAAACTCTTCCTTAAAGTCCCTATGGAAAGTCAGCAGAGGGCTCTGCTGCTCTATCAAGAGAGTGCTCATCTCAGTGCTGGACACCCACCCCCTATCCCAAGATTGCCAATTTTAAAAATCACTGTAATATGATTAAAGGCATAATCAGTGAGGTCAGCAGAGGGGAGAGGGAACAAGCATTTATCTTAAGTACGTACTCTGTGTTAGGCAGTGTGCTACTTTACATATATATCATTTGATTCTCACAACTACCATGGAAGGGAGGTGCTATTATTTATTCCCATTTTACAGTTAAAGAAATTGAGAAAAGCAGAGGTTAAATGACTTGGTTAGGATCATAGAGACACAAATTATCTGAGGTTTGATTATAACTCAGAACTTTCTGACTCCAGTCCTAGTGTTCTGTCCACTTCAGAATAATGCAGTGTTCTATCTCATGCAGGTTGACAGTGCTTTCAATGTTTACATTTTCCAGTGAAGATCTGAATTTTCTTCTGGTCCCCATGGAGGGCTTCAGAGGCAACTTGTGAGCTGTGTGCTTGGTGGTTATTAACAACATGCCTCATTTGTCCAGCATCTATCTCCCTGGGATTTCTGGGGTGGGAGGAGGACAGAGCAATTCTTGTTATTCAGTCATATCCACATCTTTGTGATCCCATGGATCATAGCACAACAGGTCTTTCACGATCTCTCAAAGTCTGTCCAAATTCATGTTCACTGCTTCCATAAATAACACTATCTATCCATCTCACTCTCTCCTTTTGCCTTCAATCTTTCCCAACATCAGGGTCTTTTCCAATGAGACCTGTCTTCTCATTATATGGCCAAAGTATTTAAGTTTTAGCTTCAGTATTTGATTTCCAGTGAACGTCTGAATTAATTTAAGAAAGTACAAAAGGATTTAATTTCCATGTTGTAATATTGCAATGATCTCGGAAATCTTGACTGGTATGATGTTTGGTTAAGTCATGAATGAATGACTGAATAAAGGAATGGATGAACGAAATGTTTTTGCTTCCTCTAGGTCAAGCATTGGGTATATGAACAGATAAAGCAGATAGTCCCTGTTTTCCGGAATTCACACGAAGTTCTAACTGCAAGGAAGTTGAAAAGGTCCAGTAGTCTTTAGGATACAGCAACAAAGCAGATGCTAATGTATATGTATTCCTTAGTGTCATTTCCATCAGTGGGTGGTGGAGACCATTTCTGTTTATATTGTACTATTTAGACTTGCTTTAGGTTACTGTGATATATACATATACATATATGTATATATATATATATTTATCATTTTTACCAACACCTATTTTCTGAGATTTACAATCTTTTTCACTAAACATGTCAATATTTTCTGCTATTTCAATTGAACTTGTTCCTCACCTTCCTCAAGCACTTGTCA
>JAJPUD010001012.1:0-50253 GCA_023553655.1 Myrmecobius fasciatus | reverse complement strand
TGCTTAAATAAGCCAATGCTTTCAATGATTTTTTTTAAGTGCAATGACAATTTTGTATGGTCTTCTGACTCAGGAAGAGTTTCACTAAATTTCTCCAAATTAGTATTTCCATTGGTCTGCCATACAAAGTCATGAACATTCACTTATGGCCATCATAATCAGGTACCAACTCTACTGAATATAGACTGCATGGCTTGCATTTGGGTCCAAGTGGGAAGGCAACTGCCTAAAACTGTGGGATTACAATCATATCATGCTAATAATAGGTGATAGGTCAGGGAGGGTTAGAGAAAACACATCTTCCTAACTTCTCTCCTCTTTATCTACTTCATAAGCTATAATGAATCTGTGTCTCAAGCACAGAGGAGATTCCTTTTTCTTCTTTCACTCTTTTTTTCTTTATCCAGACCTCTCTGCCTTCTTTGTACAAGAGCAAGATAACCAAGAATATATGATATTTTTTCACTTAATTTTAAAAATTTTTCAATAGTATTTTATTTTTCCAAATACTTGTAAAGATAATTTTCAACATTCATTTTTGTAAGACTTTGTGTTACAAATTTTTCTCCCTCTTTCCTTTACTTTCCCCCCTTCCCAAGACAGCAAATAACCTGTAAAAAAATGAGAAAAACAAACAAACAAAAAAGGTAAAAATATCTTTATTCAGTGTCCATAGTTCTCTCTCTGGCTGTGGGTGGCACTTTTCATCTCAAGTCTATTGGAATTTGCTTGAGTTCATCACAGTTGATCATCACATAATCATGTTGTTATTGTATACAATGTTCTCTTGGAAGAGCATGCAACATTGAGCAAAGAGGAGAAGGTGGAGAATAAGTCCTACTTCCATTGCCTTCCCAATTCTGTACCCAGTATAAAGTACCAGGAAAGGGAGTGAGTGTTTAGGGACAATGTCTGCCAGGTAGTGTAGTCTAGTTTTTCCTTAAAAGACATTGAAATTTTCCTCCAGACTTAATTGCTCTTTCCCCAATTGATGTTATTTATTTATTTTTCACAATTATAACCCTCCAGTTACCCCATCCATCCCTACTTTCCTTTTATGAGGGTACTGGAGGTAAGGGTCACACAGCTAGTAAGTCCCTGAGGCTGGATTTGACTTCCTGGATCCAGAACTATTGCTCTTACACTTGTGTTACCCCCAAACTATTGATAAATTGTCAAAGGATATGAACAGATTTTCCCCTCCTTTCCCCTACCCCCTCCTCAAGATGGCAAGCAATCCAATATATGTTATACATGTTAAAATATATGTTAAATCCAATATGTGTAAACATATTTATACAATTCTCTTGAATTATATAAAAATGAAAAATCAGATCAAAAAAGGAAAGAAAATGAGTAAGAAAATAAATGCAAGTGAACAGCATCAAAAGCAGTAAGAATGTTATATTATTAACCATACTCAGTTTCCACAGTCTTCTCTCTGGGTGTAGATGGCTCTCTTTGTCACAAGATCTTTGGAACTGGCATCAGTCATCTCATTGTTGGAAAGAGCTACCTTCATCAGAATTGATTATTGTATAATATTGATGTTGCCATGTACATGGTACATGGTACAATGATCTCCTGGTTCTGCTCATTTCACTTTGCATCAGTTCATGTAAGTCTCTCCAAGCTTTCTGAAAACCTCTTGCTGATCATTTCCTATACAATAATATTCCATAACATTCATATACCATAATTTATTCAGCCATTTTTAACTGATGGGCATCCACTAAGTTTCTAGTTTCTTGCCACTACAAAAAGGGCTGCCACAAACATTCTTGCACATGTGGATCCCTTTCCCTCCTTTAAGATCTCTTTGGGATATAAACCTAGTAGAAACATTGCTGGATCAAAGGGTATGTATACACAGTTTGATAGCTCTTTGGGCATAGTTCCAAATAAGCAGATTGTTTTTCAAAGAAGAAATACAAACTAACACTGTCCATATGAAAAGATGCCTCAAATCTCTAATAATTAGAGAAATACAAATTAAAGCAACTCTGAGGTTCCTTGTCACAGTGATCAGTTTGGTGGAGATTGCAAAAAGAGTAAATTACAAATGCTGGAAAATAGACACAATAATATACTCGGTGGAATCATGAAAATAAAAAAAAACTATTATTAAAAAAATTATGCACAGTTTAGTGACTTTGAGGAGCATAATTCCAAATTGCTTGCATATATTTTGAGAATTATAAAAACTATTATTTAAAAAAATAAAAGAAAAGAGAGGTGAGGAAGAAAGGTCTTGTTTTGGAGATGGGAAGGGGCTTTATTGATGAATGCTCCTATCCGTGAAAAGAGACAATCTGTGAAAGAAGATGAGGACTTTGTGATGGGTGGGGAAAATTTAGAGTCCGAAAAATCTACTCATTCTACTTCAAGAAGAGGGAAGTTAGAATTCCTGGAGGCAACTAGCACCAGGAAGAGTGGGACAACATGCAGTTTTTTTAATTTTCAAAATATATGCAAAAATAGTTTTCAACATTCACCCTTGCAAAACCTTGTGTTACAAATTTTTCTCCTTTTCTTCCCCCACCCCTCCTAGGCAGCAAGTAATCCAATATATATTAAACATGTGTAATTCTTATATATATATATATATATTTCCATATTTATCATGTTTGTGTATACCTTTTTAACCCAAAGTAACTACTATTAGGCTGATAGGATGGAAAAGACTGAATGTGTTAAATAGTGGAACAGTGATTCTCAGTATTGACTTTGGTACTGGAACAGGTAGCATACAAGAAGATGGAAGTCCTTTAGATCTCTTTCTACAAGTCATCCTAATACATCAAATATGCACACTATGCCCACAGCACTCCAGAGTATTGCCTGAATCAGATTAACTTGCAATTCCTTTCTGATGCTAATGGGTTGATGCATTGCTTTTTTTTATTAAAGCCTTTTATTTTCAAAACATATGCATGGATAATTTTTCAACATTGACCCTTGCAAAACCTTGTGTTCTAAATTTCCCTCTTTCCATCTACACCTCCTCCATGGCAAGTAATCCAATATATGTTAAACATGTTAAAAATATGTCAAATCCAATATATGTATACATATTTATACAATTATCTGATGCATTAATTTTTAAAGGAGATATATAAAAACGTGTGATTTTTATGTCAATATGCAGCCCTAGGGAATCCCTATGTGGTCTAATGACCTCTGCTTCTATTGGTGCTTGAAACCACTATCCTGGGAGACATTTTACATCTTGCCAACAAGTGGTATATTGTGGTAAAAGCAATATCTATCGTGTAGCCTACGTTAGTCTTTTCTTGAATGTTATTGAAATTGTCCTTTAGGACCTCATAGGCTCAGAGGAGGAAGGATCAGGTTGTTTTCTTGGCTGAGTTCACACCAAGACTGAATAAACCTCCAAAGTAAGATGGTCCTCAATCCACCCTAGATCTGTGACTCAGAGTTGGGTAGTGAGCACCAGAACTGCCATTTGGCCAGTGCATCATACATAAACAAAAACTCCTCTATGACAAATCTAGGACCTCCTCTTGTCCTTGTATGTAGGTTTTCCCCCAGTGTTGGAAGGCTCCACATGGTGCACTCACGGTCACATCCCATCTCCAAGGTCCACAGACCTCTCTGTCTATTTTCATATACTGATACGGTTTGAAAAAATGACTCACTGTGATTTTTTTTTTATCAATTTCCTAATCAGGGTTTGTTCTGGTGCATTTTCTAGCTCTATTGAGATGAATTTTTTGAAGGGGGAGCTCATTGTATATTTCCTTGTGCTATTCCCACCATCTTTGCTCTGTTTCATATAAGCTTTTATATTTCTCTGGTCTCAATAGTTTGACTACGTTAATGTAACTGCTCATATAGTTATGATAGTAGCAAATAATAAAACAAAGGGAATCTAACTATTTACAATGTATTACAATGAGAAAAGTTAACCACCAGTTATTTTTGTACTCTTCAAAACCAGGAGAAAGAGACAAGGGAAGAAAAATCTACAGTGTTACTACTGATTCCCCCTCAATTCTAATGGTAATTTAAATGTCTCAAGAATCCTTTTTCAAACAATAGGAATTAAACATGGTCTCTGAAATTACCTCTTCAGATGTTCTCCTTCAGTTAATTCAGTCTCTCAAGCAAAAAGGTCTTTTAGTCGTAGCCTCAGAGTCTCTCACCATGATAATTATGTTTCTTCAGATTAATTATTTCAGTTAAATTGTCTTTTTCTAAAATTCTGTCCCTTCTTAAAAATATAGCAGCTATTATGAGAATTATAAAGGCAGATAGTACTTTTAAGTGATTCAGATAAATATTAAGCATGTAGTTAACATTGTCTCAAACATGATAATTTTGTTTTCTAGTCTGAGGCATTGTTGGGGATTGTCAATGAAGTGCAGGTTGAATTGGGTGACTTTTCAGGTCCCTCCCAGTCTTTTGAATCTGTGGTATTTTCATGGGCTCCTTTTGATAAGGAGATTAACAGGTCCTTATCCTGACAGCTCAGACATGTATATGGTTAACTGACCAACACCTGAGCATGCATATGTGGTTTCTGTAAAACCCTAGGATCATACTCCTTTAAATCATCAGCCAGTTAAGTAGTAAAGGCTTCCTGGTAATGGTACCTCCAAGAGTCCCATTCCTTTCTGGCAGACAGGAGGTCCCCAAGGAATTGATTCAGTATGTTTGCGGTTATGTCTTTGGAACCCCAAATTAAGCATCTCCCTTTCAATGGGGACAACAGGGGACTTCCAAATGCCTTGAAGTTATTCTAAGCGAATTACCGTTCCTCCAGGAGGAACTGGGTTCATGCAAAGTAACTGGGATTCCCCTCTTGGCTTTTTATGGACTTTTAAACCTGGTTTCTAAACAAAAGATTTCTTTCCTCCACAAATTTATCTTCTGACTCTCATCTCCTTCTCTTTTCTCTAGTAGTACTTCCTCTTGGCCTCTCACTCCAAAAATATAAAGCACTGATTATTTTTCCTTTAAAAATTATTTTTTAATTCTGAATTTAACAAACAAAATAAAATTATCCTTTCTATATACAAGGTAGGAATAGCAACAGTCTCTGATTCTATTGGGATAGGGAATTCCCAGGTGAGGAAATACCCTTTAACAAGCATCTTCTCTGCAATTTATATTCTCAGTTAGAGAACACTGAGAGGTTATGTAACTTGCCCAGGATCACACAGCCAAGACAGAACTGAAACCCAGGCCTTTCTGGGCTTTGAGGCCAGCTTTCTAACTACTAGGGAATCCTACCCTTCCTTTACAAAGTAGAGGGAGAAGAGGATTGTACATGAAAACATGAATCTCTGTTATATACAGTTATTTTTCTTTTCTAATTTGTAATAAATCTAACACATTACTTTCAAAGCTGTCTGGTTTGCTGGATTTCCTCCTATACATTTTTTATCTTCATCAATGACTTTTTTCTTTCTTATTTTAGGCAATCCTGTTAATAATTCACTTTCCCTCTCAATATTTATCTCTCCCCTCCACCCACTAAAGAAAATGAAAAAAAAAAAAAAAACCTCATAAAATGAGCAAAGTCAAACAAAAGGAATCCACATAATGACCACGTCCAAAAATGTATCTTATTCTGTTGTTGAAAGTTATATCAATTTAGCATCTTGTTCCTACCTTATTTATCAATCAGTGTTGAGGAAGGCTCTGATAAGGAAGGAGACACCAAGTTTGAAGCTTTTTGTCATATGTACTTACCTACAAATTCTTGCTACCTTAGGGAGGAAGTGAGATGCAAGGGCCCAATCTCTTGTCGAGGTGAGCCTATCTATCTGGATTGTCTTATCCAGATTATTCCAGTTATCTATAAAAGCTGCCCCTCCTTGAAGCCGTTGCTGATTTCCAGTGATCAGCTCATACCTTGACATATTTATAATAAATTCCTCTTAATTCTTTTTGTCCTGAGTCTTGCAGGGTGAAAAACCCAAATGAAGAATTTCGTTTTCAACATTTTCATGCTTCCTCATTGATCCTCTGGAATCATGATTACTCACTAACACTGATAATCTGGAAGGTTATATGGATGATCCTGTTATTTTCTGAAGGTCAGATCACTCTTTACTCCCAATTGCCATCATTACTAACCTTGAAGGAACTGAGAGAAAAAAGGAATAAAAAGTGTCAAAGAGACCTGGGATCCTTTTAACAAGAGGAACTATAGAGCAACTCCTTGGAAGGTAAGCAAATGTCCTTTTATAATCAGAATTCATCTACTTCTTTTTAAACCTGGAAGCTGATTAGAGCTGACTTTCACTTAGATGCTTTCCTTATGTTCCTACTGACCTCTAGCTAGGTCAAATACATGCCCAACCTAATCAAATCAAGTATTTGAATTAAATGATAGTGATGAGAATGATTTTACCATTCTCAAGTGTAATTTAGGGAGAGTGAGGAAATGGGGAAATGGTTTTGATGATATCATGTGTGGGATGCTTCCTTGCACAAGTGAGACTTTCAGAACAGTTGCTCATAGCTAAACCAACACTTTTTTTAGGGTGGATGATTGGGGAAAATGAAGGGGATGATAATCTCAAGTTTCTGGTCAAATCAGCAACTTTTGCCCATTTCTGTTGATAAGATCTATTTGTTGTTCTTGGTGATGGTGTTTTCCCTTATCCTAAAGAAATCCAACCAATGGAAAGTGCCATCCACATCCAGAGAGTCTGGATGGTTTCATGGAGACTGAATGTAAATCAAAGCATAGTATTTTCACCTTTTTTGGTTTTTCTTCTTTCTTTCTCATGTTTTTTCCCTTTTAGTTTGATTTTTCTGGCACAATATAATATGGAAATATATTTAGAGGAATTGCATATGTTTAACTAACCTATATTAACTTACATTGTCTTGGGAAATGGGCAGGTAGAGGAGGAAGAGAGAAAAATTTGAAAAACAAAGTTTTGCAAAGGTGAATGTTGAAAACTATATTTGCCTTCTTTTGGAAAAATAAAATAATATAGAAAAAAGAGAATCTAACAAAGAGACAAATCCTGAATTGATTATCAATTAACTTTTCTCATTGATTCTCTTGCATAGCTCTATCTTTGGGACTAGCCATGGAGTCTGCCTCCAGAATATTTTCTAATTGTCCTAGGGGACAAATTTCCTTTGTTTCAAAGTGGCAAATTCTATCTTTGCCCAAAGATTTTTCCTTTTTTGTGATATTGGTAGATTATTAAGGTTCTTTTCTTATAAAGAGAGAGAGCCCTATCTTGGAACCTAGAGACCTGAAAGACCTCAGTGTTATCATGGAGCTGGAACTCAGGTCAACTCTTTTCAATTCCAACCTGATTTCCTTTTAATAGATCTAATCTGTATCACCCTATGGACAAAAGACCTTCTACATCCTCCACAAGCATTTTTCAATCCATTTTAATTACCTCCACCAATATCTTCCAACAGGAACTTCAGGATTTGAGAATTTTGAGTTTACCTTTCTTCCTCTGCTTGTAACCTGCTTTGCTTGTAAACCAGTGATTAATCTAATTTGAGGGAACTCAACAATAAAATATGACTTGTAAATGAGAAAAAAAAACTTAACAAAGGAAAACTGACCAAGGCTGTTGGCAAGAGGACAGGAAGGCTGGGAAGTCTCCTTTGGGCAATTTTGGGAATGCTTTGGAAGATTTCATGTCAAAATGCCTGCCTGTTTCTCTATAGCCATTGCTCTAGGTTCTGTCTTTTATGACCAAGTAGAACAAATCCAGTCCCTCTTCCATATGACAGAGCTGCAACAACTATCATTCTAGTACTGCTATGGCCCAGCTGTGTAATCCTGAGCTATTAGCTTCATTAATCTGAGGCTCATAAAGAAATATGTTGGATTTGGACTCAAAAGACTTGGGCCCAAATTTCATCCCTGCCCGGTCAGATAGTCATTAAACATTTGTTAAATGCCTACTATGTGCTAAACACTATCCCTCCACATATATACTAACAAGCTCTCTACTAGATGAACAGGATATCATTGACAAAAGAGAAGTCACTAGAATTAAGAATTAAGAAATGGAATTTTAATTAGGATTTAAAGAAAGTCAGGGAAGTCTGAAGGGGGGAGTTAAGAAGGAGAACATTTCAGATATTATGGGGGACAGTCAGAAAAAATAAATGGAGTGTATGTAAGTAATAGTAATATATAGGATTAAGTTATAAAGGGCTTTGAAGATAAGTAGAGGATTTTGTTTTTGATCTTGGAGGCAATTGGGAACCACAAGAGTTTATTGAGTAGGGGGATGACATGATCAAACCTGCACTTTAGGAAAATAAGTTTAGTGACTGGATTAGCATGGGAAAGACTTGAGGCAGGCAGACTCACCAGCAGGTTATTGCAGTAATCCAGGTGTGAGGGGACAAGAGGCTACAGTAACTAGAGCAGTGACAATGTCAGAGGAGAGAAGGAAACATATTCAAGTAATGTTGCAAGGGCTTGACAAAAGCTTGGATAATGGGGGGGGGGGGGCAATAGTGAAGAATCCAGACAGTGAAGAATCCAGAGTGAGGGACTGGGAGGATGGGGCTGCTATCTACACTAACAGAGAAGGTAGGAGGGGGTCAGGGTTTTGGGCCAAGTCACAGGCCTGTCCTCCCAACAACTGCTTTTACCTTGCTAACTGCCCTTTTTTTAAGGTGAAACATGACAACTTAAATTCCTTTTCAGTCTGAAATTTCTAAAATAGGTGGAAAGTGTTAGACTTCAAGTTCATATGGGTTTAGTTGTAATGTGTCTCAAAGAAAGAGATCTTATGAGGATAAGACAGTGGTGGAGTGGGTAAAAGAAGGTGAAAAGGAGATGGGGAGAACAGGTAGGACATGCAATGGATACAGCACAGATCCTGGAGTCAGAAGAATCTGACTTCAAATCCAGCCTCAGACACTAGCAGCTCTGTGACCCTAGGCAAGTCACTTAAACCCAATTGCCTCTAAAATTAAAAAAAAAAAAAAAGAACAAGAGATGGATAGACTTGTTTCCATGGCATTGCCTTAGGCTGGTTCTGCTTAGGAAGGATAGATTTTAAAGTCTTGGGTGGACTAGAATGAATATGCCTAAGTAAGAAACAGCAAGATTCTCTTTTTCTAATCTTAAATGGTGTAAGATATAGGTCTATGCCCAGTTTTTGCCATATTGCTTTCCAGTTTTTCCAACAATTTTTTTGGGCAAATAATGAATTCTTGTCCCCAAATCTTAATTGTCTACACTGGTCAAACCAAGATTATTATATTTATTTGTTACTGTAAATTGTATTTCTATTTTATTTCATTGATCTATCTTTTTTTTTCTTTTTGCTGAGGCAATTGGGTTTAAGTGACTTGCCCAGGGTCACACAGCTAGGAAGTATCTGAGACCAGATTTGAACTCAGGTCCTCCTGACTTCAGGGCTGGTGCTCTAACCACTGCGCCACCTAGCTGCCCCCATTGATCTATCTTTCTATCTCTTAGCCAGTACTAGATAGTTTTGATAATTACTTCTAATATAGTTTACGATCTAATATAACCTCCTTCCTTTACATTTTTTTTCATTATTTTCTTTGAAATTCTTGCCCTTTTGTTCTTCCAAATGAATTTTATTATTATTTCTTCTAGTTCAGTAAAATTAGGTTTTGGAAACTTAATTGGGATGATATTATCTGTGTGTGTATACATATATATTAGGTAAAATTGTCATTTAAATTATATTGGCCCTGCCTACCCATGAAAAATTATTATTTCTCCAATTATCCCCTCCCTTCAACTCAATAGATTTTAAAAAATTATTTTTATTGATCTTATATTTACACCCCCTTCATGTCTAAATATGTTCCTTCTTCCTATGCAGAGAACTTTTAACAAGGGATAAAATAGAAAGAACACAAAAAGAAGTTAAGCAAAACCAACCAGCCCATCAACCACATCTGAAAGTATATGCAGTCTTCCACAGCTATCATTTTCTAATTCTACAAAGAGGTAAAGATGGATTTCCTTAACTCTTCTTCTGGGTTAATTCTGATCTTTATATAACCCAGGTGCATTTCTATAAATCTCCTCTTTGGTGGAGAATTATTACTGATTCTTCCTGCCTGCCTAAATAGATTCTTGTTTTAGTCCATAAACTAAAAATAGAATAATTAAAAATAAAAAAGTTTGGAATAAGAAAGCAAAGGAAAGAAATAAGCATGTATTATTGATCACTTATTATGTGCCAGACACTGTGCTAAACATCTTAGAAAAATCTTATTGGATCATATGACAACCCTGAGAAATAGGTGCTATTATTATTATTCCCATTTTCAATTGAATGCAGAGTCCAACAGAGGTTAAGTAATTAGTCCAGGAAGTACCTGAGATCATATTTAAACTCAGATCTTCCTGATTTCAGGCCCAGCCCAATCCTTGTTCTTCTGGCTTCCAACTTGGAGAGAGGACATAATGGATTCTATATGCTTTTCAGGGAAAGGTCTTTAAAGAGAAGAAAAAACTGGGCAAAGAATCTGATAATTATAATTAAACAACATTAAATTTATTATTTTTTCTATTTATACTCTTGTAGTCGTGTATATTGTCCAGCACTTAGTATAGTGCCTGACACAGTAGGTGCTTAATAAATGTTGATTGATTGTTTTTCTGGTTCTTCTTACTTCAATCCATCAGCTCAAATAACTTTTTCCATGTCTCTCTTAACTTACTATAGTTCTCATTTCTTATATCTTTCTACCAATCAGTTCAATCCTTGCCCAATGGGAAGACACCTGGATTTTTAATTCTTTGCTACTATGAAAAACAAAACATTTTTGAAAACTAAAAGTAGGCAAACTTCGATATTTTAAATTTCCCAGACTCCTTTGCAGCAAAAATATTATTGTACATACTTCATAGTTTTACAGTGATCTCTTTGAATGTCTCAAGTCCCTGGAACCCACAGTGAGGAAAAAATACAAAATAGACATTAAAGAGCAGACTGCTCTAAGTCTTCAAGGAAAAAGCCCCATCACTTTTTTTCCTAGGGCTCAATACATCATTCTCAGAATCTTCCAGCACTCCCTTTTTATGATCTTTTGTTGTACTATTTCCAGTTATTGGCTGAATAAAAAAAAATAATAATCCAACTTTCAATCTAGGGGAAAGGTGAGGAGAGTTGTTCTCAAAGTAAATAGAATTCCTCTACAACTAACTTTCCTCTCTCAGATATTCTACTCTTTTGCATTCACTTTGCAAGTCCTGACATTTCTATGTCTGGGCTAGTGTAAATGTCACCCTTGAACAGATAGTTGTTTGGTGTTTCTGAAGTGAAGGCAAATGGCAAATGGTGATGAATGAGGTGGTGACAGGGATGTGCTTAATGCCAAAGTGGGCCATATTGGCAGCAAAGAACCCTGGACTGGTACTTAGAAGAACTGGATTTGTCCTGGTTCTGGGTCTGTAGTCACATTTCTGTAAATGAAAGGACTGGATTGGATCTTTCAAGTCTTTTTCGCTTGGAAAATTCTATGTTTGACTTGGATACAGCTTGATGATCTATGTCTCAGGTTGACAAACTAGAGCCTATGAGTCAAATTCTGCCAGCTGCCTATTTTTGTATGGTCCCCTCAGAATGATTTTTACATTTGCAAATAAATTTTATTTGAGCCATAGGCCATAACATGACAACTTCTGATTTGTGACATCAATTTTATTTTCTTTTTTGGCCTAGACCTGTAATTTAAACAGTCTAAGAAACTTTCCTCATAGAAATCCCTCCACAAATGTATATTAGCTTAACTTAAATTCTTAGCTCGGGAATTTTCCTTAATTAATATCCTAGGAAGCTTATGAACCCATTCTCAGAATAACATTTTTAAATGTATAAAATAAAATACATAGGATTATAAAGGAAAGCAATTATATAGAAATGTCAAAATATTTTTAAAAACCAAATTCATAGACTGCATGCCTTAGAGTATGATGGGGGAAGAGATATTGAGAAGATGAGTGACTTGCCCAATGTCACACACTTACCAAGTATCTGATGCAAAACTCAAACTTAGGGCTTTTTAAATTTTTCTTTTTTTAATATATGTAAATCTAATATAGGCATATGTATTTATACAATTATCTTGCTGCACAAGAAGAATCAGATCAAAAAGGAAAAAAAATGAGAAAAAATAAAAATTCAAGCAAACAACAAAAGAAGTGAAAATACTATGTTGTGATCCACCCTCACTCCTCTCCCTGGATGCAGATGGCTCTCACCATCACAAGATTATTGGAACCGACCTGAATTGCCTCAAACTTAGGTCTTTTTATGCCAAAATCAGTCTGCCATTTTTTACCCCACATCATCTTCAAAGGCTACTATGGGGTTTAAACTAAAATAAATCTTACTCTAGAGGCTCTGAAATTTATTTTGGTAGGCCAAAAAGAGGAAATGAATCATCACTGATTCCTACTTTCTCGGGTTTTTTTGAATGGAGACAACTTCTGTTGTACCTGACAAAAATCCAAGTAGTTCTAGATACTTGACTCAGAACATAAGATCAGAAACTAGAAATAACAATGAATGGTTTAGAGATGCCTTTGTGCTTATATTTTTGGCCCCTGAGGGCATTTTTTACTTTGATAAATGATGTTTAATAATGCAGTATTGTGTAATTTGGCAAAACAGAGTTCAAAAATCCCCCAATGTCACAATAGTCAGAATTCTGAACCATTTCCCCCCAGATTCCAGTTTATGGCTCCTATAAGAGGCAAAAAAAAAAAATCTTCATTCATATTTGATTCTAGCTAGTTGAATTTTGACATTTTACATGTTAAAATGTTCAACATGATTGCGCAAACAGGGTCCTTAATTCCTCTCAATTTACAGTAGGTTTTGGAAATGAGATCCCTTTTGAATAGAAATTATAGGAATAATCACTGATTCATGATTCCATTTAGTTTTGGTGTTAGACCTGTGGCTAATGTAATGGTGGAAGCCTTCTTCTCCATAGCCAGTTACTTCTATTCCAAATTCTTGGTTTAGAATTAGAATTAGAGGAAGCCAGTTATATAAACTTTTCATTGTGCTTCCCTCACCCCTATCCCCCAAATGGGACTTCTTTTGTTTCAGTACCATCCATCTAGAAAGATAGTTACCATACTTCATGCTTCCTGTTCTCCCATATGGTCTTGGACCTTATTCTTTCTTCAAGATACTTTAATCACATAAAGTGTTGACCATAAGCAAAAAAAAAATGCAGTTTTAGTGTACATGGAGACCTGGAGGCATATTTTAAAACAAACTCTATGAATAACAGTAGTCAAGGAACCAGTAAAAATGGAAGATAAACAGTGGTGGAGAAGACCAAAAAGGGACAAACATATATGTATGTGTTGTTTTTTTTTCCAGACCATTGATTTAATTGTTGCCCAGCTAGTCTTCTGGGTTTATAAGAATCACCAATGAAGCAGGAGCTTAGATGCTATGGAGAAAGATTCCCAGCCCTCCTGCTTCTAGATGTACTGACTGAAATTCCACTAAAAAAATCTTGCATTTTCTAGTGAGGCATTACTTAAAGCACTGGACTTGGAAGTCCTCAGGAAGATCTGATCTCATATTATCCTCAGATATTTATTAGCAAGTCATTTCACTTGTTTGCCTTAATTTCCTCGACTACAAAATTGGGATAATTATAGCATCTGCCTCACAGAGTTGTTATAAGGATGAAATGACAAAATTAAAAAGCAGTTAATATAATTCTTGGCACATAGTAAGTGCTATATATATTTCAGCTGTTATTGTTATTATTATTTTTTCCATTTAAAGGATTGTCCTGTAAAAGTTGAGTTCACAGGAGATCATTATACATGGCAACAACAATACTATATGATGATCAATTCTGATGGACATGGCTCTCTTCAACAATGAAATGTTTCAAACCAGCTCCAATTATTCAGTGAAGAAAGCCATATATACCCAGAGAGAGGGATGTGAAATGTGGACCACACCATAACATTTTCATGCTCTCTATTGATGTTTGCTTGCATTGTGTTTCCTTTCTCTGATTTTTTTTCTTGTAGATATGATTTTTCTTGCACAAAAAATGATGTGTGGAAATATGTATACATATATTTGATTTGTCAAGTATTTTAACATAATTAACATGTAGTGGATATCCTGCCATCTAGGGGAGGGGTGGAGACTAGGGGGGGAAATTTGTAACAGAAAGCTTTATAAGGGTTAATGTTGAAGAATTACCCATACATATGTTTTGCAAATAAAAGGTTTTAATATTAAAAAAAAGTTGGGTTCATTGAGAAGGATAAAGTAAAAATGATGCCATAGACTGATTCCAAAATAAAGAATTAGTTCCATCTGATGGGGAATTAATAAGGCCTAGGGTTCAAGACTAGAGCCTTAGGATTCCAATAGCCTTGGGATGGAAAATGCCATCCACAGCTCAAGAAAAACCTATTGTAACTGAATGTGGATGGAAGTGTAGTATATTCACCTTTTTTTTGATGGGGGGTTTTTTGTTTCTTTCTCATGTATTTTTCCCCTTTTGGTCTGGTTTTTCTCATATAACATAGCAAATATGGAAATATGTTTATTTGGGGTTTTCTTGGCAGTGGTACTGGAGTTCTTTGTCATTTCCTTTTCCAGCTCATTTTACAGATGAGGAATCTGAGGCAGACAGAATTAAGTGACTTGCTCAAGCCCACACAGCTAATAAGTGTCTGAGCCCCATTTTGAACTCAGAAAGATGAGTCCTCCTGAGTCCTGCTCTATCTACTATACTACCTAGCTGCCACCAGAAATGGATAAGCAAAAATAAATACATCAATAGTGGTTCATCATGAATTACTTTCTAATTCAAGGGTTAGCAAACTGCATCAGCCTTTGGGTGGCTTGAAGACCAGGGGGTTAAGAATGTTTGTTTTTGGATTTTTTAAATTTTATATTCTCAGATAAAATTTTTATATATTTAAAATTTTTTAAACCATTCTTTGCTTGAAGGCTTTACAAAATTAGGAAGCATGCTGGATTTGCCCTCTCTGGCCATAGTTTCCTGACCACTAGTCTAAAGCAGGGCTTCTTAAACTTTTTCCACTCATGTCTCTTTTTTACCAGAGATATTTTACCTATATAAGTATACAAAATAGGTTTACAAATCAAACATTTATTGATAATAAATCATAATTTCACAAGCCCTATACTCAGTTATAAGACCCCACATGGGGTCATGACCCACAGTTTAAGAAGTTGGGTTCTACAAAAAAAAAGCAGGAGTAGCAGTCTTGATCTCAGATCAAGTAAAAGCAAAGATAGATCTAATGAAGAGACAAGGAAGGAAACTATATCTTACTTAAGATATAGATAATGAAGCAATATCAATACTAAACATATATGCACCAAGTGGTGCAGCATGGAAATTCCTAGAGGAAAAGTTCAGAGAAATGTAAGAAGAAATAGACAAATAGTGGGGGATCCCAACCTCCTTCTCTCAGAACTAGATAAATCAAACCACAAAATAAATAAGAAAGAAGTTAAGGAGGTAAACAAAATATTAGAAAAGTTAAGTATGACAGATCTTTGGAGGAAATTAAATGGAGACAGGAGTTTACTTTTTTCTCAGCAGTTCATGGAACTTATAAAAAATTGACCACATATAAGGACACAAAAAACCCTCAAAATCAAATGCAGGAAGGCAGAAACAGTAAATGCATTTTTTCAGATCATGATGCAATAAAAATCACATGCAATATAAGGCCAGGAGAAAATAGACCACAAAGCAATTGGACACCAAATGATCTCATGCTAAAGAATGAATGGGTGAAACAGTAAATTACAGACACAATTACTAATTTCATCTAAGAGAATGACAATAATGAGGCAACATACCAAAATTTGTGGGATGCAACCAAAGTGGTAATAAGGGGAAATTTTATATCTCTAGATCCTTATTTGCATAAAATAGAGAAAGAGAAAATCAGTGAATTGAGCTTGTAACTAAAAAAGCTAGAAAAAGACCCCCAAATACCAAACTTGAAATCCTAAAAATAAAAGGAGTGATTAATAAGATTGAAAGTAAAAAAAAATAATTTGAATTAATCAATAAAACTAAAAGTTGGTTTTATGAAAAAAACAACAAAATAGATAAACCTCTAGTTAATTTGATTAGAAAAAGGAAAGAGGAAAATCAAATTGTTAGTCTCAAAAATGAAAAGGGAGAACTTTCCACCAATGAAAAGAAAATTAAAGCAATAATCAGGAGTTACTTTGCCCAGCTTTATGCCAATAAATTTGATAACCTAAATGAAATGGAGGAATATCTACAAAAATGTAGATTGCCCAGATTAACAGAAGAGAAAATAAATTACTTAAATAGTCCCATTTTAGAAAAAGAAATAGAACAAGTCATTAATCAACTCCCTAAGAAAAAAATCCCCAGGACCAGATGGATTTACATGTGAATTTTACCAAACATTGTTCTTTAATTGTTAATTGTTCTTTAACAATTAACTTCAATATTATATAAACCATTTGAAAAAATATGGAATGCAGGACTCCTACCAAATTCCTTTTATGACACAGACATGGTACAGTTACCTAAACCAGGTAGAACAACAACAGAGAAAGAAAATTATAGACCAATCTTCCTAATGAATATTGATGCAAAAATCTTAAATAAAATATTAGCAAAGAGATTACAGAAAATCATCTCCAGAATAATACGCCAAGACCAAGTAGGATTTATACTAGGAATGCAGGAATGGTTCAATATTAGGAAAACTATTAGCATAATTGACTATATCAATAACCAAATTAACAAAAATCATATGATTATCTCAATAGATGCAGAAAAAGCATTTGATAAAATCCAGCATCAATTCCTATTAAAAACATGAGAATATAGAAATAAATGGACTTTTCCTTAAAATAGCTAGTAGTATATTTTAAAACAATCAGCTAGCATCATATGTAACAGTGATAAACTAGAACCATTTCCAATAAGATCAGGGGTGAAACAAGGTTGCCCACTATCATCATTACTATTTAATATTGTATTATAAATTCTAGCTTTGGCAATAAGACAAAAAAAAGAGATTAAAGGAATTAGAGTAGATGATGAGGAAATCAAATTACCACTCTTTGCAGATGATATGATGGTATACTTAGAGAAGCCTAGAGAATCAACTAAAAAACTATTAGCAAAAACTTTAGCAAAGTTGCAAGATACAGAGTAAATCCACATAAGTCATCAGCATTTTTATACATCACTAACAAAATCCAACAGCAAGAGATACAAAGAGAAATTCCATTTAAAATAACTTTTGATAGTATAAAATATTTGGGAATATATCTGCCAAGGGAAAATCAGGATCTATATGAGCAAAACTATAAAACACTTTCCACAAAATATAGTCAGATCTAAACAATTGGAAAAACATTAAGTCCTCTTAGATAGGTTGAGCAGATATAATAAAGATGACAATACTACCTAAACTAATCTATTTATTTAGTGTTATACCAAGCAAACTCCCAAGAAATTATTTTACTGACCTAGGAAAAATAACACCAAAATTAATCTGTAAAAACAAAAGGTCAAGAATTTCAAGGGAATTAATGGGGGAAAAAAAGCAAATGAGGGTGGCCTAGCTGTACCAGATCTAAAACTATAGTATAAAGTAGCGGTCATCAAAACCATTTAGTACTGGCTAAGAAACAGAGTAGTTGATCAGTGGAATAGATTAGGTTCACAGAACAAAATAGTAAATGATTATAGTAATCTAGTGTTTGATAAACCCAAAGACCCCAGCTTTGGGATAAAAACTCACTATTTGACAAAAACTGCTGGGAAAATTGGAAACTAGTATGGAAGACACTAGACATTGACATACTCCTGACACCATATACCAAGATAAGGTCAAAATGGATTCATGACCTAGATATAAAGAATGATATTATAAACAAATTAGAAGAACATAGGATAGTTTACCTCTCAGATCTATGGAGAAGGAAAGAATTTGTGACTAAAGAAGAACTAGAGATCATCATTAATCACAAAATAGATAATGTTGACTTTATCAAGTTAAAAAGTTTTTGTACAAACAAAAAGAATGCAGACAAGTTTAGAAGAGAAACAATAAACTGGGAAAACATTTTTACATTCAAAGGTTCTATTAAAGGCCTCATTTCTAAAATATATAGAGAACTGACTCAAATATATAAGAATTCAAGCCATTCTCCAATTAACAATTGGTCAAAAGATATGAACAGACAATTTTCAGATGAAGAAATTGAAACTATTTCTAGTCATATGAAAAGGTGCTCCAAATCACTATTGATCAGAGAAATGCAAATTAAGGTAACTCTGAGATACCACTACACACCTGTCAGATTGGCTAAAATGACAGGAAAAGATAATGACAAATGTTGGAGGGGATGTGGGAAAACTGGGACACTGATACATTGTTGGTGGAACTGTGAACAGGTCCAACCATTCTGGAGAGCAATTTGGAACTATGCTCATAGAGTTATCAAACTGTGCATATCCTTTGACCCAGAAGTGTTTCTAGTGGGCCTATATCCCAAAGAGATCTTAAAGGAAGGAAAGGGACCCACATGTGCAAGAATGTTTGTGGCAGCCCTTTTTGTAGTGGCTAGAAACTGGATACTGAATGGATGCCCATCAATTGGAGAGTGGCTGAATAAATTATGATATATGAATGTTATGGAATACTATTGTTCTGTAATAAATGACCAACAAGATAATTTCAGAGAGGCCTGGAGAGACTTGCATGGACTGATGCTGAGTGAAATGAGTAGAACCAGAAGATCATTATACACAGCAGCAAGACTATATGATGATCAATTCTGATGGACATGGTTCTTTTTAACAATGAGGTGATTCAAACCAGTTCCAATTGTTCAGCGATAAAGGTAGTCATATACATCCAGAGAGAGGCCTGTGGGAATTGAGTCTGGACCACAACATAGCATTTTAATGCTTTCTGTGAATATTTCCATGCATTTTGTTTTCCTTCTTCAGTTGTTTTTCTCTTTCCAGATCTGATTTTTCTTGCGCAGTAAAATAACTGTATAGATATGTATACATATGTTGGATTTGTCATATAATTTAACATATTTAACATATATTAGACTACCTGTCATCTAGGGGTAGGGGTGGGAGGAAGGAGGGGAAAAATTTGGAACAAAAAAAATTTGCAAAGGTCATTGTAGAAAAATCACTCATATGTTCTGTAAATAAAAAGCTTTAATTAAAAAAAAAGAAGTTAGGTTCTAAAGAGCATTCTAGTATACAAAGAACTTGGAATCTAGCATAGTATGTCAGAAACTCAAGGATAAACTCTAAACGTTCCCTATAGTAGATGCTTAATAAATATTTATTGAAATGTTTAACACTTTTGAAAGATGTATACCCTATTGTGACATAATAATTGACTCATTTTATGCTTAGGGACAATATAATATCTCTAAAACCCATTCTCTCTTCTGTAGATATATGGAGTTTATTTTAGTTAAAAAATTATGTTTAATCACAATCATTTGAAATGCTCTTAGGGAAATTCCTAACATTTAGGCAGAGGTCAAGTTCTCTGTATAAATTTTCACTTATATCTATTTCTAATTAACCCCAGTTTCTGTGTTTAAGGCAAAGTTCAGGTTACTGGATATATCTGGGCAATGAAATAGTGTATTTTATTATAGTGTATTTAGATATGCAGGCACCAGGAGAGGAAGTGAGAGAAAGAATTGACTTTTTCTAGGGGCTTCCCTTGGTCCTCAGATACATGGGTTCATTGGGGGCATAAGCTTGTGTTTCCTCATCTGATATGCTTAAAGATACATTGGCCCTTCTTAATATCCCCCAGCTTGGTAGAGTCTTCTATTTCTCCTTTTGCTGGTTGCTTGAGGGCTACCAGTTCTTGACACTATTCTGTACAACTCTTAATTCCTCTTCTAATTTCTTAAAATCTCTATTTGGTTCTGAGGTGACTCTTTCCTTTTATAAAATGCCTTAACGTGTGAGTAAGTCTCACACAATGACTTTGACTGATTCCCGGAGGAGTCCCAATCAAAATTAATTCAGATTGATCAAGTCAATAAAATGCTGACCTAACAAAGATAGTTCCTTTTAAATAGGTAGAATCATCAACAGAGCCCTACCCTTAAGAATGAATTGACTTAAATCGAAAGCAAGTGCAGAATGAGAAAACTCTGGAAAAAGAGAAGGGATAATCTGGAGAAGTGGATACTGCCCAGAGAAAATAGATTTATTTGGAATGTGAATCCCAGCCTCCCAAGACTTTGCTGTTCCTGGGGGGAAGGGAGTGTGACAAAGGAGAGGTATCCTCTATCCCCTTAACAGCTGGTGCCCCCAAATGTTTGACAACTATTTCTTTAATGATATGGTCATCATGATCATCTCCCCCAAATTTCAGTTTTTAAAAATACTTAATATTTCTTTTTCCCAATTATACATAAAAATAATTTTACATTCATTTAAAAATTTTTGAGTTTCAAATTCTCTTCCTTTCTTCCCCTCTTCCTCATTGAGAAGGCAAGCAATTTGGTATGTTATATATGTGCAGTCTTGCAAAACTTATTTCCATCTTAGTCATATTGTAAAAAAAAATAGAGACAAAGAAAACAAAGAAAAATAAAGAAAATAAAGAAAAAGAATGTTTCTATCTGTATTCAGTATTTTCTCTGGAGGTGTATAGTGTTTTCCAGAATAGTCTTGGATCACTGTATTGCAGAGAATTGCTAGGTTATTCACAGTTGATCATTATACAATGTTACTGTTATTGTGTACAATATTCTCCTATTTCTGCTCAGTTCACTTTCTATCAGTTCATATAAGTCTTGTCTGTTTTTTTTTGGAAGTATCCTGCTCATCATTTCTTATAGCACAATAATATTCCATCACAGTCATATTCAACAACTTGTTCAGCCATTCCCCAATTGATGGACATCTCTTCATTTTCCAGTTCCTTGACTCTACAATAGGATTGCTATAATTATTTTTGTACATGTTAGGTCTTTTTCCTTTTTTGTTTTTTAAATCTCTTGGGATACAGCTCTAGTAGTAATATTGCTTGGTCAAAGGATATGCATGGTTTTATAGCTCTTTGGGCATTCAAACTGTGACTTTTAACTAAGCCTCTGAGTCTCTGGGCTATGATAGGTGGACTTTTGCCAAGAACTGGATCTCCATGCCTCTTCTCAACTATCCATGAGGCTTCCATGTTCTCTGCCCTTTTCCATCTTTCTTTAATATGTTGTCTCCTCCTTTGGTATGTAAGATCTTAGAGGGCAGGAACTTCTTGCTTCCTTATATTTGTATTCTCAAATACAAATTCTCAGTGGGGCATGGTATCTTGCACATTACATTTGGTGTTGTTCAATCATTTCAGTCATATCTGACTCTTCTGTAGGTTGGTGCCAATTGTTAAGTAAGGGACACATGCACTCAATGTAACTTGGATTCCTTTTTTTTTCTTTTTTTGTCTTTGTTCCAATAATGATTATACTTCCGTGTCTTGCTAATAGGCTCCCTGAACCTTGGTTTTTAGAGCAGGTGTCACAATCAAACCAAAATATTACTGAACTAACTGAATGTGTCAATTTGAAAACCTTCAAAAAATAAAAATAAAATAAAAAATTTTTAAAAATTAAAAAAAAAGAATTTTTTTTAAAAAATAAAAAAACCGGGGCAGCTAGGTGGCACAGTGGAGAGAGCACCAGCCCTGAAGTCAGGAGGACCTGAGTTCAAATCTGGTCTCAGACACTTCCTAGCTGTGTGACCCTGGGCAAGTCACTTTATCCCAATTGCCTCAGCAAAAAAAATAAAAAATAAAAAAACCTTCTTGGATTTGACACACCAAGGGATGATATAGTCAAACAGCCTACAATTGTTGTTGTTGTTCATTCCTGTCCAACTCTTCATGACCCCATTTGGAGTTTTCTTGGCAGAAATAGTGGAGTGGATTGCCATTTCCTTCTCCAGCTCATTTTACTGATGAAGAAACTAAGGCAAACAGAGTTAAATGACTTACCCAGAGTCACACAGCTAGTAAGTCTCTGAGGCTGGATTTGAACTTAGCAAGATAAATATTCTTGACTCTAGGCCTCTATGGGCCATCTAGCTACAAAGTCAGGAAGATCTAAAGTTCAAAAACTAAATTGTGCATATTCTTTAAGCTAGCTTTTGTATACTTCAAAGAGATGTAAGAAAGAAAATGACCTGTACAAAAATACTGGTCAATTCTTGTAGTAGCCAAAAATTGGAAATTAAGGTTATGTCTTCTTATTGGATAATGGCTGAGGAAATTATGATATGAATAATAATAAGATTTTGTTGTGCCCTAAGAAATGAGAAAATAGGCAATTTCAGAGGAAAGTGGGACATTCTGTGAACTGAGAATAGAGTGAACAGTAGTAGGAGAATAATTTATACAATGATAATAACATTGAAACAACTTTGAAAAACTATAAAACTCTGATCAACACAATGATAGACCACGAGTCCTAAAGAATGAAGTTGAAATGTGCTACTCACCACCTACCAGAGAAGTTGATAAAGAAAGAAACATATTTTGGATATGGCCAAAGTGAAAATTTGTTTTGCTGGACTATGTTTATTTGTAAATGAAGGTTTTGTTTTTTCTTCTTAAAAATGTGCTCACTTGAGGGCAAGGAGAATGCTAAGGGACAGATTATAAATGCTTATGCAAACAAATAATTTTATTTTTAAAAATGAATAGGTTGGAAAATATTAATGGATGCACTTTTATGGAGGTAAAAAAAGCCTGAAAATCAATTAAGGAGTTGTTGAGCAAATTGTGGTATATGAATGCAATGTATTAAAATCTAAATGACATTAAAATGACAGATATGAGTAATTTGGAGAAAAAAAAGCATTGAAGCATAATGAACATGAGAAATCTTTATCATGACTCAATTTTTGCTGTCTTTCTGATTGCAGACATTCCTCATTTCACCATAAAAGGTTTCCAGCAGAGCTTCAAAGGAAACCTTATTTTTTCATTTTATAAGAGGTGATCCCATGGTGGGATATAGAGAATAGATTCTTCCCAGTAGATTGAATCCACCACCTGTTTAGTGGTGGATGATTTTCACGTTAGTTTCCAAGACTTTTCTTCCTCTGGCACCTTTCTTGAGCTTTCTTATTCTACCTATTGCTCTGTAAGGGCTTGGAATCCAGGTGCTGGATTTTGCTCCCCTCATTCTCATAGATTCCTAGGATTTAAAACTGAAAGGAATCTTCCAGATCACCTCATCCAAACCTTTTTCTCACTCCACTTCGTTTTCATGTTTTAATAAGTTTTATTGGGGAGCAGCTAAGTGGTACAGTGGATAGAGTGCAAAGCTGGAAAGACTCATGTTCCTGAGTTCAAATGTAACCTCAGACACTTACTAGCTGTGTGAGCCTGGACAAGTCACTTCATCCTTTTTGCCTCAGTTTCCTTAGCTGTAAAATGAGCTGGAAAAGGAAATGGCAAACCATTCCAGTGTCTCTGCTGAGAAAACCCCAAATGGAGTCATGAAAAATCATATATGCTTGAAAAACAACTGAACAACAAAAAGTATAACTGATGCCTTTTTGTCATATTTATGTCAGTCACTTCTGGATATCTCATCATATGCACCTTGCATCATCCAGTCCTGGGATGGAACCTCTCACGGCAAAGGAAAATAATTGAACCAGAATAAATATTACATTGACTATGGCTTACCATGTCCCCTTGTTCTCATGCTTGTCTGCTGAAACAAATTCAGGAAATTGAGAAAATTGAGGTGTTAAAAGGCTAAGTTATTTCTCTATGGCCACATAATAAATTACAAAGTCAATATTGGAACCCAGGACTCTAAATTTAGGAAGAATGAGAACAAGCATTTATTAAGTACCTACTATATGTGAGGCACTATGTTAAGTACTTTACAAGTACTATCTCATTTGATTCTTATAACAACCCTTGGAGAAAGGTTCTATTATTATCCTTGTTTTATAGTGAGAAAACTAAGGCAACACAGCTAGAGAGTGCAGTGGAAAGAGCACCATCCCTGGAGCCAAGAGGATCTGAGTTCAAATCCAACCTCAGACACAACACTTACTAGCTGTGTGATTCTAGGCAAATCTCTTAATCTTAACTACCTCACCAAAAAAAGAAAAAGAAAAACTCAGGCAAACAAGTTACTTGTGATTTGCCACACTACTAATAAATGCCTGATGGCAGGCTTGAATTCAAATCTTCCAGACTCAGTACTTAGCTACCTCTAAGTTTAGGCCTAATATATTGAATTCTGTTTCATTTCAGAGTCCCCTCCTCTCCCAATTCTACTGGCACATTTGTTCAGTCCTCAGAATTGAGCAAATGAACTTGTATTCTTTTCTCAGTTCCAAAGGCTTGAATTTCAAGATAATAAAGAATACCTAGAGCTGTGCTTTGAGAGAGAGAGAAAAGACATTTGGTGGGAATGAAAAGCAGATTTTCTTATCAAGGCAGTAATTATAGAGCCAATGCCTGAAAGCAAGATAAAGAGGGCAGAGGGAGGATTTATGTATGGAATGGCTTTTTTCCAACTGCTGATCAGAATCTTTATATCTTCCAGATGTGGTACAATATACAAGCACATGGGTCTGATATGATATTAACTGCTCAACCAACAGCATAATATTTAGAGGATGATGCAAAAATTAAATCGTTTATATATTTCCTATATGATTTCTTTTCAGCTCTTCTGATTTGCCTTTTCCAAATTCTGCCCATAGTATGAGAAATTTTAAGCTTGGAGTCTCAGAGGATTGATTCTGTTATCTTTTATCTTCAGAACTGAAATAGACTGCAATAAGCATTCACGTATGTATATATGCATTTTATATATGTATATCTGTATAATCAGAATGTTGGAATTCATTTGGGGTTTTTTTTAAGGGAGTGAAAATAAAACACTTATAAGTAGATTAGCTACATTAATGAGGTGTGAAATGCTATGTGTCCAAATTTCTAACTATAGTTTGGTGACTGACAAAGGGCCAGGACCTAGGACCATCAGTCTTCTTGATTTCTGGCAGGACAATGTGAGATTGACTTTCAAATAGAGTTGAAGAATCTCTCTCTTTTTTTTAAATTAAAAAAAAAATCATGTCTTTTGGTTTTAACCACAGTAATTTCCTGATATACAATGCTCCTTTGTTCCTCTCACTGAATCTTCCTTTGTAACAAAGAAAAATAAACTAAGAAAAAGTGGCTAATAAAATAATTGGGTCTGACAATGGATGAAACATTTTGCACTCATAATGTCTGACATTTCTATTGAACAAAGGGAATTATGTTTCATTATCTGTGTATTGCTATATTTTAGCATGGTTTTCATAAATACACACATATATATAATGTACATGTATGTCTATGTGTGTTATGTATATTGTTCCATTACATTTGTATACCTACATTTGTTCAGTCATTCCCCAAATGGAACATAAGAAGGAAAGAAGAGAATAAGCATTTATTAAGCATCTACTGTATGCCAAACATTGCTCTAAACACTTTACAAATATTAGATCCTCTCAACAAACCAGAGAGGTAGACATTATTATTGTTCATGAAAGCTGGAATTCCTTTTTCTGATCATGCTCTACTGTCTTTCTACTTCTACCACAAAAAAAGTGTTGCTGTAAATATATGGGCCCTTCTCCCAGTATTTGATCTCTTGGTTTATGCCCAGTAGAGAAATTGATTACTGGGTCAAAGAGAATTGACTCTTTTTTTTTGATAATAGAACAGTTGTGGATGTCCAATCCAGTGTTCTGCCATCAGTCTCCAGTGACCTAGTGACTTCTGACAAATCCTTCAGAATTGCCAGTTTTCATAGGAGCATGAAGTGAAAACTCAGAGTCATTTTAATTTATATTTTCTAGATTTGGAATGTTTCCCCCCCCAAAAAAAATACTGTTGATAGTATGATTTTTTTTCTCTCCTAAATTCAGTCATGCATTACCAATTGCCTTGCAGGACATCTGTGCAGGTTATTCTGTGGGCATCCCAAACTCAACTTTTCCAAAACAAAATAATCAACTTGCTTCTGCAGATTTTCCTTTGATCCTTTTTATTTACCCAGATTTCTAACCCCAGAATCATTCTTGACTTTTTCCTTCTCTTCATCCCTGGATTCTATCAATTGTCAAATCTTGTTGCTTTTGTTTCCATAACATTTCTGACATCTGGTGCCTTCTTTCCTTAAAACCCAACTTCTGACCTAGTTCAGGTCCTTAGTTCCTGGATTATCAAAATAACCTCTTGAGTGGACTTTCAGATTCCATTTTTTTTCCCAGTTCATCCTCTAGAAGGCTGACAAAATAAATTCTATTAAGCATTGGTTTAACCATGTTACCCCCATTCTCAAAATTCTCCAGTGGTTTCCTATTGCCTTTGGGCTAAATCTAGTCTTAGCAGTTCCTGAAACCCATGGCAGGAGTCCATTATGTGAGTAACCCCTAAGTCCAGTAAAGGTTACAGCTAGGGGAGTTCCTGGAGCCTAGTAGCAAGAGGGAGCCCTCAGGACAAGACCAGTTCTTAAATTCCCTGAAAGAGGGACTTAATCTGGGACACTATATTCAGAACCAAGCAGACCAAGCCATTCAGCTGAAGAACAGTTTTGTTAAAGCCCCTCCAACCTAGATCCTGAGATAAGTGAAATGAGCAAACCAAGAAAAAAAAGCCCTGCCCTAATTTATGCCTATAGTAGGGTATCTTAATTTACTCTTTTCAAGTCTATACAAATTAAGATATCCCACTATAGGCATATATTAGGGCAGGACTGTTTTTTTTTATTTAAAAATAAAAACAGTGTTAAGATCTAAAAAGAATTTCAAAAATATTGCAGATGATTAATCTTTAGAGAGCATTAAATGGGAATAGGAAGAAATTTATGTCTCTCTAATGTATGCTATCCTATGCTATTTATTTGGGCACCTAACTATGCACAGAAAAGAAGATATAATAAACATATAATTTACTACTAGTAATGTGATAAAAATTATATTCAATGAAGATCCCTTAAAGAAGAATTAAAAAGTAATAGGAAACATTCATTTTCTATTACTGCTCAACATCCCACCATATACAGAGTCATACCTTTGATCTTGCTATCATCCACAAGTGTTCTGTTTCCTTGTTCATGAAAGCAGGAATTCCTTTTTCTGATCATGATCTACTGTCTTTCCACTTTTCGTTTTGCTTTGTAACTCTAAACCTTGACCTTAATCTTTCCTGTAACTTCCAATCCCTCACCCCTTCAGTTCTTTCACAAACATCTTTCTCTTCCCATCTTGATCACTTGGGCAACTACTTCAACTCTATATTGTTGAGACCCTTGATTATCCCATTACTTCTTCATGTTTTTGTGTGAGGGGATGTGTTAATGCCCAGGTTTTCAGAGCTCTTATTTGATCCTCACAACAAAACAGCAAAGAAGATGCTATTATTATCCCCATTTTACAGATGAGAAATCTGAGGCTGATCCAGGTTAAGTGACTGGCCCAGAATCCCACGCCTAGTAAATGTCTGAGGCTGGATTTGAATATTCATCTTCCTTAATGCATCCTGTGACTTTTCCAATGCATGAGTTAAATGCCTCAGGTACCTTATACTTTTGTTGAGGAAGATCACACCAAACAGGTAGTAAGGAAGGCTTTATTACCTTTTAGAGAAAAGTAATCTGTGTGTGTGTGTGTGTGTGTGTGTGTGTGTGTGTGTGTGTGTCCGTTCCAGGGCACATTTAGGGGGAGAAATTAGGAGGAGCTTGGTATAGATTTGTTCTCTCACAACCTCAAAATTTTAGCAATAAATTACATCCTTGAGAAAGCACAGTGGATGAAGCATCAAACCTGAGTCAGAAAAACCTGATCTCAAATCTGATCTTAGACACTAGCTGTGACTCTGAGCAAATCACTTTATCCTGTTTGCCTCAGTTTCCTCATCTGTAAAATGAATTGGAGAAGGAAATAGCAAACTGCTCTAGTATTTTTGTCAAGAAAACCCCAAATGGAGTCAGGAAGAATCAGACATTGCTGCAAAGGTAAAAACAAACAAACAAACAAAAAAACCCAAATCAGGAGAAGTGAGTTGGTTTATTTACGGTTCTTGCAAGAAATAGGTGATCCATCTAGAGGTGGTCCCTGGATGGATTTGTGCTTATAGATGCAGGTATGAGCCTTTTATTTCCTATCCTGAAGCCCAAGGTCCCTCCCTACTCCCCCTCTCCTCCCTATTTGATTGGAGATGATGGAATTAACAGATTTCTTAGTCTTCCTATTGCATGTTCCTCCTTGACATGTTCCCCCTCATACAACCCATGTTCAAAAATGGCAGAAAACTCCTTGGGGGGGGGAAGTTAATATTAATGAACTCATTAAGCATGTCAGTGCTGACAATTACCTTTAACCTACTTTTTTGTTATTGTTGTTTGATTTTTATCAATTTATCAGTTTAGTGTCTCAATATCTTGTTTTGTACAACTAAGCCAGCTGAACTGAATCATTTGACATGGCCTTAAGTTTTTGTCCCAATATGGAAATACAGTTCTATAGATTGCTCACAGACATAACTGAAACAGCTGAACAAAAAATATCCTTGAGCCTGAACAAGTCTACACTTATAATATATTGACTGATTTCTCTAAGAATGCTAGGAGTGGGCTTGTTTTCAATTTGGATTTTGGGGAGGACAGCTGCAGCCCTGGGATATCTAATACTGCAGTATTTGACTTTCCCTGTGCCCAGCTTTAAGTAAAGTGAAATTGCTTTTTTAGTGGGCCAAAGGATTCATCTTATATTCAGATATTCAAGTTAATTTGAAAATTCTCTTATTTAGGCGTGAGAAGTCTTCCATCTCCAAATAAATAGACTAAATCAATAGTAAAGATGTAAGAGTTAATCTAAATTTTCCAGAGTTTGAATTTTCTAGTTTCATTTCTGCCCCTATTTGGATAACCTCCAACAAATCAGTTAATCTTTCTGAGCCACAGTGTGCTCATTGATAAAAAGGAGCAATCTCGATAAATGAATCCCTGTTATGGTATATTTATTTATAAATTGTACAATAAACTATACTCTATAAAACATAAATTTAAACATATAAACATATAAAAGTAATGATATAACTAAAATCAACACTTAATTTTTTTTTAGTTTGTTGATTTTGTTTTTTTTTTCCCCTTGGTTCTCACTCATTTTAAAAATAATGTTAGTGAGAGAAATGTGATTGAGTAGACGTTTTGAAATATATTTTATCTTACAGTTTATATCTCCCTATTTTATTTTGCTAATTCCTTTAGTTCAGGGAAGGGAACTTTTTTTTCTACCAAGAGCCATTTGGATGTTTATAACATCATGGGTCACATAAAATGACCAACTTATAAAACTCAAGCAGTGGGAGGTTGTTGTACCTAACTTTCTGCTCATCATTGCCTATGGTTACCTTAGCAGATGATTTTGTGAGCCTTGTATGGCCCATACATTCCCCACCCCTGCTATAGATGAATAAATCATGGCTCAGAGAGATTAACTGACTTGTTCAAAGTGAACATAATGTCAGAGAACTTCAAACAAACAAAAAAAAACTTGTTTAATTTTTGTATGTATGTTTGTATGTTTGTTTTTGACTTCATTTATTTATTTGGTGTCAGAAAATATCTCACTCCAAAATAAGGCTTTTTTTTTTCAAATTGATTTGAAGATTTGGATATCTTTTTTATAATATATATATATTTTATAATATATTTTTGATACCATGTTTTTACGTATTTTCCATTCACCAACATATGCTCGCCTCATCTATTCCAGAGAATTAGCCCTTACAACAAAGAATAAAAAAAGAAAACATTCAACAAAATTAATCTATACATTAACCAAGTCCAAGACTATAAACAAGGTTCTGTATCTATAACTCTTGTCTTTGGAGCAAAACATGATCTTTATCATTTTGTGAGCATTCAGCTTTGAACACTTTACTTAGTTCCTTCTGTTTCCTTTGCTGTAGTCATTGTATATGTTGTTTTTTCCTGATTCTCTTCCATCCATCCTTCCTTCCTTCCTTCCTTCCTTCCTTCCTTCCTTCCTTCCTTCCTTCCTTCCTTCCTTCCTTCCTTCCTTCCTTCCTTCCTTCCTTCCTCCTTTCCTCCTTTCCTCCCTCCTTCTATTTTGTTATTTCAATCATGTATAGTATCCTCTTCACCAGTTCTTTTACCCACAATCAAAGTTCCTGTCTCCTATCAAATCTCAAGCACCATCCATAATGGCTGACCTCCCTGCCCCTATCAAATGGTTTTTGTGGTTCCATTTTAATATAATTTGAAGCCTGAAAATGTTGTTCACCTTTCATTTGGGCCTTTTTACATTATTTTCCATGATATTCTAAATTTTTTATTTCTCCAGGTGAATTTCCTTACTATTTTATCTAGCTCTATAAACTGTCCCTTTGGTAATTTTATTGGCATAGAATAAAATCTGTAAATTTATTTTAGTAGTATTATCATTTTCATTATATTGGCAGGTCCAGTCATGGGCATTGAATATTCTTCTAGTAATTTAATCTGTTCTTTATTATTTTTTTTAATTTTTTGCTGAAGCAATTGGGTTAAGTGACATAGCTAGGAAGTGTTAAGTGTTTGAGATCAGATTTGAATTCAGGTCCTCCTGACTTCAGGTCTGGTGCTCTATCCACTGCACCACTTAGCTGCCCCTCTTCTTTATTTTTTAAGGAACATTTTCTAACAGAAACTTTATGTTTTTCATGTGTTTTGATAAATATATCTTCAAATATTTTATGGATTTTGTGATTATTTTGAATGGGATTTCCCTTTCTAGTATTGACTCTTGGGTTTTGCAATTATATCATAGAAATGTTAATTTTTAGGAGTTATTTTGTAGTCTTATTGTCTCAATGACTTTCTTTATAAATTTCCTTGAATTTTCTAAGTAAAACATCATGCAGTTAGCAAATAGGAATAGTTTTGTTTCTTCTTTACCTATTTTATATCTTTAATTCCCTTATGTTTTGTTATTATTGCTAGCATCTTTAGGTCCATATCAAGTAATAATAGACAGAAGGCATTCTTATATGCTATATTTATTGGGAAAGCTTCTAGTATACATCCTTGTTGCATGTTATTTGTTTTGGACTTCAGGAAGTAAATATTTTTTATTATATAAGTTCTTAAAATAAGATTCTCTATGCCTATGCTTTCTAGAATTTTTTAGCATAAATAAATGTCATGCTTTGTCAAAGGCTGTTTAAGTCACTGAGATAAAGTTTTCTATGTATTTTTTTGTTTTAATAATAATAATAATAGCTATGGTACAATGGATAGAATGCTAGGCCTGGAATCAGGAAAACTAGAATTCAAATCCAGCTTCAGAGACTTTATTAGCTGGGTGACCCTGGGCAATCATTTAACCCTATTTGCCTCAGTTTCCTCATCTGTAAAATGAACTGGAGAAGGAAATGGCAATCTGCTCCTGAATTTCTGCCAAGAAAAGTCCAAATGGGGTCAGAAAGCTTTACATACAACTGTAGTAACTGAAAAACAATATGAATCCATCAGAACTAGGGGTCTACCCCAACGACTGTCAAGTCCTTTTTGTAGTTCTTTTACAATTGCTTCTAATTCCTTTTTTGAGACAATTGTTTATTATTGTACTTGATATTTTCTACTTATTTAAGTATTTTATAGTTTTTGAGAATGGTCCTCTATTTCTTTTATTTTTTCAGTTTTTTTGGCATATATCTGTGCATAGTAGGTCTGATGAGTTTTGTTTTGTTTTGTTTTGTTTTTTACTTTTTCTGGCTTTGTGATTTCTGCACCTAAGGAAGTGGTGTTTGGAAAGAACGTTATGGATGAGGATTCTTAACTTTTAGGGTCTATTCCATGTTATCTTGTAGATATCTTGCTTTCTTGTCTTGTGAATATAGGGAATACAGTTTTTACCTATTGTGCATAATTCCTTTTTACTTCCTCCCCCTAACTTTTAAGAGTTAGTGATAATTAGAGGAAAAGTCTAGTCTTCCATCTTAATGCTTAAGTTATTTGGAAGTTCCAACTTCATTTCTTTCTTTCTTTTTTGCTGAGGCAATTAGGGTTAAGTGACTTACCCAGGGTCACACAGCTAGGAAGTGTTAAGTGTCTGGGATCAAATTTGAACTCAGGTCCTTCTGACTTCAGAGCTGGTGCTCTATCCACTGGGCCACCTAGCTGCTCCTTCATTTCTTTTTAAATCTTGGTTTAATACTTTTTTGAAACAGAGATTCATAGAACTAGTTCTTTTTTTTTTTTTTTTTGCTTTTTTTGCTGAGGCAATTGGGGTTAAGTGACTTGCCCAGGGTCACACAGCTAGGAAGTATCTGAGACCAGATTTGAACTCAGGTCCTCCTGACTTCAGGGCTGGTGCTCATAGAACTAGTTCTAAATTCAGTTTTTAAATACTCGAATGAAGTGATTTTAATAAATGAAAGAGCTCATAAAGAAATACAGATCCAAATGGAAGAAATATATTGTTTGCTATGCTTATTAAATTATGATATTCAGTTTCTCAATCCCATTTAACAATTACACAAAGGTTTTTGTTGAATTTTTTCCAGGAAATCTCCATCTTTCCTGGTGTCATAACTCAATCTTACCCTGCTGCATTATTATATTCTAAACACGTGTATTCAGGACCCATTGAAATTCTGAAGATTTTTAAACAAGACAAGAAAATTCTGTTTCCAATTTTTACTTTTGCAACTTCAAGAATGAGACTTCATTCTTGGCAGCAAAAGCTTAAATTTTAAATGTCTTGGTAATCATGATAATTTCATACTATTGTTAGCAATATTCTGAGTCACAATATACTTGGTAAAGGTTTGTTGTTAATAATAAGATTAGAGGTAAATCCACACTTCATGTAATGTTCTTGATTTTAGGATTTTTTTTGTTTTGTTTTGGGTCAACTCTGTCAGATTTGATTTTATAAAAATGCTAGTTCTACCATTTTCTTGGTTTTGCTTGTGCTTGTAGTAATTTCTTAAATCCAAGTTGTAATTGTTTTTTTTTTTTTTTTTTGCTGGAATCTTTTCAAAACACTTGTCCATTTTGTGAAAGTTAGATATGTTAAAACTAAAAGGTATAAAACCCCACATCCCTGAGCACAAGCTGCTGTTCAATCATGTCCAATTCTTCATGACCCCATTTGGGGTTTTCCTGGCAAAGGTTCTGGAATGGTTTGCCATTTCTTTCCTCAGCTTATTTTTTATGAACTAAGACAAACAGAGTTAAATGAATTGCCCAGGGTCATAGAGCTAGTAATTGTCTGAGATCAGATTTGAACTCATGAAGATGTCTTCCTAATTTTTAGTCCAGTGCTATATCCATCCACTGTGCCTCATGGCTGCCCAAAACACTGAAAGTGTATGAGTGAATGAAGATGCTGTCAACTCCTTTTTAATATATAATAATAGCTTTTTATTTTTCAAAATACATGCAAAGATAGTTTTCAACATTCACTCTTGCAAAATTTTGTGTTCCAAATTTTTCTCCCCTCTCCCCTAGACAGCAAGTAATCCAATATAGATTAAACATGTGCAGTTCTTCTAAATGCATTTCCACAATTCTATGAACTCCTTGAGCTATGAATTGAATCTTCTGTAGGATACATTGGCTACCACAGGTGGAGTGTGACTCTATTAGATATATAGAGTGTTAATTATTAGGGAGAAAGGACTGAATTTGTGCCTTCAAAATAGTAAACTTCCTAGGTGAGGAAAATATCTGCTACTGATATAGGTCAGCACCTTCTCTGCAATTTGTAGTTCTAGAGAACTGCCATAGGCATTGAATGACCCAGTCAGAGACAGGTCTTAAACTCCTGACTTTGAGACTGGCTCTCTATGTATTATGTCAAATTTCCTCTCATTAAATATTAACAAACATTAATTTTTAGCTAAAAATAAATAAAAATACTAATACTTGGATCATCTTGAACATCCTGCTTTGGGGACTACCCACTATATTTAAATATATTCCCTCTATATTCTCTTTCTTAGGTGACCCCATCAGTGTCGAGGGCTGGGAGCACAGAGCACAAAAAGCTCTGATTTTTGATCCTGTGTTATCCTGGGCAAGTCACTTAACTCTACAATATCTATTTCCTCATCTGTAAAATAGAGATATTTAATATCAACTTCCTCAATGGATTACTATGAAGACCAAGAGAATTTACATATGTAAATCACTTTATAAATGATAGAAATTCTATTATTATTATTATTGTATGTATACAATAATATATTGTATATATATTATATACACATACATTATATTATTATATACTTTATATTACATGTAATATAATGTATTACATATATGTATATATAATATATTATTATATATGTACATATTATGCTACATATATATTATATACAAATACATATATATATATATGTATGTATATATATATATGTATGTATGTACATATATATCAGTTTGCTCTTGATTACAAGCTCCCTGAGAACAGGAACTGTCTTTTGCCTCTTTTTTGTATCCCTGGAGCTTAATATAGTATCTGGCACATAGTAGGTGTTTAATAAATGCTGATTGATTGATTATTATATTTAGATATATGACTTATCAATCTTTTATCAAGCACCAATTTGGAGTATCAATATTGAATATGTGTTTCTTGGAAACACCTCAAACCCCAAATGTCCAAAACAATTCATTTTCTTTTCCCATTCCCAAATCCACTCTTCTTCAATCTTCCCTATTTTTGTCAAAGGCGCCACCATTTTCCTAATAGTGATATTTCTTAAGCACAGACATGTTACTCCTCTACTCAATAAATTCCATTTGTTCCCTACCATCCCTAGGATACATTATAAACTTTTCAGTTTAGCTTTTAAAGTTTTTCACAGTTTGGCTTCAATTTATTTGTACAACCTCACTGGGTATTACTCTACTTCCTGAACTTTGTTCTATATTCCTGCCAAACTGGGCTTTTCTCTGTTCCTCATACAAAACCCTCCATCTCTTATGTACTTGTCTTTGCATTGTCTATCCCTCATTCCTGGACTGTCTCCCCTTTGTCAGATGGGATCCTTTCCTTCCAGCCCAAGTATCACTTCTCTGTGAAGTTTTTCCTAACTTTCCCAATTGGTGGTACCCTCCTTCTCAAATTACCTTCTTTTTTGACTTTTTGACTGATTTCTAGCTCTCCCAATAATTTTCACCAAATAATGAATTCTTATCCTCCAAACTTCTTTTTATACTTGGTAAAAACCAAGATTACTATAGTTATTTGCTCCTGTAAATTGTATATCTACTTAGTTCTACTTATCTGACTTTCTATTTCTTAGTCAATAGCAGATAGTTTTGATTTTTATTTATTTATTTTTTTTGCTGAGGCAATTGGGGTTAAGTGACTTGCCCAGGGTCACACAACTAGGACGGGTTAAGTGTCTGAGGTCAGATTTGAACTCAGGTACTCCTGACTTCAGAGCTATTACTCTACCTATTGCGCCACCTAGGTGCCCCAACAGCAGATAGTTTTGATAATTACTGCCTTATAATTTAGTTTAAGATCTGGTACTGCTAAATCTCCTTCCTTTACTTTTTTGTATTAGTGCCTTTGATATTCTTAACCATTTGTTCTGTCAAATGAATTTTGTTATTTTTCTAACAGTAAAATTTTGGTAATAATTGGGATGGTGTTGAATATATAAAACAATTTGGATAAAATTGTCATTTTTTATTATATTGGTCCCACTTACCCATGAACAATTAATATTTGTCCAACTATTTAAATCTGATTTTATTTGTATAAAAAGTTTTTCATAATTTTATTCATATAGTCCCTAGGTTTGTTTTTGATATACTCCTAGGTATGAAGAATGAAATGAACAGAACCAAAAGAATGTTATGGTGTACAGTAATGGCAATATTGTTTTAAAAACAACTGAACAATTAAATCATTTTAACTATTATAAATACCCAAATTAACTACAAAGAACCTTTGAAGGAAGGTACTATCTCTAGAAAAAGAACTGATAAATAGAAGTATATATAAAATGGTTTTACATATGTGTGTTTAGACATGCATATTTGTCTAATGGTTGCCCCGAGGGAGGAAAGGGAAGGAAAAAAATAAAGTTACGTGATAACTTTATTATATATTTTTTTAGAAATTTCAAGTTATACATGGTAGATTTGCAGTTTCATGTACAATCTTTTTTTTCCTATTTTATTATGTTATGGCAATGCTTATTTTATTTCTTAAGTTCAGAATAAAATAAAAAAATTTTAAAAAATCAAATTACCTTCTATTAAATTTCTTTGTATTTGTTTGAATATATATTCATTATATTGATTCTAGCTGTACTAATATATGTGCTTGTTCTCTCCCTGTTAGAATATGTGTTTCTTGAGAAAAAAAATTGCTTAATTCTTTGTAAGTTACTTAATTTCTCAGTTTTCCTTCTCTATAAAATGTGAATAATAATACCACCTACTTCCCAGAGCTGTACTGAGAATCAAATGAGAAAATTTTTGTAAAGTTCTTATTCTAATCATTTAGTAAAACACCCTCATTGTACAGTTTAAGGAACTGAAGCCCAGGAATATCAAGTCAAATGATTGCCTAAAATTCCATGTCTAGTTAGCAAAACAAAGACTAAATTTATCTTATTGAGAAATATGTATTTCCTTTAATATGTATACTCAGAAGACAACATAAATCTTTCAAATTCAGATAATCCAACAGTTAGTTCAGTTCTATATTTTCTCTTTTGATGATAAGCCTTCTTGACTCCAGGCCTAGTGCTCTGTCCACTGTGTCATATAGCTGACTCTTCTAGTTATGAAAATACATAGTTCAAAAAATAATTCCACTTTGACCATGCTTCTCAAATAAGTCCTGAAAACATTAATTTTTTTAAATTAACAAGCACAAACTCTTTCCCATTGACCAAAATAAAAAACGAAAACAAAATCCTTATAATTAATATATATGGCATATATGTATATATATATAAAATGAATTACATATATGTATATGAGTGTTTATGTATAATGCATGCATATGTTAGACAAAACAAATTCCCAAATTGGCCCTCTCCAGAAATCTGTATCCTGAGCCTACTCTCTCTTTCAGGAAGTGACCAGTATGTTTCATCATGCTCTGGTATCCTGGCTAATCATTGCGTTGATCAGAATTCACAAAGCTTTCAAAGTTGTTGGTCTTTATACTGTTATTATTATACAACTTCACTCTGCTCCACTCACTTCACTCTGACACAAAAATGATGACAGGAAAAATTGGAGAAAGACCTAGATGGAACTTTTAAATGGAGCTGGTGTAGGGAGGATTCCTCTGCCGGGAGGAATCTGTACACTAGACTCTAGGTTCGGTTCCACCGCTGAGATCCTGGAATGCTGTTAATTATTCTCTATCTTCTGCACATCTGCACACTTAGGGCGTTGTTAGTTCTGCTCCAAGAGAATCTGATGCTTCCTTCCTCCTACTAACCAGATTGCAACTTTGCATATAATGGAGAAATTTTGTGAATTTTTCCGTGTAAAAATATCTCCTCCCACTCTTTTATTGGAACATGTCTTATTAGGAAAGGCTTTTTTTTTTTTTAAATAACAACAAAATTCATCTGGAAAAACAAAAGGTCAAGAATTTCAAGAGAATTAATGAAAAAAAAATGCTGATGAAGGTGGCCTAGCTGTACCAGATCTAAAACTATATTATAAAGCAGAAGTCATCGAAACCATTTGGTATTGACTAAGAAACAGAGTAGTTGATCAGTGGAATAGGTTAGGTTCACAGAACAAAATAGACAATGACGCGGTAATCTAGTGTTTGATAAATCCAAAGACCCCAGCTTTTGGGATAAAAACTCACTATTTGACAAAAACTGCTGGGAAAGTTGAAAACTAGTATGGAAGACACTAGGCATTGATACACACCTAACACCATATACCAAGATAAGGTCAAAATGGATTCATGACCTAGATATAAAGAATGATATTATAAACAAATTAGAAGAACGTAGGATGGTTTACCTCTCAGATCTGTGGAGGAGGATGGAATTTGTGTCCAAAGAAGAACTAGAGATCATCATTAATCACAAATAGATAATTTTGGCTATATCAAGTTAAAAAGTTTTTGTACAAACAAAACGAATGCAGACAAGATTAGAAGGGAAGCAATAAACTGGGAAAACATTTTTACATTCAAAGGTTCTAATAAAGGCCTCATTTCTAAAATATGTAGAGAATTGACTCAAATATAAGAATTCAAAGCATTCTCCAATTGATAAATGGTCAAAAGATATGAACAGACAATTTTCAGATGAAGAAATTGAAACTATTTCTAGTCATCTGAAAAGGTGCTCCAAGTCACTATTGATCAGAGAAATGCAAATTAAGACAACTCTGAGATACCACTACACACCTGTCAGATTGGCTAAGATGACAGGAAAAAATAATGATGAATGTTGGAGGGGATGTGGGAAAACTGGGACACTGATACATTGTTGGTGGAACTGTGAACGGATCCAACCATTCTGGAGAGCAATTTGGAACTATGCTCAAAAAGTTATCAAACTGTGCATACCTTTTGACCCAGCAGTGTTTCTACTGGGTATATATCCCAAAGAAATCATAAAAGAAGGAAAGGGCCCCACATGTGCAAGAATGTTTGTGGCAGCTCTTTTTGTAGTGGCTAGAAACTGGAAACTGAATGGATGCCCATCAATTGGAGAGTGGCTGAATAAATTATGGTATATGAATGTTATGGAATATTATTGTTCTATAAGAAACGACCAGCAGGACTATTTCAGAGAGGCCTGGAGGGACTTGCATGAACTGATGCTGAGCGAAGTGAGCAGAACCAGGAGATCATCATACGCAGCAACAAGACTATACGATGGACATGGTTCCCTTCAATAATGAGATGTTTTAAACTAGTTCCAATTGTTTGTTCAGTGATGAAGATAGTCATATACACCCAGGGAGAGGCCTGTGGGATTTGAGGGCGGACCACAACATAGCATTTACATGCTTTCTGATGCTGAGTGAAATCAGCAGAACCAGGAGAACATTATACACAGCAACAAGAAGATTATACGATGATCAATTCTGACGGACATGGTTCTCTTCAACAATGATGTGATTCAAACCAGTTCCTATTGTTCAGCGATGAAGAAAATCATATACATTCAGAAAGAGGCCTGAGGGAACTGAGTGTGAACCACATCACAGCATTTTAATGCTTTCTGTGAATATTTTCTTGCATTTTGTTTTCCTTCTTAGGTTTTTTTTTCTCTCTTTCTAGATCTGATGTTTCTTGTGTAGTAAAATAACTATATAGATATGTATACATATATTGGATTTGTCATATAATTTAACATGTATTAGATTACCTGTCATCTAGGGGTGGGGGTGGGGGGAAGGAGGGGAAAATTTGGAACAAAAAAAATTTTTGCAAAGGTCAATGTAGAAAAATCACTCATATGTTCTGTAAATAAAAATCTTTAATTAATTTTTAAAAAGAAAGGCTTTTTTTTAAAAAAAAAGGATTCTCCATTTGGGACAGAAATCATCATATGCAAGATGACAAAGGAAACATGTTTTCATAGAGAATGATAGGGATGGTGTTTGGGGGAACCATGCACTTTCTGAGCTGAAAGAGGCACTAATTTACTCTAGCCCATTCATTTAATAAGAACACCCAAAGGTGACTTGTTCAAGGTGAATATTACAGTATCTAGATTACTGCTAGAGCTTCCTGGAAAATGTATTCCTCTTATTCTGTCTTTTCTGCTGCTTTTAGCCCTGGTAAAGGATTTTAAATTAATCAGTTAATAAATATTTATGAAACACATACTATGTGCCAGGTGCTGTGCTAGGTGCTGGGGATACAAAACAAGACAAAAGCCCTCAAAGAGCTCACAATCTAAAGGAGAAGATAAGATGCAAGCAGATATATCAAGATATATTAAGCAAGCAATATATAAGATTAACAACAACAATAATATCTAACATTTATATAGCATTTACAATATGCAAGGCATTTTGCAATCTTGAGAGATTAGTGATTATTATCCACCCTTTTAGAGATGAGGAAACTATGGAAAACAGTGAAGTGATAGCTAGTAAATGACTGACTTGAATCGAAGGCAGATCTTCCTGATTCCAGGTCGAAGATCACATCGATTTCAATTCATGGAGCTGAGTTTTCCTGGTTCTAGTGGGGTTTTTTTGTTTTGTTTTTATATCTTCTGCATTTTTAAATATAGACCTTCAGTAGTGGTCAAGGACAGCTAAAGTTAATACCATTGTCTAATCTTTCCAGTTAGTCTTTTTGTCCCCACATATTGCACTGATATCCTCAGCCTTTTGCAGGAAACATGCACAATGGAGAAAAAAATATGGTCAGGTGCATAGTCAAAATACCCTATCACTCCCCTCAGCTCTGGAGGACATTCAGTTTTAAGTCTCACCCTTTCCCAAGAGAAAAGCATCAGAGCATTCCACGGCAAGGGGTCCTCTAGGTCCAATATGGTCAATTCATCTTCTGCAGTCACATCTCCTAGCATTTGTATGTATAGTCATGTATTTCTGGTCCTTTGCCTGGCTTCTGTTAAAGCAGATAAAGAGGAGAGAAGCAAGGCTTTGTGCCTCTGGCTTAAGGGGCACTAGGAATATACCTTCAAACAAGATAATTCTGGAGCATCAAAAATTTAAGAAAGTGGGGGGGGAGGGAGGACATGAATATGATCTTACAGCAAATCCCAAAGGCACATCAGGTCCTCAGCCCTCTTGACAGACTACCAAGTCTTCTATTTTGAAGAGCCTTCTTTTGAATCTCTACTGCTTAAAGGGAAAGATCTTTTAGAGGTACTCTTTGGCACAAATGTAACCTTGAAGTCGAGTCAAATAAAATTTCCAGTATGGGAATTTTCCATGGAAATGGAAAAATGGAGAGTTTAGAAATAACCTCCTCAAATGCTCTTGATTCCTAATCCTAAATCCTCTTGATTTGTATACCTTTACTCCATCTAAGCTACATACAAGGATAGTCATATGTTTTTTTTACATTTTTTAAAATTAGAATTCTAAACCTCTTTCCCCTCTCTGGTTCTTCTACCACTCACTGAGAAGGCAAATAATATAATGTAAAGTCATGCAAAATATAATTCCACATTAGCCATGTTGTAAAAAGTTATAATAATAAAGCAAGAAAATCAAAGAAATTTCAAAAAATGCTTCAATCAGTTCTCTCTCTGGAAGAGGCTTATATTTTTAAGCATGAGTCCTTTGGAATTATCACCTAAGTAACTCAGTATATACAGTCTGGACTTGGAATAAGAAAGATCTGAGTTCAAAACTTTCCTTATACATTCCCTAGTTGGAAAAATTATTTAATCATGGGTTGCTGATCCATTGTATTGCACTTCCTGTGATCATTTCTTTTTTGGTCATAAACCCTTTCCTTATCCATAAATATGAAAGGCATTTCTTTCAAAACATTTACCCATTTTAACCTTATCTTGATATACAGTATATGATATGGGTCTATTCCTAGTTTCTGTCAGATTGCTTTCCAGTTTTTCTAGAAGTCTTAGAAGAAGAAAAAAACCTGATTTCTTACTCCAAAAAGTCTTTAGATTTATTAAACACACCATTAATATAGTCATTTACTTCTGTACATTGTATATCCAATCTATTCCACTGATTAACTACTCTGGAAAATCATATTCTTTTTAAAAAAAATTTATTTTTCATCTCATAAGAGAAAGAACAGATCTAAAGAACAAATTAAGAAGAGAAAGTGTAAGAATAATTGGACTATCTGCAATCTATGACCCCTCCAAAATCTAGATACAATAATACAAGATATAATCAAAGAAAATTGTCCTAAAGTAATAAAACAATAGGAGAAAGTAGAAACAAAAAAAAAATTTACTGATTACCACTTGAAAGAGATCCTATAAGGAAAACATAAAGGAACATCATTGCTAAATTTCTAAACCCCCAAATCAAAGAGAAAATTTTACAAGCAACAACAAAAAAACACAATTCAAATATATTGGAGATGCAATTAGAGTCAACACAAATCTTATTACCAACTATGGTAAAAGACCACAGGTCCTGGAATATTATATTATCAACAATCAAAAGAACTTGAGTTGTGGTCAAAAATATTATATCCAGCAAATTTAAGTATAACATTGAAAGAAAAAATGAATATTCAGTGAAATGTCAGAAGATCTTATTGCAAACAAATCTGAACTCAATAGAAAATTTAACATATAAGAGCAACTATTAAAGACTGATTTCAAGGGGCTCAATTCAATAAGGACAAACTTTATGTTTTATACATGGAAGTATAAACCACATTTTTAAGATTTTCACTAGCAATTGGGTAGTCCAAAGAAAGGTTGGGGTAGAGCGGAATATGATGTGATTATTAAAAAAAAGCAAAACTCTGTAGGAAAATTACAATAAGGTACAAGAGCAAGAATTGACACAGAGGAATTACTTGGGGGTGGAAAGCTGGTAGTTCTGGAATCCTACTCCCAATCCTATTCTGAAATCTAGGAATGGATTAAAGAGGGGACTCTATCTATCTTTCTATCTATCTATCTATCTATCTATCTATCTATCTATCTATCTATCTATCTGTCTGTCTATATCTATACCTATATCTATATATGTACACACACCAAGAACGGCATGGTACCCTTTAAAATTTATAAAGAAATAAAAGGGAGAGGGAATAGGATAAAGTGGGGTATAGAAGGGTATTTAGATTAATGGGAATGGGATAAAGTATAATGGGAAAGGGATAAAAAAGGGAGAGAAAGGGTGGAGGGAAATAATATGTGAGGGATTCTTCAGGCAGGGAGAGGTTAAGTAATAGCAAGGCAATTTAACAGGTAAAAGTAGAGAAGTTAGCAGGGATAGAAAATAAGAGATAATGTATACATATTTATGCATATATGTGTGAGAAGGATATATATGAATATGTGTATATATATGTGTGTGTGTATATGTATGTAGGTAAATATAAATATATTCATGATTAACTGTAGGCTGCTTAGAAGAGGTAGGGGAAGGGGGGAAGAATGAGGGGGGGAAATAAAATAAAAAATGCACAGCAGAGAACAAAAGAAAACCTATAACATATTGGTATATTGTTTGAGATTGGTCTATATCTAGTTTCTATCAAACTGTTTTTCGGCTTTCCCTGTAGTTGTTTGTCAAATAGTGAGTTCTTTACCCAAAAGTTTGGCTCTTTTATTGTGATCTTTTATTACTGTGTATTGTATACATAATCTATTCCACTGATCCATCAACTATTTCTTAGCCAGTACCACATTGCTTTGATGATTATTACTCTATAATACATTTTTGAGATCTGATATAGTGAAACTACTTTCACATTTTTTTCCCATTAATTCTCTTGATATTCTTGATTTTTTGTTTTTCCAGATGAATTTTGTTATTATTTTTTCTAGCTTTATAAAATAATTTTTAGTAATTTGATTGGTATGGCACTGAATAAATAAATTTTTGTAGAATTATAATTTTTATTTTATTAGCTTGGTATATCCATGAGCAATTGATATTTTTCCAATTGTTTAGATCTGATTTTATTTGGTTAAAAGTGTTTTGTAACTGTGTCCATATGGTTCCTGGATTTATCTTGGCAAGTAGATTCATATTGTTTATAGTTATTTCAAATGAAAGTTCTCTTTGCATTTCTTGCTGCTTGACTTGGTAATATACAGAAATACCAATAATTTATGTGGGTTTATTTTGCAAACTGCAACTTTGCAAAAGTTTTTAATTATTTCAAATACTTTTTAGTTGATTCTCTGGGATTCTCTAAATATACTATCATATGATCTTCAAGAGAGACAGCTTTGTTTTCTCATTTTCTATTTTAATTCCTTCAATTTGCTTTTCTTCTCTTATTATTATAGCTAGCATTTCTCATTCACTATTAAATAATAGGCATTCTTGCTTCACCTCTGATCTTACTGTAAAGACTTCTAACTTATCCCCATTACAGATAATGCTTGCTTAATATTTTAAGGAAATCTCTGTTTATTATTATGCTTTCTAGGGGTTTTAATAGGAATTTGGTGCTGTATTCCTTCAAAAAAATTTTCTGCAAGTATTGAGATATGATGTCTATCCCAGGAATATTATAGCCAAATTCCAGGACTCCCAGGTCAAGGAGAAGATATTGCATGCATCCAGAAAGAAACAATTCAAGTATAGTGAAGATACAGTTAGGAAAACACAAAATCTAGCAACTTCCACATTAAAGGACCAGAGGGTTTGGAATATGATATTCCAGAAAGCAATGGAGTTATGACCACAACTAAAAATCATCTATACAGCAAAACTGAGTATAATTCTTCAGAGGAAAAGGTGGTCATTCAATGAAACAGAGAGTTTTCAAGCATTTGTGATGAAAAGACCTTGCTGAATGAAAAATGTGATTTTCAAAGACAGGACTCTGGAGAAGCATAAGGAGGTAATCAGGAAAGTGATATCATCCCGGATTTAATAAGGTTTATCTGTTTACATTCCTACATAGGAGAATGATACGTGTAACTCATTAGAAATGTTCTCATTATTACGGCAGTTAAGAGTATATATAGACAGAGGGCATGGATATGAGTTGAATATGAAAGGATATTATCTTTTTTTTTTTAATGATGAAATTAAGGGTTGAAAGAAGAATGTATTGGGAGAAAGAGAAAGGGAGAAGTGGAAAGGTGCAAATTATCTGCCCTAAAAAAAAGAGAGAGAGAGGGAGAGAGAGACAAAAATAAGCTTTTATAGTGGAGGGAAAGCGGGAAAGGAGAGGGTGAGTGAGTGAACCTTATTCTCATCAGAATTGGCTCAAATAGGGGCAGCTAGGTGGTGCAGTGGATAGAGCAGCAGCCCTGAAGTCAGGAGGACCTGAGTTCAAATCTGGTCTCAGACATTTCACATTTCCTAGCTATGTGACCCTGGGCAAGTCACTTAACCTCAATTGCCTCAGCAAAAAGAAAAAAAAAAGAATTGGCCCAAATAGGAAGTAACATACATATGCAATAGGAATATAGAAATCTTCCTTATCCTGCAGGAAAAGAGGAGGGGAATGGAATATGGGAAGAAGGGTGGGTGATAAAAGAGAGGTGATATTGGGGGAGGGAGTAGTCAGTGTTTTGAGGAGGGACAAGGTGAAAGGGGATAGAATAAATGAGGGGAAATACAATTAATAATAGTAATTGTAAAAAAAAATTAGAGCAAGTTTCTCTGATAGAATATTATTATTCTCTGGGAAATGATGAGCAGGAAGCTTTCAAGAAAAAAAAACTGGAAAATCCTTCATGAACAAAGTAAAATATAGTGTATACAAAGTAATAGTGATGTTCTGGAATGAACAGCTATAAATTACTTTGTTATTCTCAGTAGTACAATCATCCACACCTACTTTGAAGGACTTATGATGAAAAATCTTATCCATACCCAGAGAAGGAACTGATTGAGTCTGAATATAGATCAAAGCATTCTCTATTTCTCTCTCCATCTGTCTATTTTTTTTTTTGGCTTTTTGCTGAGGCAATTGGGGTTAAGTGACTTGCCCAGGGTCACACAGCTAGGAAGTGTCTGAGACCAGATTTGAACTCAGGTCCTCCTGACTTCAGGGCTGGTGCTCTAACCACTGCACCACCTAGCTGCCCCTGCATCTGTCTATTTTTAATTTAATTTTTCCTAAGGGTTTTTTATTTTCGTTAGGGTGGGAGATCTATGTTTTCTTTCACAACTTGATTTTTATGGAAATGTTTTATATAACTTCACATGTGGTTTCTTAATTATGGGTGGGGCTAAGGGAGAGAACCAAGAACTCAAAAATCTTAAAAACAAATGAAAAAGATTGTTTTGAATGTAACTGGGGGAAAAGATTAAATAAACAAAAATTTTAAATGCCATCCTTAAAAAGAAAAGAGATATGATGTCTATTGGTTTTGTAGTTGATATGATGCTTCTCTTAACATTTGGCCTATTCTGTTTTTACTGTGTTATTTTCTTCACCATTTTTTGTTTCTCCTCTACCAAACTATTGACTCAGATTTCTTGCAAAGTTGTAGGGAGGATCAAATAAGATAAAATTTGTAAAGCATTTTGCACAATACCTGCCACATAGGAAATGCTCAATGAATTCTTATTTCCTTCCTCCCTTCCTTCTTTCCCTTCTTTCCCTCCTTTTTTTCTTCATTCCTTCTTCCCCTTCTCTCTCCTTCTTTTCCTTTTCTTATTTTCCCAGATCATCACCTCTGTTCTGAATCCAAATGAATTTATATCTCTTTTCCCTCTTACATGCCAAATGCTAAAATCCTAGTATCTTATTTTTTTTCATTGCTGTTTCTTACCTCCAATCACTTCTCATCCTCTGGCAATATGGTTTCCACATCCATCCTTCAACTGGAATCTCTCCAACATCACCAATTACTTTTTTTATTGCTAACTCATATGGTATTTTCTCACTATTAATTCTTCTCAAATGCCCCTCTGCAGCACTGACACTGTGGGCTAACCCCTCCTTCTGAATAGTTTCTCTTCCCTGGATTTTCATGACTCTACTCTATCATATCTAACCCTCCTCTTTCTTCACTCCTATATCACTAATGCTTTATGGACATCGCTTTTTAGCTGTTTTATTGACATAGCATATTCAACATGGTCAAAACATCATCATTCTTCCAAGTCACCTAGGCTTGCAACCCAAGCATCCTCCTCAAATGTTTGTTCTCATCCAATTTGCCCTCCCCAATACAATCAATTGCCAAGTCTTCTAAATTCCATTTTCATAATATCTCTCAAACCAATCTCCCTTGTCTTTACTTGCATATAAATGATCTTAGACCATGACCTCATTACTTTTTGCCTTAACTATTTCAATAGCATCTTAAGTGGTCTCCCTTCAGTTTCTTTCTGAGAAATGAATATTCCTTAAGTCCAAATATGACTGTGAAACTTGCTAAAGAAATTTCAATGGTTCTTCATTGTTTCTAGAATTAAATTCAAACTCTACTGTTTCAGTCCAACTAATCTATTTTCCATTCCTCACATACAACATTTCATCTTCTATTCTTTTCCTTTTTCATTCCTTTCCTTTTTCAAGGCTATTCCTCATGTCTGGAATGTTTTCTTTTCCTCTCTTAGAACCTCCAACTCCCTTAAAGGTCTACTCAATTATCCCCCTCTTAAAAAGGCCCCCACATTATTCTGTAGTTTTTAAGTATACATGTATCTATGAAAATGCTGTATCCCCTTTTCATTGTCCCCAAGTAATATGAGAGCAAGGACTGTCCCATTTTTGCCTTTTCATCTTTAGTACTTGTTAATTGAATATTTGTCTGTTATCCTTGACCCTCAAACTCCGTTAGCTGAAATTTTCAATGTATGAGGACTCCAGATAATATAAATGTTTATTTTTACAAAGCAATTTCTTCACAACCTTGTAATGTAGGCAGTAAAAAGTATTATTATACCTATTATATAAAAGAGGAGATTGGGGATCAGATCAAATAAATATTACAGGCAGAGACTTCCTGAGTGTAAATTTTATCTCCTTACATCATTTCCTCCTGCCTATTGAGAAGTAACAAAGGATCTGAGGATGCAGGTTTGAACTTGGTATTAACAGCTGGTACCTGATCTGGAATTGTAAATCTCTTCTGCAGCTTCTCAGAAGACAGTCAAATCCTTTGCTGGATTTCATTTCCCTGTGGATATTTCCAGTTTGAAATATGTTGGGGTACATATCTGATCCTTCCATATTTCTCCATCCCTTCTTCCATTCACATGAAATGAATGTGTTCTTTTTAAAAATTTCACTTCACATTTTGAGTAGAAGGAGGCAGAAATATGACCTCTACTTATAACCAAAAGACTTCCCCAATGCCCATAAAAGCAGGAGACTGTTGTTGTGATCATAGTAGAAAAGATGCAATCCCAGTGAAGTTGTAAAAATGCATTAGGATAACTATAGAGCAAATCTATCCATTCTTTAAAAAAAAAAAGGAAACAGCACAACAACCTGAGAGCTTATATTAAAAGTTAATCTTTCAATTTAACTATCTGACTATATATAAATTAAATTAATTAATTTTAACTTAAATTAAGTTATCAAAATGATTAAGATTAAACAACTGTTTAGCAAACAAACATTTATTCATGTAGCACACTTGTCATATTTTTCTAGGCAAGTAGCAGGAGCTCAAAAAAGTTCATACCACACCTTGAAAAACTAGAAAATAATCCAGTCATTTTTCATTCATATCCCTGAGAACTGACTGATAGGGGACCTGGGTTCCAATCCTAATTCTTATAATAATTTCCTACATCTCCTTTGGAAAGTTCTCTTGAGCTTTCTATTCCTTGGATGCTTCTTGGGTAAAATGGGGATAGTTAAACTATATTGCTAGGGTCCCCTAAAGTTCTGAAATTCTATGACTTTCTTATGTGAACATTGATTGACATAATAAATCACAAGAGAAGATGAATTATAAAAGAAAACAATTGCCTGATCCTAGTCGGTCAGCTATATTCCTCTAATTTAAAAGAAAAAAACCCCAAAACCAAACCTCAAATTACATTAATTTGTTTTTATTTATAAATAAGGATGTAAACATAATTCTTGTGCCAGAACCTGGGTTTTTTTTAGGGGTATTATATTTTACTTGGTTCAGAATTTAGCCCAAAATCACATTTCCCCCCAAAAGCATATATCCTTTCTTCTTTCTTTATTTCCTTTTTCCCTTCCTTTTTTCCTCCCTCCCTCTCTTTTTTCCTCCTGTTTTCCACTCTCCCTCTCTCTCCTTTCCTCCTTTCCTCTCATCCTTCCTTCCTTCCTTCTTTCCTTCCTTCCTCCTTCCTTCCTTCTTCCTTCCCACTCTCTTCCCTCCCTATCTTCCTACCTTCCCTCCTCCAAAAGGAGATAGGGAGGACCTTAGCAAAACTTTAATGGAAATAGACTACTTATCTGGAGTGCACAGACCTACCAACAAGAAACCAAAAAAATTCTACAGTAGTTAAGGTAAACATATCAAGTATATGCATGGGAAATAAATCTATCTATAATAATGTTATTATTCATTATTATTAATTAAGGGAGAGTTAGCTTGAAATTTATGGATCTATATTTTGTTTTTTACTTTTCTTATTGTTTCATTTCATTAAGTGCTTTTCTTTTGAACTAGATTCCTCTTTGGCTGACACATTGTAGTAATCTGTGAGTGGTGATTTTAGGGGATAAAGACAGAGTACCTTGGACTTAGATGAGGCATACTGGTTCCCTTGGTTCTGCAGTTCTTTGAATTGTAGACATTAAATATTAAGAATACTCTTAAAGAAATATTTTTAACACAATTGGAAAATGGACTTGTTATTTTCCTAGGTTCCTCACAACTCTAAATGTAATTTTCAAATATTTTATTCATTCTACAACTCTGCTCTGGCAAAACAGGCAGATGGTTCCATTTCAGTGGTGTTAAAGAAAAGCTGGTTATCATCTCCCAGGAGCAGAGTCAGAGGAGAAACAGTCTGACAACCATCACTCCAGCATTTAATCTTAATTGCTTCTACCACACACTAAATTTCATTTCTCTTGGGGAGGCTATTCCACAGTCTTGGACACAGCAGTGAAAAGGAGGCTATAGAGTGTTTGGATAAACATGAGCTTGTTCATTTACCAGGACTACAAAGCTCTTGGAAGAGTTAGCTCAGAGATTTGTGAATAATTCATACCTTCCATGAATATGAACAGTCAGTAGTTTTAGCAGAGACATCTACAATGTGCTGTAGATGGAGGCTTGTGGAGGGGACTGACTGCTGAGGGGATTGCCTATTCTTGTACTACTTCTGCTGCTTTGAAGCATAATGGCTGAATCTTCAGATTGATCAGCCCAGGGGAAGAGCTTATTTTCTAGTCTGCTGAAGTGGAAGGTGGGTTATAATAATAGGAGGAAGGTGAGTTTTTGAGCCAAGAGGGATCTGAATTCAAATCCGATTTCTCACACTCACAGGAAGAATACAAACTTCAACACCTCAGTTTACTCATCAGTAAAACAGATTAGCTACCTTAGACTCTACCTCCCAAGGTAAACTTGAAAAGCAAAAGAGCTAACACAAGTAAACCACCATTTAA
>JAJPUD010001011.1:482981-512525 GCA_023553655.1 Myrmecobius fasciatus | reverse complement strand
CTCAAGAATTCTTTCCTTTTTACCTTTTTATGCTTCTCTAGAGTTCTGTATTTGGAGGTCAAATTTTTTGTCCAGATATGGTCTTTTCATTAGAAATAGGTGAAATTCTCCTGTATCATTGAATGACCATCTTCTTCCCTGGAAGATGATGCTCATTCTAGCTGGATACCTTATTCTTGGATGTAATCCAAGTTCTTTTGCCTTTTGGAATATCTGATTCCAGGCCCTTCGATCCTTTAATGTGGAAGCTGACAGACCTTGTGTAATTCTAATTACAGTTCCTCGGTATTTGAACTGTTTATTTCTAGCTGCTTGCAATATCCTTTCCTTGGTGTGATAGTCCTGAAATTTGGCCACAATATTCCTTGGGGTTTTAATTTTGGGGTCTCTTTCACGAGGTGATCAGTGAATTCTTTCAATGCCAATTTTGCCTTCTGATTCTAAAACATCAGGGCAATTCTCTTTCATGATTTCCTGGAAGATAGCCTCAAGGTTCTTTTTTTCATCGTGGCTTTCAGGGAGTCCAATAATCCTTAGATTGTCTCTCCTGGATTTGTTTTCCAAGTCAGTTGTTTTTCCTAGGAGATATTTCATATTTTCTTTTATTTTTTCATTTTTTTGTTTTTGTTTGACTGATTCTTGAAGTCTTATTGAGTCATTTACTTCTATTTGTTCAATTTTAATTTTTAAAGTATTATTTCCTTCAGTTATCTTTTTAAGCTCCTTTTGTAGCTGGCCAACTGAATTTCTTGATTCAATGCATTCTTTTTCTATTTTGCCAATTTTATTTTTCAATGAATTGTTGTCTTTTTCCAATTTACCAGTCCTGATTTCCAGTTTTTGATATCTATGTTGCCCTGATCTCCATTTATTTCCCCATTCTTCTTCTAGCTCTCTTTTGAGATTCTTTATGCAATATTCCAGGTAAGCCTTCTGGAAGGGAGACCAGCTTAAGTCCACCTTTGTGGCTTCATCTGGGTTTGTTTTCAGAATCTCAGGATCTGGGGACTTCTCTATTTTCTCTCCGTAAAGGCTCTCTATGGTGAGAGCTCCCTTCTGCTTCTTTCTCATGGTTTTCAGCTGAGGTATTAGTTACCAGCAGGGAGTACTACTGCATTTTCAATTTGCCCTGGGGCAGTTTGCCAAGTTGACTTCCCGTCTGAGGCTGGTTGGGTTAGATCCGCACTAAGACCACGTTTTCAGCTGCTCTCAATCCACCCTTTACCAAAGGCAGATCTGCGAAAGCACCTGCCTGCAAGCAGAGCAAAGTGGCCCAGGCGTCTCCCAGGGGCTTCCTGGGTGCCTAAAATCTGCCTCTGTCACAGCCCGACTTCAGCCCCAGGCACGCTGGTGTCTGATGGCGGCCAGCGGCCAATTTCCCCTGAGGCTAACCTTCTCCAGAGTTTTTTTCAAAGTAGATTGTTGATAGAAGTGCGTTGTAGTCCAAGTGTTTGGTGGAGCCCTCACTCCCGAACCAGTTCAGAGGCTCAATTTGTCTGGGTCTGAGGGAAGGTCTCAGGAGCTCACAGAGAATGCTGTCTGCAGTTCGCCATCTTGGCTTCGCCGAGCCAGCATCAAAAATTAAAGGGGTGAACTTACAACCAATGAAAAAGAAATTAAAGCAATAATTAAGAGGTATTTCACCCCTCTGGGACAGCAAATCTGATCATCTAAGTGAAATGGATGGATATTTACAAAAATATAAATTGCCAAGGTTAACAGAAGAGGAAATAAAATACTTAAATAGTTCCATTTTAGAAAAATAAATTGAACAAGTCATTAATGAACTCCCAAAGGAAAAAAAATCTCCAGAGTCAGATGGATTCACAAATGAATTCTACCAAGCATTTAAAGAAAATTAATTTCAATACTATATGAATTATTTGCAAAAATAGGTAAAAAAGGAGTACTGCCAAATTCCTTCTATGACAAAAATATGGCACTGATACCTAAACCAGAAAGGGCCAAAACAGAGAAAGAAAATTATATACCAATCTTTCTAATGAATATTGATGCAAAAATTCTAAATAAAATATTAGCAACGAAATTACAGCAACTTATCAGCAGGATAATACACTATAACCAAGTGGGATTTATGCCAGGAATGCAGGGCTGGTTCAGTATCAGTAAAACTATTACCATAATTGGCTATATAATAATCAACAGAAATCATATTATAATCTCAATAGATGCAGAAAAGATTTTTGACATAATATAGGACCATTCATATTAAAAACACAACATGGAAAGAGGGAGTTTTCCTTAAAATAATAAGTAGTATCTATCTAAAATCTACAGCAAGCATTGTTTGTAATGGAGAGAAGTTGGACACATTCCCAATAAGATCAGGGGTGAAACAAGGATGACCATTATCGCCAGAAATGGTAGCTTTAGCAATAAGAAAAGAAAAAGAAATTAAAAGAATTGGAATAGGGAATCAGGAAATAAAACTATCAGTCTTTGCAGATATGATGATATATGTAGAGAATGCTAAAAACATCATCCAAAATTCTACTGGAAATATTTCAAACCTTTAGCAAAGTTTCAGGATATAAAATAAACCCACACAATTTGTCAGCATTTCCATATATTACTGCTAAAACCCATCAGTGAGAGATAGAAAGAGAAAATCCATTTAAAAATTACTGTAGATGAAATAAAATATTTGGGGTTCTACCTGCCAAGACAAACCCAAGGATTATATGCACACAATTACAAAGCACTTCCCCCAGAAATAAAGTCAAATCTAAACAATTGGGAAAATATCAATTGTTTGTAGATAAACCAAGCTAACATAATAAAAATGACAAATTCTCCCTAAATTGGTCTATTTGTTCAGTGCCATACCAACCAAACTGCCAAAATATTATTTTATAGAACTAGAAAAAAAGATAACAAAATGCATATAGAAGAACAAAAAGTCAAGCATATCAAGGGAATTAAATGGAAAAAAAATTCAAAGAATGGTGACTTAGCAGTACCAAATCTAAAACTATATTACAAAGCAGCAGTAATCAAAACCATTTGGTACTAGCTAAGAAATAGGGTGGTAGATCAGCGGAATAGATTAGATACACACAACACAATAATCAAGGCCTGTTGCAACCTAGTATTTGATAAACCCTCAAACTTCAGCTTCTGGAATAAGAACTCACTATTTGACAAAAATTGCTGGGAAAACTGGAAAATAATATGTCAAACTCAGCATAGACCTACTCTTATACCTCATACCAAATTAAGGTCAAAATGGATAATGATCTGGGCATAAAGGAGCATACCATAAACAAATTAGGAGAACAAGGGATAATTTACCTATCAGATCTTTGGAGAAGGGAGGAATTTATGACCAAAGAACAACTAGACCACATTATGAAAGGCAAAATGGACAGCTTTGATTACATTAAATTGAAAAGGTTTTGCACAAATAAGATCAACAGAAACAAAATTAAAATGGAAGTACAAAGCTGGGAAAAAAAATCTTTACAGGCAGTATTTCTGATAAAGGTCTCATTTCTAAAATATGTAAGAATGACTTCAAATTTACAAGAATACAAGTCATTCCTCAATTGATATATATGGTCAAAGGATATGAACAGATATTCTTCAGATGATGAAATTAAAGCCATTTATAGTTATATGAAAAAAATGCTCTAAATTACTATTTATTAGTGAAATGCACATTAAAATAATTCTGAGGTACCCATTCATATCTCTTAGATTGCCTAAGATGATAGGAAAATATAATGATAAATGTTGGAGGGAATGTGGTAAAACTGGGCCACTAATACATTGTTAGTGGAGTTGTGAAATGATCCAATCATTACGGAGAGCAATCTAGAATAACATCCAAAGGGCTATAAAATTGTGCATACCCTTTGACCCAGCAGTGCAATTACTGGGTCTGTATCCCAAGGAAATCATAACGAAAGGAAATGGACCCACAGGTGCAAAAATGTTTGTAGCAGCTCTTTTTGTGGTAACAAAGAATTGGAAAAGGAGTGATTGGCCATCAATTGGAGAATGACTGAACAAGCTGTGGGACATGAAGGTAATAAAATATTATTCTATAAAAATGATGAATAAGCTGATTATAGAAAGGCCTGGAAAGATTTACATGAACTGATGCTGAGTAAAACAAACAGAACCAGGAATATATTGTACACAGTAACAGCAAGAATGTGTGATGATCAACTATGAAAGGCTTGTTTCTTCTCCGTAATTCAGTGATTCAAAGCAATCCCAATAGATTTTGGACAGAAAATGCCATCTGCATCCAGAAAAAGAAGTAAGGAGACTGAAGGTAAATCAACACATACTATGTTCACTTCTTTTTTCTGTTTTTTTTCTCTCCCATAATTTTTCCCTTTTGCTCTGATTTTTCTCTCCCAACATGATTCAAATAAAATTACTATAATAAAAAAAAATGCTAACATTTCATTCAACAAATATTGAATGTTGACTTGTTATTGTATATGTAAGAATTCAAACTTTTTGGTCTCAGGACTACTTAAAAATTTTTCTAAATTATTATTTATTTTTAAAATTTTTTTTTCTAAAAATTGAGTTCTGAATTATCTCTTCCTATCACTCTTTCCCCATCCATTGTGAAGGCAATAAATATACTATCAATTATACATATGAAATCATATAAAACATTTCTATATTGTCCATATGTGAGGGGAAATAAAAAAATTGAAAAAAATTTATTTCAACCTTCATTCAGACTCTATTAGATCTTTTGCTGTAGGTGGTTAGCATTTTCCATCAAAAGTTTTGAAGAATTGTCTTGGATCATGGTACTTCTGAAAATAGCTAAGTCTCAGTTTCCAATTTTTTGCTACTACCAAAAGAGCTATTATAAATATTTTTTGTTTATATAGGTCCTTTTTCTTTTCCTTTGACCTCACTGAAATACAGATATAGTAATGTCATTTTGGGGTCAAAGATTGTGCACAGTTTTATGGCCCTTTAGATATCATTCCAAACTGTTCTCCATAATGATTAGATCAATTCAAACTTCTACCAACAGTGCAATAATGGACTAAATTTTTCACACTCCCTCCAATATCTGTCATTTTTCTTTTTCTGTCATATTAACTAATCTAATAGGTTGAGGAGGTATCTCAGAGTTTTTTACTTTGTATTTCTCTAACCAATATTAATTTAGGACATTTTTTCATATGACTACTGGTAGCTTTGTTTTTTTCTGAAAATTGCCTTTTTGTATCTTTGAACTATTTGTCCGTTGAGGAATTGTATTCTTATTAATTCGATTCAGTTCTCTATATATTTGAAAGATGAGGCCTTTATCAAGGAAACTTTCTGTAATTTCTTTTCCCACTCCCCAGTTTTCTGCTTTTCTTCTAATTTTGCTACATTAGTTGTATTTGTGCAAAACATTTTGATTTTATTTAATCAAAATTATCCATTTTTATGTCATAATTTTTTCTTATCTCTTGTTTGATCAGAATTTTTTCCCTTATCCATAAATCTAACAGGTACAATTTTCTATGCTCACCTCATTTGCTTATGATATCACCCTTTGTGTCTAAATCATGTACCCATGACCTTATCTTGGTATATGGTATGAGATATTGTTCTATACATGGTTTCTGTCAAATAATTCTCAAGTTTTTCTAGCAATTTCTGTCAATTCTTAGAATCAGTGGCTTAATGGATAGAGCCCTGGAGGTGGAGTCAGGGACACCTAAATTCAAATAAGGTTTCAGAGACTTTTCTAGCTATGACCCTGGGCAAGTAACTTAACCTCCAATTGCCTGACAGAATAGATCCACTAGATCTACTGGAGAAGAAAATGCCACACCACTCTAGTATATTTGCCAAGAAAATCCTAAGTAGCACTCACAAAGGGCTGAATAAGACCTTGTTCTATTGTCTATTCTAATCCCTTCAATTGTTTTTTATTCTTTTTGCTATGGCTAGGATTTCTTGTACAATTTTGAATGATAATGGGCATCCTTACTTCACTCCTGATCGTACTGGAAACACTTTTAGCTTATCCCTATAACAGATAGTACTTATTGTTGGTTTTGGATAGATATTACTTATAATCTTATTATTGATATATTAATATAATGTAATAATAATAAAATTATTACTTATAATTTTAAGGAATGCTCCATTTATTCTTATGCTTTCTAGTGTTTTTAATAGGAACAAGTGTTGTATTTTGTCAAAAGATTTTTCTGCATCTGTTGAGATAATCATATGATTTTTGTTGTTCTTATTATTGATTTGGTCATTCATGCTGACAGTTTTCTTCATATTGAACTAACCTTGCATTCCTGGTATAAATCCCACTTGATCATAATGCATGATATTTTTCAGTAAAATATATTCTGTAATCTTCTTAATATCATTTTATTTGAAATCTTTGTATCAATAGTCATTAAGGAAATTAGTCTATAGTTTTCTTTTTTCTATTTTTACTTTTTTTGGTTTAGGAATTTGGTAGAATTCCTCCTTTTTCTATTTTTCCAAATAGTTTATATAACAATGAAATTAATTATTGTTTAAATGTTTGGTTAACTTGTGAATCCAGATGGTCCTGAGGAATTTTTTTTAGGAAGCTTACTTATGATTTTCAATTTTTTTCTTTTTCTTTTTTAAAGTATTTTTTTTTAATTTTCAAAACAAATGCACAGATAATTTTCAACATTCATCCTTCCAAAACCTTGTGTTCCAAAATTTTTCTCTTCCTCTTTCCCCACCCCTTTCGTTAGGCAGCAAGTAATAAACTATATGTTAAACATGTGCAATTCTTCTATGCATAGCTCTACAAATATTATGCAGCACAAGAAAAATCAGATCAAAAAGGGAAAAATGAGTAAGAAAACAAAATGCAAACAAACAACAAAAAAATGAAAATACTATGTTATGAATTGAATATTTCTGTTTTTCTGCATTAGGTTGTAAGATTTTTAATGCTATATTTCATGGACAATTTTTATGACAGTTTCATGTATTGTTGAGAAAAAAGGTATATTCCTTTCTATTCCCATCCAATTTTCTCCGGAGGTCTAGTATGTCTAATTTTTTCAACCTTTTATTCAATTCTTTATTCTCTTTCTTATTTACTTTGTGGTTTTAAAATATTTATGAATTCACTTAAAATTACAATAAGTTCCTTACATGTTAACATAAAGAAAATATTTTTTGACAAAACAAAAAATTATTATGTGAAGTTGCATTGTTTTACATGTGTGTAAATCTCTTTATTGTCTGGCTTAATAGAAGATAGTTGGATTCTTCTGCATTTGAATTGTTCTGATATGTCATTTTTGTTTAAGTATGTGAGGAAAATCCAGCCTCATATAGATATATAGTTGGAAAGAGAAGGAATGTATTTTTGTAATAGTTTTTTCAGATAATTATTGATATTTCTCTTTGGCACTATACTAAAACTCAACAAATGGCAGTTTCTTAGATGTTAGTTCCAACATTTTGTGGAACCAGAAACTTTATCAAAGAACTTTACTTCCTCTGTTGCATTAAAATCTATTGACCTGTTTATACTTTGTGTGGATCTTTTTCTTATGCATAGTTTTGTAACATTATGCATTGGTCATTTGGAAAATTTTGGTTTGTATGCAGATCTTCAAAATTTTGACATTATTTTTAAAAAATTGCATTCATTAAGATCATCACTTGAGAAAAGCCTAGAAGGGGAAGCTGTCTACCCATTCATGGTGGCAAATTAAAGTTTTCCAAAATTCTTATTTTTACTTAAAAGCTTGAATTTTATCACTGGGAACAAATATCTGTTGTTTTCTTCTGACAGAATAACTTTGTTCATTTTTAAGGAAATGTCTCCCAAATTACCTATCTGAAGAGCCATAGTTTTTCTGTCAGTCTTTCAAGTAAAAATGGCATTCCATGAAAAAAGTGGCTACTTTAGCTGGCATTGCAAACAATTGCACCCAGACTTTTCCCAGAGAGAATTATCATACTTTAGACCACCAAAGTACTTTAATACTTAATTACTGCTTCATCAAACAGATTTATATTCAAGGGGCAAGATGTTTTAATAAGGACATTCTTAAGTGAAACTGGATTATATTTATTTTTTTAAATGACAATGGTGTGGTAAAGAATACAGTAATTATTAGTACCATTAGTGCCATTGCCTTGATCCAAGGTACAAACATTTTTAACTACCATTGCTTTTTCATGATCAATGAAAATGCCAACAGTTATTCCAGGATAAGATATGAGATTCAAAAACGTTATTTAACTCTTTGACTATTTCAGTACCATTTGTGAATGTATCAAGTATTTAAATTTTTTAAAATCTTTCAATGATTAATTGGTGCTGATACTAGACAAATGCAATAAAAATAACAAATCTAGCCAGGTCTATGGATAGATCTACTTGTGAGACAAAAATATAATTATAGCAAATAAGATAAAATTTATTCTTTATCTTTGCAGCTAAATCTTTAATTCATAAGTCTTATAGCCTTTTGAAAGCTCCATTGAGAGAAAGAGGCAAATAATGTCTTGATTTTATTTTTTAAATTAATTAATTTATTTTTAATATGCATTACTTTATGAATCATGTTGGGAGAGAAAAGTCAGAACAAAAGGGAAAAATCACGGGAGGGGAAAAAATGAAGAAAGAAGTGAACATAGCATGTGTTGATTTACATTCAGTCTCCTTAGTTCTTTTTTCTGGATTCAGTTGGCATTTTCTATTCAAAGTCAACTGGGGTTGCCTTGCATCACTAAACCACTAAGAGAATCAAGTCTCTCATAGTTGATCATTGCATGCTCTTTCTGTTATTGTATACAATGTATTCTTGGTTCTGCTTATTTCATGCAGCATCACGTCATGCAAATCTTTCCAGGTTTTTCTAAAATCAGCTTGTTAATATTTTGATTTTATTTATTGATTTGATTTATTGAATAAATAATTGATTATTTATTAGACTTGGACTTTAAGATCCCTCAAAAGATTCTTGGGATCTCCAGACATCTTATGGCCCACACTTTTAGAACTGCCAAGTTAGGTAATATTGACAGGAAAGTTGGATATTTTTATTGGTCATAATTTGGGAGGATGGAAGTACCTCTTAAATGAGGTGATCTTATTAAAATTAATTCATGCATGCTTATATTGTATTTAGAGTTATGAGGATCACAGTCTTTCTAACACAATTGATATCTGAGCGGGAATTCCTTTTACATCATCCTTAAAAAGTGGTCTTCCATCCTTTGTTTGAAGAGCTCCAGAAACAAGAAAGTCTCTGTCTTCCAGGGTATCTCAGTCAACTCTTGGAACACTCATTATTAAGAAGGTTTTCCTTCTATCAAGTCAAAATCTTATGTCTGCTTTATACATATCTTCACGTTGAGCGCTACTGGACTATTGTCTTAAAAAGTTAGTCTGTATAGTTTTGGATTCTAGCATTGAGGAGGATTAAACCAATGTCTTTGTGAAATGCAGAAGAAGCACATTAGATCACTTATCTGAGTGGAACACTTCATTTCACCAAATAGATGGGAGATAAGTGTAGCGAGCTGCTTTTGCCTGAAATATTTCCTCTTGTTTTTGACTTCATTTAAAGGTTAATTTATCAACAGGCAGATTTTCTTTTGCCTGATGAGATGTGTAGTGTGTTCCACGAGCCTGTGACTAGATGGCAAATAGGGTAACCAGAAAAGAATGAGAAATGCTTGCTGGAAGAGGGAAAATCCAGGAGCTCTCTAAGAATCTGCAGCCATCTCCATATACCAGGCAGGACACGTAGTGACATTTATACTTGACAAGGAAAGTGAAGAGATCAAGCTGAAAAAAATGAAAAGTGAGTCTGTCTCTCAGAGACTCTTCACCTTTTTTCTAGTGAAGGGTTTTTTTTTTTTTTTTTAGTCCTTGAATAGGAAGAAAAGGCATCAAGATAATCAGAAGCCTCCTCAGATCTGCCCTTGCCAAAGACCCTGTGGAGCTGTTGGTCAGAACAACCAGTGAGAAATGATGTTGTTTGCATATCTAACCCTCCACCCCCACAAGGGCTTGCTGCCACAGAAATGGAATCTAACTTTGAAGCTCAAAAAAAGAGAAGATGAAAGATTCTCACTTTATTTTCCATTTTCCTCTAGATTTCTGACCAGAGAAAGGAGTTGAAATGCCAAATTACCATGTGAAAGACTGCTCTCCTGATATTTTCAGTTTCCCAAGGGGGGAAAGAAACAAACCCTTCTTTCCACAGTTCATAAAATGTTGGACTTGGTGTCATGAACCAAGGAAGTTTGGATAAGCATCTAAACTTTTCAGTGCTGGATGAATTAAATGCTAGATGTAAAAATCCTGCAGAAAGTACAAAAGGCTCTACTGTAAGTCCTGTGGCCACATCTCTCTTATATCCTTCACTACTTGGGGTCACTAGGTTCCCACCTGGAAAGTTGTACTTTGGATTATTGCAGCCTCTATATGGTAGAATTAACAATTCAGGTAGATCAAGTCAGTTCCCTGAGCATCTGTTCCCACTTTGACCTTGCTTCTGTGACCAGGCTTATTCCCTCTCATTTGTGACCAAATCCCCCAATTCCAATCCATAAACCCTGACTTGTTGCCCTTATATGTGAATTGCCTTGGAACCTTGTTCTTAATTCTCTTTTCCTCACATTTGCCAGTTTGCCCAGAGATGGGAGCCTTATCCATACCCCAGCCTCTGGGGCTCTGTCCCCCTTAAAAGCTGCCAAAATGATTCCCATCCAACTATCTTGTCACTAGGTCCCTCCCACACAATTGCCCAGATCTTCATCAACCTTCTGTTGTCATCCTCCCTTGATATCTAAACCACCTGCCCAGATTTCCTGCTAGTATCTGTGGCTGGCAGCTTCCCAGATTGTCTGCCCTGTGTCCATGGGGCTGTCTAGTCTCAGGGAAGCAGCTGGCCTGGCTCTAGCCCAGATCTTGGCCACTGGGCCCTCAAACGTAATATACATATGCAAGGTGATATTATTATTATTATTAACAATAACAATTTATTTAAAGCAAATTGAGCTTCTATTTGGGGAGTGTGGATTTTTATAAATCGCAGAATCTCAGAACTGGAAGGGACCTCAGAGGAATTACAACCTATACCCAATAAAGAAAATCCCTTCAAGAAAATCTCCCACAACAAGTGATCATCCAGCCTTGATTTTACAACCTCAAGAGAATAGGAATCTATCTGGCAGCTCATTCTACTTCTGGCAACTGGAATTGTTCATTGTTTATAAGGAATATGTAAATTAGTCTTAGTTAAGAGAATTTAAGTAGAATATAAAAGAAATATATATATATATACATATATGTACATATATGTATATATATATATTTTTTTTTCTAGGGAAGATAAAAAGTTAGCCTCTGGAGAATTTTATCTGAGAATCAGGATTGATGTGACCTTCAATAAAGGCAATAACCCCCAGAGTTAATCACCTCAAGACCAAAAGTCCAAAGATCCATTTTTTGTTTTGGGGGAAGGGAAAGGGGAAGCTGATACTTTGGAAAGCTGACAAAACCAACAGGGGGGTATCAATTGGTTCAGAGAAAGGAGAACAAAGTTAGTATTCTGTTGCTAGGCAACTCGATTTCTAGGCTGAGTTTCTTGCATGTCTTAAAGAACTGGTGCAGTATTTTGTTTTTACAAATATTTTTTTTTTATTTAGTGACTCAGAATGAATATATTCAGAATGGTACTAAGTAAGTCATAAGGAACAAAAACATAAGCAATTTCAGGAAGATAAAAAGGTGAAAAGTTGACTACAAAAAAGATGAAGTAGTGATTATTAATAATGTATAGACACAAATAAACCATATCATAGATGTGTGAAAGATGGCCCTTAATTAAGATCTGAAGTCTAAGTGACCAAAAGGGATTGTTTTAAAAAAGAAGAAAAGTATGATGATAAATGGGTTGAAAGATTGACAGTAAAGCAAATTACAACATGCCCTTTGGAAAAGTCCCTCCAGTATATGCTTAACTTTCAGCAAGATAGGAGACTGACCCTTTCAGGTCATTGCTTCACAAACACTGGGGATTAGATACTGCAGATTCAACCAGTTTGGGCTGCTTACCCTCCTACCCCCTCCCACTCCTACCAATACACCCAGGGAGGGAGAAGGAGAGAAGCTTACTATGACCAGATAAGGAGAGACCTTTTTTTTTTTTTTATGTGTGTGTAAATGTGTCTGGATAAACTAACAGGAATTTGTGGAATTTGAGATGAAAGGACCCCTTTATCATTTGCCCAACCGAGATACTTCATCAATTTTCCTATATGTGAAATCATGTTTAAAGGTGAGCTATAGGGAGTTCAAGAAAAACATATTCAGAACATGAGGAAGGAGGAGGATTTGATTAATTTACACCAAGGGAGTGAACCAGTTCTCAAGGAAAACTATCTTTGATCAATGATATAAAGGGGCATCTTTCAAAACTCTCAGATTCTAGTCACTTATAAACAGAAAGAGTTGATTCAGAGAACAGCTGTATTCATTTTAAATTTTTAAAAGAAGTTTGAGATAAACATCAACTGAATCAATTACCTGTAATTTCAACAAGTGAATTATGTTCTTCTTGATTCCTCTTTGGCATCAGGAACCAACTCCATGAGACTGGATGGATGCCATGAACAGATTGACATCTTGGCATGAACATGGACACCATTTGGGTAACACTGGTTCTCTTTGATAATGAGAAAAGATACCTTTGGTTTGTTTGCATGGGGGTGGGGTGATGGACGATCACGTGTGGGTTCAGAAAAGATCATTTCACAGTCAGTAATAAGGCTGTGTTTGTCAGAAAGGGCATGTGTTTTCTTTTGGACCAAAGAACCAACTAGAAAAGGGACACTCTTAAAGTACATTCTGTTGTTAAAAAAGGGAAAAATCTTTCTTGATAGAGACAATGTGTGAGGGAGGAGCTGCTGAGGTTCTCAACTTCTGAGAAGTATGGATTTTTTTTTTTAAAGCTGAGGAGTAAATACCTGAGAGAATGAAGAAAGATTCTGTTTCGTTTTGTCCAGGATGAGTTCCCTGAGGAATGTTTGCTGATACCATGTGATGGTTAATAGTTCAGCATAGCTTTACTTTTTGAACTCAAATGTCAATTTTTCTCAACAGTCTTTTCTGGAGACATATTCTACCTCACTTCTCCCCTCTCCTCTTCTCTCTCCACTTAAATAGACAAACATAGATTTGAAGTTGAACAGGATCCTTGATTCATCTATTCAAATTATTCTTAGGAGACTCTTTGTGAGCTCTTTTTTTTTGGTGGCAAAGAATTAGAAAATTAGGGGATGACCATCAATTGGGGAATGGTTGAATAAGTCATGGTATATGATTTTGATGAGATACTATTAGCTATAAAAAATGATGGACAGATTCAGGAAAAACATGAGAATAATTATATAAACTCATGCAAAATGAAATGAGTAAGGGCAGCTAGGTGGTGCAGTGGATAGAGCACCAGCCCTGAAGTCTGGAGCACCTGAGTTCAAATCTGGTCTCACTCACTTAACACTTCCTAGTTGTGTGACCTGGGCAAATCACTTAATACCAATTGCCTTAGGGAAAAAATGAAGTGAGTGGAATCAGTAGAACATTGTATATAGTAACAGGGGTAATTTAAAGACAGAACATTTGTGAAAAATTTAGCTACTCTGATCAAGATAGTGATTCAAGATGATACCAAAAGAACCCATGATGAAAAATGATATCCATCTCCAGAGAGATTATGAATTCTGAATACAGAGTGAAGCATTTTTTAAACTTTATTTTTCTTATTTTATTTTGTTTGTATTTCCTTTATCAAAATATCTAATATAGAAGTATGCTTTGTATGACTTCATTTGTATGGTTGACTTCAAATTGCTTTCTAAGAGAAGGCTGCAGGAGTGTTGGGACTCCAAAGTTTTTTAAATAAGTGTTAAATTTATTTTACATGCAATTGGGAAACATAACAAAATAAATAAAAATATTTTTTTAAAAAAGGAGACACTGTCTGCACGTACCAGGAGGCAGTATAAAGCACACCCAATTTTACATTGGAATTTGAGTCAGTTTTTTTTCATTTTCCTAGCTGGGTGACTTCAAGCCACTCACTTCCTTACTCTGCTTTCTTTTCTGTTAAATAGGGATGCCAGTTGCATTATCTACTTCATAGAGTTGTTGGGAGGAAATAATTTTCTAAATTTTGATGTCTCAGTAAATTTATCAAGGATTTAAAGCTTTATCTGAGGAGAGTCCTTACCCACCTCAATAATGATCATAAACTCTTATGATTTGATTGTCTTTGAGAGTTTATGCAATTAACAAATAAATCCCTTCCCCTGGCACTGAGTCTTCTCAAAATTAGGTAGGTTGGTCCTTAACTGTTACTTGGTCCATAACCAATATTTTCCAGCTTGGTAGGATCTACTATAGCTGATGCTCTGCTTTTGAGAACTCCACTTCTACAATGAGCCATCAGAATCGTACTTTAGAGATGGTAATTCAGAGGTACTTTTATTACTATTCCAATACAAATCTGAGGTACTATGAATTCCTTTTTATCAATGTATAATAGTTTTTTTGTCACAAAAAAAGATCCCAACCTTTGGTACCTAAGGGCACAAAGTCTGAGCACCTCCACTCTGAGAAGATCTGGAGTCTCTCCATAGATAGCCAGCCTCACTTGCTGCTCTTTGCATCTTGTACATGCTTTCATTCAACATAAGCCACCTACTTCCCTTGGCAGTCTTCCTATCTGGCTACTCTGATAGCTCCCTCGAGGTGCTTATTTTCTATAGCAGGGAAGCAACATGTAGACAGATAAAGACAAAGGGTTTTTGTTGTTGCTGCTGCTGTTTGTTCTGGGTTTTGGCAAGGATGTGGAGATTAGCAGCTTTGGAGATCAGATTAGGATTCAGGGAGTGATGTGGATGATGGTAGGTACCAGATGATGTGCTTTGGGAGAAGCACCAAATGTTTGGGTTTGGTCATATGGAGAATTTGCAATGGGCATTCTCTTTGGCAAAATGTAGAAAGGTTAGGAGAAGAGGTTACAGACAAAATGATGGGATCCAATAGACACCAAAAATGGTAAATGTGAAATAGAGTAGGGAGAACATGGAAAGGAGTTTTAATAATTAAGGATGGAAAGGGCAAGTTTCCTAGTTAAACTTGCCATTTTCCAGGAGAAAGGAAACATCCCCATGAAGTTGGGGACATACCCTTACCTGGCACTCTAAATTCTGAGAAGGACTTAATACTCTAAAACAGCTAGTTAGCTATAAGGAGGTGAAGCAGGTTTGAGAAGCATAGTAAGGTTATGGGATACAGGTGGGAAATTATTAAGAAATTATGGTGCCACGGCTGACTGACTCAAAAGAGGGTAGTATTGAAGCCATGGGACATAAATTGTTTTATAGGGAAATTTTAGCCTCAGAGACGTAATACTTGGATTTCTAACTGGATTACTTCCAGAGGGTAGGACCATGGAACTAAAGTGATTTTGATTATCAGAGCCTTCTTATATTTTGCCATTAATAGACATACATCTGTGCCATAGAAATATCATGATTATATTTTTTTCAGATTAATTCTGAATAAAGATCTAATTCCCACTTAAATTAAGTAATTTAAATTGATTTTCAATCATTCTGCTTAAATTCATTTAGAACTAACCCTAATTAAGCTGTGGGTTTGGGATCCTTAATGTAAATTCAGCTAATTTATCAGTTCATCATTTTAGCTTTGAATGAGCATTTCTCCCTTTTCCATTGAAAATTGTGATCTTCTCCCAAATGGATTTTCAGGGAATAATTGCATAGATGAAGCAGCGGAGCCCTGAAATTAGCCAAGTGCTCTATATGATCTGTGATCCTGCTTTCCCTGGAGAATATATATATATAAATATATATATATATATATATATATGTACACACACACACACACACACACACACACACACATATATATATAATCAATTCGTTAGTTTCTGCTCATCAGGAGGAGGAACTGAGTCTTGAAGGAACCCAAGGATTATAGGAGGTAGAATTGAGGAAGGAATACATGTTAATCGGGTGTAACAGCCTGTTCAAAGTCACAATAACAAAGGGTAGAATGTTTTATAGCAGGAACAAGTAGCTTAGTTTAGCTGAAGCATAGCATCTATGAAGAACTGTTTAAAGTTTTTCAGCAAGAAACATGCTACATTTCCTGTCTCCATTTGGTTTCTCCTTGCTAAATGAACTGTTTCTGGTTTTTGTCCTATATATATATATATATATATATATATATATATATATATGTAGGTCTGAAAAATTGATTTAGACAGGATCACTTTGATAACAGTGGACTCCCATTCTCCCAGAGACTTTGGCCTTCAGGATCCTAGTTTGCTCTTTGGTGTGTGTGTGTGTGTGTATGTGTGTGTACACATACCTTGTGGAGATAGCACCAAAGAGAATGACCATGCTTTCCACACAAATAGTCAGATCTAAACAATTGGAAAAATATCAAAGGCTCTTGGATAGGTCAAGCGAGTATAAGATGACAATACTACCTAAATTAATCTATTTATTTAGTGCCATGCCAATCAAACTCCCAAGAAACTACTTTACTGACCTAGAAAGAATAATAACAAAATTCAGCTGGAAGAATATCAAGAATTTCAAGGGAATTAATGGGGGGGGGGAAAGCAAATGAAGGTAGCCTGGCTGTACCAGATCTAAAAATATATTATAGAGCAGCAGTCATCAAAATCATTTGGTACTGTCTAAGAAACAGAGTAGTTGATCAGTGGAATAGGTTAAGTTCACAAGACAAAATAGTCAATGATTATAGTAGTCTAATGTTTGACAAACCCAAAGACCCCAGCTTTTGGGATAAGAACTCACTATTTGACAAAAACTGCTGGGAAAATTGGAAACTAGTATGGCAGAAACTAGACATTGACCCACACCTAACACCATATACCAAGATAAGGTCAACTGGGTTCATGATCTAGACATAAAGAATAATATTATAAACAAATTAGAAGAACATAGGATAGTTTACCTCTCAGATTTGTGGAGGAGGAAGGAATTTGTGACCAAAGAAGAATTAGAGATCATTATTGATCAACAGAATAGATCATTTTGATTATATTAAGTTAAAGTTTTTATACAAACAAAACTAATGCAGACAAGATTAGAAGGGAAGCAATAAACTGGGAAAACATTTTTACTTTCAAAAGTTCTGATAAAGGCCTCATTTCTAAAATATATAGAGAATTGACTCAAATTTATAAGCATTCAAGCCACTCTCCAATGGATAAATGGTCAAAGGATATGAACAATTTTCAGATGAAGAAACTGAAACTATTTCTAGTTATATGAAAAGGTGCTCCAAATCAAATGCAAATGAAGACAACTCTGAGATACCACTACATACCTCTCAGATTGGTTAAAATGACAAGAAAAGATAATGATGAGTTGAAGATGTGGGAAAACTGGGACACCGATACATTGTTGGTGGACCTGTGAACGGATCCAACCATTCTGGAGAGCAATTTGGAACTATGCTCAAAAAGTTATCAAACTGTGCATACCCTTGGACCCAGAAGTATTTCTATTGGACTTATATCCCCCAAGAGATCTTAAAGGAGGGAAAGGGACCCACATGTGCAAAAATGTGTCAGCCTTTTTTGCGGTATCAAGAAACTGGAAACTGAATGGATGCCCATCAATTGGAGAATGGCTGAATAAATTATGGTATATGAATGTTATGGAATATTATTGTTCTATAAGAAACGACCAGCAGAATGATTTCAGAGAAGCCTGGAAAGACTTGCATGAACTGATGCTGAGTGAAATCAGCAGAACCAGGAGAACATTATACATGGCAACAACAATATTATACGATGATCAGTTCTGATGGGCATGGCTCTCTTCAACAATGAGATGATTCAAACCTATTCCAATTTTTCAGTGATGAAGAGAGCCATATACACCCAGGGAGATGCCTATGGATCTGAGTGTGGTTCAGAATATAGCATTTTCACTCTTTTCATTGTTGCTTGCTTGCATTTTATTCTGCTTCTTTTTTTTTTTTTTACTGGTTCTATTTGAATTTTCTTGTGCAGCACAATAATTGTATAAATTTGTATGCATATTGGATTTAATATATATTTCTACCATGTTTAACATATATTGGACTATTTGCCATCTTGGGGGAAGGGAGGGAAAACTAGAACACAAGTTTTTGCAAGGGCTAATGTTATAGAATTGTCCACGCATATGTTTTGAAAAATAAAAAGCTTTAATAAAAAGAAAAGAGAGAATGCCCATGATCCACCATCTACAATAAATCAAAAGCTAGGTCAACTGCTTGTAGCTTGTAAGGTTCAATCATTTTTCACTTAGAGTTTCACTCTTTGTGACCCCATGTGGTGTTTTCTTGGCAAAGATACTGGAGTAGTTGACCATTTCCTTCTCCGGTTCATTTTTACAAATGAGGAAACTGAGGCAAACAGCTTGAAGAGAATTGCTTAGAATCACACAGTTAGTAAATGTCTGAGGCTGCATTTAAGCTTGGGAAGAGGAGTCTTTGGACTCCATACCTGGAACTCCATGCACTATGGCACCACCTAGAAGCCCTATGGAGTGTAATAGTTCTGTCCACATTACTTTGAACATCAAGCACCACAAGCATATAGGTAGAATCCATAGAGACCTATAAGAATCACTTTGGTCATTCTGCCATGGAGACACATTGACTAGTTTTCCCGAGAGCTACACTCATCATATTTCCCAGGTCAGTTTGTCAATGGAGCATGGTAGACAAAGCGCATCTCACTCCAGACGTTAAGTTGCACCAGGCTACTGGTCTGTTCACTCTAAAGTCTGATTCCTGATGCCAGCTCTGTCAGTGCATCCCAAAGGACCTGTAGGCTGCCTTAATACACTTTTATATTTTGTCTACTCGTGCATCCCTTGTCAGTATACTGCTGAGAAAGCATGAATCAGTGACAGCTTTTAGTTCCTTATCTCCAGTGAGAATGTGAGACTGTTTGCAGGGTTTCTCTGTACATAACCAAATATATTGATCCCATTCTTGTGGAGTCTAGTCTTAATATGGGTGTGGAAATGGAATTTATCATTAAGCGTAGAGCAAAATTAATTGTTTTCTTTGGTTGAGAAAGAACAATATCACTTAAAGAGACATTTGGAAAAAAGATCACACACACTAAAGAAAGTGCATGATCATGGAAGGAAAATACCAAAATTAAGCCCTTCAGAATTAATAGCAACATTTTAAATAATTCTCTTTGTTTTCTCAGAATGCAACTTTCCATTTGGACATGCCAATATTAACTTTTAGTCAAACCTGTTTTTTAAATATACAATTCAGTTTGATTAATGAAAGAAAGAGCTGTTATTTTTCAGAACCATGAATGCCAAACTATCTTATTCTGCTTTTTAAAAAAATCAAGGGAAAATTTACATAGACTTTGATGTTCAATTAAATTCAACAACTACTCTGCTGCAAGACACTCTACTAGACACTGGGAATATAAAGACCAAAAAAATTAAATAACACCTAACCTTAAGGAGCTTACATTCTTTTTGAGGTAACAATGTAGAACCAGTTAAGTAAAAGAAAAATCTTTATAAAAAAAGGCAAAAAAGGGATCCTAAAAACTAAGGGACACAGAGGGGAGGAGGGAAACCTTGCATTGCAGATGATACCCAAGCTATTCTTTAAAGAAACTAGCATTAAATTCTATTATTTAGAGGAGGTACATTTCAGACACAGCCCATATCTTAGCTTTCTGGTATTTGAAATTTTGAGTTTTTTTGTTTTGCTTTATTTTACTATGTTTTAACCAACTGAATTTTAATCTGTTCTTCCTTCTCTGGAATGCAATATACATTTTGTGAAAGATAAGCATTTAGGATAGAATTTTGTTATAATCTTTTAAACATCCCTTCTTATTTACAGATAGTACAGTGAAAGAAAGACTAAAACTCATTCTTTCGGGTAGTATATATGCTTGAATAGGCCAGGCAAAATATGTGCTTAAATGCTATTTGAGCAACTCAGTCATTTTATTGTAGTTATTGCTATGGTTTAGAACTCATAGACTGTTTATTTTTTTTAATCTAAGAAGATATAGTGGATCTCTTTTTTCAAATAACACCTCAGTTTTCCAGTGATAAGATGACTTTATCATGAGATAATGTAACCCAGAATACCATTTCCCACCTTTTCCTCTGTCATTTATTTTATCCTCCAATGCCCTAACCCGCTTGGCAGTCTCCTTTAGAGAAATATTAAATTTATAGCAATAAGAATTCACTTTAGTATTTCTAAGGTCTGTTGGCAATCTCCAACATTAGTCAGGGATTTAAAAACCAATCCATCAGTCCACAAGCATTTATTCTGCTTACCATATATGCCCATAACTGTCCTAGGCACTGGGAATATACATATAAAAATTAATTAGTATCTACATGCAGGAAACTTACTTTCTAGTGGAGAATGACAACAGTGATATATACATATACAAAATAACTATGTTCTGTTTATGTATCTATTATAATAAGGCTTTACATTTTTTCCCTCTTTCACTAAGGTACTTCATAGTTTTTTGTAGGCTTTAAAGACATGGAAAGGGAACAGAGAATTATAAGATTAGGATTTAGAGTTGGAAGAGAATTTAAAGATCATCTGGGCTACACTTTTAATTTTACAGATGAAGAAATTAAGAATGAGAGATTAAGTGACTTGATCTGGGTCATACAGGTAACGAGCAGCAGAGAACTGGGACTCAAATCCAACTTCTTTAATTCCCAAACCAGTGTTCTTTGAGTCAATAAATATTAAACACCTACTATGTGCCAGGAACTACACTATGTTCTGGGAATACAAAGAAAGATAAAAGACAGTCTCTGTTCTCCCAATTAGTAGGAAGAAATTTTGTACAGGTTAATTCAGAAGTAATCAATAAAGGGAAGAATTAAGATGATTGGGATTGGGATAAGAATTATAAGAATTATGATGGATTGGGAAAGGCTTCCTGTAGAAAGCTGGCTTTTAGCTGGGACTTGAAGGAAACTAAGGAATTCAGGAGGTAGACATGAGGGAGAGCAGCCCGTTTTAGGCGGTTGGCCAGTGAAAATGTCTGAAGTTGGAAAGAGAAGAATATTTTGTTTGTGGAATAGTGAGGAAGCCAGAATCACTGGATTGTAGAATACATGGAAATGAAAAGAGCTAAAGTATAAGAATTATGGAAAGGTAGTGGTAGTAGGTGGTCGTAGTAGTAGTAGTAATAGTAGTAGTAGTAGTAGTAGTAGTAGTAGTAGTAGTAGTAGTAGTAGTAGTAGTAGTAGTAGTAGTAGGGGCAGGGGGTATTGAATGCTAAACAGAGCATCTAGATTTTTTTCATACTCATACAATATTCTCCCACTAAATCAGAATTTGAGTGCTCATTCCTTGCTGTGAAGTGGGGCTATGGCTCTGCTCCAACTGAGTGTCAGAAAATGGCTCTGAGATGGAAGTTAGGACATCTAGAGTTAACATAGTCCATTATCAAGGTGAAACTTGGTACTGCTTAATGGATTTATTTTATTGTCTCTTCATCCTCAGCTCAGAAGAGCATATACCTCTTCCTTTTTTTTTTTTTTACCTTTTTACAACATGTTTCACCTTATAACTTGAAGTGGGGAATATTAAGGAACCAGGCTTGGTTCCTAATTGTTCCTAATTGAACCATAAACATGTCTCCTTCCTCTTTTCCCTTCACCTTAGGTTTCCTACTTTCAATTTAGGCAATAGTAGGAGTAGTGTTTGGGAAAAGGAGGGAAGGAGAAAAGGAGGAGCAGGAAAGAAGGAAGGAAAGGGGAAGAATTCATGAGAGAAAGATGGGCTAGAGATTATAAATACACCTGGAGACAGTAGGAAGAAAACCATTTTAAAAGTGTGTCAATCTTTCTCTACTTGGCTTTCAATCCCATTGCCTTCACTTACTATCTCTAGGACCATGAGCAAGTCATTCAGTCTCTCAGAGGCTGTTTTTTTTAATATTTAAAATCAGTATAATAATACCCAGAACTTCAACCCAGTAGGGTTGCTCTGAAGCACAAATGAGATAATGTATGTAAAGTGCTTCAAAAATATAATAGCAATGTCAGCTAATAAAGAGCTGCTCCTTTAATGACCTCAAACTTCTCACAGGAACAAAGACCCATCTTTGTAATATCAGTATTCTGCCATGTTATTGTACATCTGTGAGTCACAGAACACTACAGTCTCTGAAGAATTAAAAGTGGGTCTCATTCAGAGGGCAACGTAGAGGCATATGATGATGTGTTCGGAGTTGGCTACAACACTTATGAAATAAGAACCATGAAAAAAATCAGAGTAAAGAATATTATTTGAGAAGTATATGATCTTAAAAAATATATAGGTTGATCCTATGGCAAGGATGGAAGATAACCAGTGGACAGCCTAGACCGTAGACTGGAATTTTGTGATGTCTAAAGAAAATCAATAGGATTCCTCAGACACTGGTTGGACTCCACCATGTGGGAGTTCACAAACAGTTGTGCAGGATTGGCAAACATGGACAAGCTATAGTCTGCATCAAGAGAAAGAATATCCACATGGATGGGATCACAGATTCATTTGAAGTTGTGAATTAACTCATTATTATTATTTCATCACCTGCTTTTCTTATCTTAGCATTGTGCTTACAATTTTAGTCACTATTGATAAAGACATTCTCTGTCCAAATCTTTGGTGTACATAAGCCTAAACGTCATTGATTAAAACGTAGGCAAAACCCCAAAGGATCTAATTTCATCAGCATAAGGAACTCCTTCTGTGTAGACTCCCTCCTCCAGTGGGACTAACATCTCCTCTTCGATATAGTAAAATAGGTCCTAGGGAGCTGTCTGAGGAACGTAGGGGTGAACTGATTTGTTGAGGGTTATATAGCTAGTTAACTATCAAAGGTGGGATTTGAATCCCTTTATTCTTGACTCTAGGTCCATCACTTTACTCACTGTGACATCCTGCCTCTGTGATTAGGAAGGTCTTAGGGATACTGAACTGACAGAGGGAACTTGGTATAGTGGAAAGAATCTTGGCTTATGAATCTCAAGTCTAGACTGTTAGAGACATTTCTGTCCCACTCAGACAAATTTCACCTGAGACAAGTCCCCTTTAAACCTCAGTCCTCTCATCTGTAAAATGGAGATGATACCTGCTAAGTCTCTCTCACAGGGCTAGCTGTCAGGAGGATGGATCAAGATAACGCATGTGAATGTGTTTTGTGAACCATAAGGTACTATCCGAAAGCAAGGTGATATTATAGTAGCTTCATAGCCAGACACAGCTGCACGCTGCTAATGAAACACAGACGGGAAGCTCATCTTATCAGAGTAACAAATTATACACAGCCTACTTAACTGGGTGCCTGGATCGTGTGCTCTGAAAAGAACAACATGTAAATACCACTTGCAAATCTGTTCTTCCATGCATATCTCTGGAAACAGGTTATCTTGATGGCTCAAAGCCAGAGGGAGAACTGTCCCATCCCACAGTGATGCTCTTTCCAGCGAAGGAGACTAGAAAGGTTATAAGGGTGATATGTTCCATAATAACCCTCAGAAGTTGTTGAGCAAATGTGTACTGGCTTCAGATGTCAATCTGTATTTAGAAATGTCACCAATAATTTGTACTCTGAAAGTGCTCAACTTATGGACCCCTAGTGCTAATTGGATCCACTGATTTCAGTTAAATCCTGGCTTGTCATCAGCTCAGTAGTAGGTAGGATATTGAAGGGCTAATGAACTCAGAGGTACCTTTAAATAGCCACTCTGATATCTTGGGACTCAAGGTGGTAGTGTATTTGTCCAAAAAGGTTGGGGATTTAAGGGAGCAAAGTTTATTTTTTATTAACATCATCCTACCCTTTTAATTAGGAGTCAAGGGGCTTAAGAATAGATAGTTTGGTTCATTTTATCTGGAAAAATCGTATCTTTGAAAGCTGAGTAAGAAATTCTAGGCAAATTGCTTTAGAAACTATAGAAAATTGGTCTAGGATTTAACTTCCAAAGCCTGAAAGTGACTCTTCGTACTTCAGCAACAATCACTAAAAAATAAAATCCACTTCAGAAGTGGTGAGCAGTGACCTGTGCTGCATAGGGCAGCTGCTTGACTTGTTCCACTTCAATAGGAACTTTCCCTTGATTCTTTGTTTCAGAGTAGAATTCACTTCCAATCCTATGCTGTATCACAGTGGGAGCTCCCCATGTCTTAAAGCTGGTGTGTGTGTGTGTGTGTGTGTGTGTGTGTGTGTGTGTGTGTGTGTGTGTATAATGAGAAATGGACAAAAAAGGAGGGAGGGAGGGAGGGAGAGAGAGAGAGAGAACTGATGAGAGGAGATGAGAGAAGGTGTGTAGAGGGGTGTTGAGAAAGCTAGTTTTATCCCTCAGGAGCAACAGGAATACATTTTGGATGAACTCCAACATGTATTGTTGTTCTCATTTCCCAGAAACAAAGCTGCTACCATTTTCCCCTTAGCAGGACTCACATAGGAGTTGTTAATAGTGGTCATGGACAGAGCTGTCTTAGTCACAGAGACTTCACTATACCTACTGTAGGACAGCAGAAGAGAGACCTTTAATGACCAAAATCTGGGTCTTTGCTAGAAAATCCTTCTCATATGCATGTTGGAAAATGCTTGGGCAACATCTGTATGCTTGGCTGACTGGATGGAAAGCAGGGCCTCCCATCTTGGAGTATGCACACATCCAGGGGACATGGGAAGCTTTGTCAAAATATACAGGTAACATTTGGTAAAAATAATAATTATAAAAATAATTCTATTTTCCTGCTGAAATTAAATTAATTTCTTTATCTTTTCTCTTATGTACATATTCATGGAAAAGCCTAGCATGTATTTTCATTTATATTGAATGAGCGACCCAGGAAAATTTATATAAAGTTGATATTCAGAGAAGGAAAAGAAGAGAGACTGGATATGGGATGAGGTCCAAGCTCAACACACCAATAATACATACACCCCTAGTAACAGTTGCTGGGGGCTTCTCTGTGTTTCCCAAAGATTAGCAGCAATGAGCCAGTTCCTCATTCTAAAGGGATTTGGCCCTACAGTTCTATTAGGCCTCAGGGGCCCTTGCAGATTTAGCCTCAGCAGTTCAGGGACAGGTTGGCTACCAGCAAAAGCAGAAGCAAAAATATTGCCTTAGAGAGCTTGTGTGCCCAGAGGAAACATATACAGGCTGTTTTTCCTATGACCCTATTTCTCAGACTTGATGATCTCACCTTTCCCTACCACCAACTTCCAACTCTTCAGTAAGATTATTCTTATAACCCCTGCCCGCTACTGACAGCCTCTCTCCAATCCAATAGACTAATCTCAGAAATAGGAGAGACTGGTTAAGTCATGTAGCTGTAGCCATTTTCATCTAAGCCTGGTGGAATATTCCCTCCGATCTCTTTTCCTTAGGCCCTGACTCATATGGTTTTAAAAATGCAAATAATAGAACATTTGCTACTTCTCTGGGAGATGATGATAATAAGAAATGTCCTTTTTGATTTTATCTTATGTTTTCAATCTCTTTATGTGTTCCATTATTCTTGAGAACCAAGTGTGGTATAGAAAGATCATACTACTTGGAAGCAGAAGGCTCAAGTTTGAATTTCCCCTGTACTACTTGCTACAGTTATCCTTCCACTCTGGGACTTGGTTTCATTATCTTAAAAGTAGAGAGTTTGATTAACACATAACTAGGGAAAAATAAGTTTTTTAAATGGAACAGTTGAATTAAATGACCTTTAAGGCTTAATTCTCATCAATTAGCATTGTTTAGAGGAAGATTTTAGTAGCCTTAAAATCATGAATTTGGGGATTCATGTCCCAACTTTACCACTTCTTACCTGAGCTCTATAACTTTGGAAAATTGACTATCTCTCCAAGTCTCAGTTTCCTCATTTAACATTCTATATGGTCTTAAGGGTCTCCTTTCTCAAAACCCAATTCCTTTTTATTCTGATGTAAGATATGGTATTTATCACTTAATTTTACCATTGCTAAATTCTGCCTATTTAGTTTTTAAGATTTCTTTATGTAGCCATCCCTGCTGCCCTTCTGTTATTTTGATATATTCTCAAATTATCTTTACTTTTTCCAAGTCTTTTCAACCCATGGTGTTTGTAACTGAAAGGGGGGGAAAGATGGGAGGAAAACAGATGCAGTAAATGAGAAGAACTCCAAGTTCTGGGCAGCAACGATGAATGATTTGTTTGGTAGCCAACTTGGGTCAGGAACTGCCAACATGGTAGAGAAAAGACAGTTTTGAGATCTTGGCGTTACACAAAGGCAAGGGATGGGCATGACTGGGACAGGACTTGGGAAGCTCCAAAATAGGCAGTGAAAAGGCTGCCACCTGCCACCTTTTGGACACATTTATTGGCCGGGATACTCAGCTCAGCCATATTTGAGGCTCTCGTTAACCCTAATTCTCTTCCCTTTTTCTTCCACCCTACCACCTGTGCCCAGTTCTCTTTGTGTAGAATCTTTCAATGGATACTAAAGGTTCATATGGAACTTTGCTGAAGGTAACTTCCTGAGGAAGCTGCCCTGGGTTGTACTCCAGTAAGCAGGGATGTTTGTCAATTTGCCAGAGGGAAATGGAAAGATAAAGAATTCACTTATAACATCAAGAGAAAGAAAATGTCAAAGAAACCTTCAATTAGCCATACCTTTCTGTAGGAAAACTGAAATTAACATTTCACAAACAACAAATTAAGTGATTTGATTTGGAAGTTATACTCATTAGCATCTTCTAGATATTTTCCCTCTTTACAAGTTAAATTTTGTTAAATGGTTAAGAGCGAAAACTTAGAAATAAAGGTATTTCAGGTATTGGTACCATTTTCCAGCATTTGCCTATAGTTTCTGCACTAGGTAGTCATCATTGCTAATGATGATTGGCTAATTACAATTTGGAGATTGGAAAAAAGAAGCATGTGTGTTTGGAGAGAGCATATGATGCAGAACAAATGAAACTAATAATGGGGTGATAGCCTCCAATTGTAGATGACTTTGCTTCCCTGTACACAGCCTAATTTATTTATATGAGACTTTCAATTGCACATTGCTATTGTGAAGCATTGTTCTTTTTGCTGAAATGTGCATGTGAGAGTACTTTGTCAAAGAAAATGGTGATTTTTATAAATCCTAACTCATTTCACTAATGGATATGTTGTGTATGGGTTGGATTGAGTCAGAAATGAAGGTTAGAGGAAAACTACTTAATTCCTACCTTGTACCTAATTTAGAGACTTAAATATTTTGTGAATATATATCATATATATATAAATATACACACATACATACATATATACAAAATATATATACACATATATGTATGTTTATATGCATCTATACACATATATGTATGTTTATATGCATCTATATAAAAGCCCTAAATATATATTTAAATTCCTAAATTAGACATATATGTGCATATACACTATTTATATGTACATGTATATGCATATACTTATACACTTATACAATCTATACACAAATTCTTAAGCTAGAATATGTAAGTTCACATAGAAACATACAGACGTATACATATATATCTATATACATATACTTCAAATGCATGTATGTGTGTATATATGTATTCTATTCCAAAAAGAGTGGAATTAAGGCCCTAATCCATTCCTTATGTATGTATATATGTGTGAATGTTTTAAGGAATACAAACAAAACAATCCAAAACATCCCTATGACTTTATATTTCATCTTCATTGAGTTATTAAAAATGTGATATCATGTAAAAAGCATGAATTTAGAATAAGAAAACCTGAATTTGAATCAGGATTTTAGATGAGAAGTGACCATGACTGATAAATGGTTATTTAGCCTCCACTTGAAAATCTGTTCTGGGAAGAAGCTCACCAGTTAATGATGCTTCTGCTTTTTTAGTCCAAGTAGAATAATAGTTCCCTAATCTCTCTTCCTCCTGATGGTTTATTCAATACTTGATGACATCAATCATGTTCCCCAGGTCTTTTCTTCTCCTAGGTAAGCATCCCTAGTTCCTTGCATTAACCCTCATATGACATGGACTCAAGATTATGCTGGTTACCCTCTTCTAGGAAGTTTCCAGCTTGTAGTGTCAATCCTAAACTATAGTACCCAGATTTGAACATAATACTTTAGAGATAGTTACTTACTTACAGGCAGCTAAGTGGCTCAGCACGTAAAATACTGTGCTTGAAGATAGGAAGATTGATCTTCCTGAGTTAAAATCTAACCTCAGGCTTTTTTTTTTTTTTTTAGCTCTGTGAACCTGGGCAAGCCATTTAACCCTGTTTGTCTCAGTTTCCTCATCTGTAAAATGAACCAAAGGATGAAATGGAAAACCATTCCAGTTCCTTTGCCAAGAAAACCACAAATGGGTCATAAAGAGTCAGACATGACTGAGCAACAACTTAATCAGAATTTCTACACCTATAAGAGAGAGAAAAATTTTATTAGTACTTACCTCACAGGATTGCTGTGAGAGGTAATTAATATGAGATATAAATGTGAGCTACTTTTTTCAGATACGAATTGTTTGGACTAGAGCAGTGAAGCAAACTCAAATCAAAAGCAGGGAAGGTCAGCTGAATGAAGAAGGACTGCTGCAGTTCTCATATTGTCTTAGAAGGCCGAATGTTATCATTATGTTCTATTGTATTTGTATTTATTTTGTTAAATATTTCCCAATTACATTTTAATCTGATTTCCAGAATGTTGGCCTATGGAAGCATGTTGGATACCTCTAGACTAAAGCAGAGTTTCTTAAACATTTTCCACTTTCCACCCCTTTCTTTTCCCTGGAAAAAAAATTTTCAGGAAAAAATTCATAACTATATGAAATAGGTATACAAATCAAATATTTGCTGATAATAAATCATAAATTCATGACCCCTCATTCAATTATGTGAAGTATGTTAACCTCTTAAACCACAGTTTAAGTAGTTGTGGACTATAGGATAATTTCTAAGGACCTTTGCAATTTTGAGGTTTTAGGATTCATTTCTGCCTGGGGATTATGAAGTGTATGTGTGGGATCTGTTCCTTTTATAATTCTCAAGGATTAAAGAAGAGTATCCATGTCAGCCAGCAAATATCCCACTGTGTAATTATACTGATAGATGAAGTCAACATTTGTTTACACGTATGAAATGACATAGACTTTATTGCAACACTTTCTAAGCAATACCAGAAAATAACACTATCCTAAATATTAAGCCACTTTTGTCAAGTCCATTCATGGTCCAATTCCAGTGTCTCTCTGCTTAGCTGAAACAAATCTTTGTAGTTATGTATCCAATTACCCTTGAGGCTCCTACAGATGCACAGAAATTAAAAATAATGCTTAATTAAACACAAAATAAAAGTCACCTAGCTTCCAGTTGCTACTCTATCATTACTACTACTACTACTACTACTACTACTACTACTACTACTACTACTA